>JASJOG010000249.1:0-446002 GCA_030142905.1 Heliopora coerulea
CACAACGTTGAGCTTCATTCTCAGACTGCTACAAACTCGGACCGTTTCAACCCATGCGGAGATTGCACCTTCTGTTTCTGAGTATGCCCACTAGTTTTGAACACAATCTCAGCAGGGTGACAATCTCAGACCGCCACACCGGCACCGGAGAGCACGATCACGAGCTCTGTATTTATACTGGTAGTAGGGACGCAGATTCGACCCCAGCAGGAGACACAAGAGTTGCATTTTAAGAAGCTATTTATATGGACCAGGGTGATAGGGTCACCCTAGCCCCCGAGACAACTTTATCGACTGTTTATATGGAAAAAGTACCGTAATCATGATGTTGGGATTTACCCCGAAGTGCAAAGATGGTGAATCACCTGCTCAAATCCGTGACAATGTTGTTATCTATCTTCTCGAATGTCATGATCGTTATTTCAACAGGAACTAAAATATGGTAGCCATAACCACGCAGAGGCAAACTCAACTGGATGTTCTCGCTGGACAGGTTCCCTTAAAGCAAAACTCATTCGTGACACTAAACTAAATGCGTATGCTTGACTTAATGCACAATTCAGGTGGCCGCGTCAAGTCGTTCACATGGTTGAAACTTGTCTAGACCTGAAGGGTTTCCCTGTCTCGCAAAGATGTGTTGTCACTGCAAGGGTAACCCTACTAACCGAGGCAAGCAAAGACCTCTTCATATAAACACTTGCGGAAGAGCTCAAATAATATTGTCAACAATGTTTCTCGGTTAGGGTAGCGCGAAGAAGGAGGGTAATCCTTTTACCCGAGTCCGTATAAACGGCCCCTTAGTAACTGGTTCGTGTCGGATATAAAAGTGTAATATCGTGACACTTTTTGCTGTAAAGTCATTGTCAAACCCAATCGAGTTTAAGTTGAAACTGTGGCCTTCGCTATTTGTTTGTTTTGTGGCCTTTACTATTTGGTTTCACTCGCATTTCCAGCGTCAAGAGGGTTCTCTTCGCGGTTTGTTTTTATTTTTGATTTTTGAAGTTGTCCGTTGACGTAACATTGCCATGTAAGAATGTTTTGATTGATAACCCTGATTGGAATCAGTTACCACTAATTAGCACAATTAGATGTAACATTTAAAAAGGGAACAGGAGTGCTTTTTTGTGGATTTACAACACAACTCGAGCTGCTAGCCAAGTGTTTAGGTCCGATAAAGCACAAACAGCGAGTTTGTGCTTTAAAAAGTGAACCTCGTAATGCGCTAATTCGTGAAGAAAGTTTAGAAGTTTATGTTTTCAAAGCCGAAATAATTAGCTTCTTGAAATACAATGTCCTATGTGTCGTTATCACATATAAAGGTACGAAACGGTTATCATTTTCCTTTGTATTTTCCTCATGAACTCTTAATGAATTTTATAAATATATTTAGAAGTGTTTCTATATTGAGAAAATAAATAAAGAGAATGTGCCCTCCTTTTAATAGCTTACTTTCGTTTCCAAGGTGTACATTGCTGAAATTTCACCAGCCAAGTATAGAGGGAGGCTTGGTATTATCAATCAACTGGCTATTGTTTTGGGCATTCTCATTGCATATTGCCTTGGACTTCTGTTCAAAAACTGGCGTTGGTTGGCCATAGCTGGAGCAGTGCCATCCACCATAATGGTAGTTTTAATGACCAACATGCCAGAGAGCCCACGATGGTTAATCAAGGACGCTAAAATGTCTGAAGCGATGAGAGTTATGAAATGGCTCAGAGGGGGATCCCAAGAGGAAATTGAACAGGAATGTCGAGATATTAAAAGCACATTAGGTAAGCTCAACAGAACGTTGGTCAACAGAGATATTGGTTTAATGGTACAGTTTGGCGACAACCCAGTACCCAGACCCATTTGCAAGGGGTTGGTCCAAAATGTCGGAAAGTTCAAAATAATGGCCCACTGCAAAGATGACTTGTGTCGACGTTTGAACCAAAAAGTGACGCCAGTAATGGGCGGATATGGGGGAATTTATTGACGTCTTCCTCAGGTCGTCAAAGTCAAACTGACGTCCAAATGACTGCGTAGGGGACTGAAACTGACGTTCAATAGAACCTCCATGTCCGAGTGACAATCAGACCTCTAGTAATGGTGGAGTTCAGAGTTATCAGGTTTAGAAATACTGATATACTTCCCAGTAAATACACTTTTGTGTGACGTCATTGTGACGCCATATGTAATAGGACGACGCAAACATTTGTACCAAGTGTGGTTTCATAATGATGAATAACAGTTATTATTACATGGCTGTGGCAGTGAACGATCCGAAATCGGAAGTCCTGCAATTTGATTGGTTCATAAGAGGTGGGATATTTCCTGTATTTCTCTTTCAGGGTGGGAAATTTAAAAAAGCCTCGCTTGTGGGGAATAAAAATTAAAATTTTTGACGATATGTGAAGTGAAAATGCATTACAAACATTCTAGAAGAGAAAAATAACCATTTAGAGTGAAGTCGGTGAAGAAATTCTCCATCAAACGACGACAGAATTGCAAGTGTTTATTTAACGTTCTCTACCTTAGCACTTCTCAATTATATTTCAGTATAGCTATATAATGAACTTCTTGTTCACCTCGCTTTTCCGGTCTGTACAAGTGAAATGTCGGACCTCTGTTTCTGTACTTTGATGTTTTTACCTAAAAACATCGGTTCAGGCCTTACGCTCGGTCAATAAGTAGGAAATCCTTTCCAAGCCTGAACAGTGTTTTATTATTTTATTCTGGTTAAAGGATACGATTTTACTCGGTAAAGGCCAAGGGGTCACATCCTGGCGGGAAAGTGTTAAACTTTGTTTATCCTTCCATATTGGTAACAGTTCTTGTTTCTTGTTTTAGGTGCTGTCGAATCTATCTCGCTCTTGGAAATAAAAAATCCGACTGTTTATCGACCTCTTATATTGTCAGTTTTCTTAATGATATTTCAACAGTTCGGTGGAACCAATTCAGTCCTGACGTTTGCGTCTGAAATTGTCGACGAGGTTGGCTTCAGTAACGCTACTGTTGTCTCAATCGTCGTCGCTGTGGTTCAGTTTGTGGTCACAGCTATTTCATGCTCTATTGTTGACAAACTGGGTCGTCGAAAACTTCTCATCTTTCCCGGAATCCTCATGGGCGTTAGCATGGTTATTCTCGGTTTTTGTGACCGCTTTTCTGTATTCCCGTCCTCAGTATCTCTTATTTCTCTTTCTCTGTTTATCGCTGGTTTCTCATTGGGATGGGGACCAATTCCGTGGCTTGTAATGTCTGAGATACTCCCGACTCGGGCGCGAGGCGTTGCTGGTGGAATTGTAACGGTGACTAACTGGCTTAGCGTGTTTGTGGTTATCTACACATTCCATCAAATTCAACACGCCTTCCATCTGTATGGAACATACTTGTTTTATGGAGCGGTTTGTTTCTCATCCGCAATCTTTGTATTCCTGTTTTTCCCTGAAACGAACGGACGAACACTTGAAGAAATCGAGGAACTGTTTTTAGCGTGAAGGGGTTTGTTGTTCTTTTCTTCCTAGCGAGTTGATTCTAATGTGACTAAGCAATTTCAAAGGAGGTGTGGTTAACCTGTCTAAATTGGGGGTGCCCAGCTTGATTTGCCGAATATTGTATCCTTTCAAATATTGCCTGAAATTTATTCGACGCGCATTCAGGCCATGTATGGCGTATCGTACCCTCGCTTCCTCAGCACTAATATGTAAAATAAATTTAAATCAGTAACTAAATGGATATTGACCTACATTATCAAACCAAATCTTCCCCGAATTGCAATATATTTTTGCCCGACTATTCTGTTTTTTGACAAACTTCAGGCGCTGTCACACTCCAACACTTCCCATAAATTACTTGCCTCTGAATTACTTCTTCAGCTTCTCTTTGGTTCGATGCGAGATATTTAACAGCTGCATTGCGTGGTGTCGTTTTGATTCAATAATCGTACTCAGTCATGTAAATTTGCATGGTTTATTAAATTTTTACTCATAAGTGACTGCCTTGAAGGAGCAATAATTAATGACCTTGTCTTGTGAGCGTTAAAAAGTCGACAACTTGAAAAAAAAACAAAAAAACTATGAATTTAACTTATCATAGCCAATGTTGAGAAAAATGGTGTTTTTGTTTGTTTTTTCTTCTTCAGTTCCAGAGATATGCAAAAGTTTAACGTCCTTACGGAGGATTCTTTATGCTTGGAGGGGCAAATGGGGAGCGTGAATGCTTGATATGGTCGCAACGTAAAAAGGAATCTCACCAATTATGACACCACAAACATTTCCTTCTTTTTCATGTCTCATGCTGGACGATGACCACTGACCAGACAAATCACTTTTTAAGATTGCTATTCCACAAAATACTGCGGAAGAGAAATGCTAAGAACGGACCATCCCAAGTGTAATATTCATCACAATGTCGTAAATATGCACCAAACATTTACAGCTACAAGTTTCATCCATTGCCCAACCAAACCCTGGTAAAATCGTTGGTAATTGGATTTTAGTGGATATGCTGAAAGATCTTCAATCTTTTCGTGTTAGGCGGAATGTGAACGACTGTAAATCCTGAGTCAAATTTCGTTTGCTAGACATATTGGAAATTGTACAATCTACCCTACCAAGGCCTATGGCAACCTCGTACCCAGGGTCTTTACTTAGCGCTCTTTACACGCCGAATAAAGACCCTGGGTACGAGGTTCAGCATACGGTGCCTATCCCTCACGACTATTCCATCCAAACTCTAACCCAAATTCTGACCCTAAGCTTAATTAAACCATGACACCAGCCCCTACTCGGACAGAATCCAATGACCATCCACATAATTGTTTATGAAAGACCCATCATCTTAAATCCTTGTGATGTATTCTTTCTCTTGTCTATTCAATGTTACATTCGAAGCAGAGAGAAGTAGGTAATAGTCAAGCTAGATTCGCTGCCTTTTTAGCTGTGTAGCCTTCCGTGAAAATGTTGTGGACAAACCTGCGGCGGCATTCGTAAACATCTATGTTCCTCGCGCGAGCGAACCGACAGTCAAAATTCAATGACCGCGTGAGCCCATGAGCAGCAGAGAAGAGCAATCAGCTTGTCAATCATTCTGTCTGTCTACCACTCGAGGTTCTGCGCAAGAGATTGCGTTAATGCACAGTGTATGTGACCCAAAGAGAACTACCTGCTGAAAGTTTGCATGACGATATAGATGTATATACATATCTAACATGTTGACTATTGAGATGAACATTTGAGTGAGGTAGGTCTAGTACCTCTCGGACGAGAAATTATGTAGTTTGTCAATTGACTGATATATTCTCAGAGAGGAAAGATGTCATTTGTGGCATTCCTCAGGGGAGTATACTTGGCCCTCTCTTATTCCTCATCTATATAAATGATTTGCCAAACTGCCTTGAATGCACAACTCCTAGAATGTTTGCTGACGATACCAACTTAACGGCAGTAGGCGAAACAATAGGTGAGGTGTAGGAGAGGGCTGGTGTAGACATGGGTAATGTTCGGAAATGGCAAGGTGCAAACAAGCTCAGTTTAAATATTGCGTAAACTGAATATACTTTGATTGGATCACGACATAAAATAAATAATATAGATACTCAACGTGGAGTCAAAATAGACAACCAAAAGATCAAAAAAGTGAAAAACACCAAAGTGCTTGGAGTTCAATTGGACGAAAATTTGAGTTGGGAAAAGCACGTTAACCATATTAGCAGTAAGATATCATCCGGCATTGGGGTAATTAAAAGGTTAAGGGAATATGTCGAACAAAGTATTTTGGTGAGGGTTTATAATGCATTAATCCAACCCTTCTTCGATTACTGCTGCGAAGTATGGGATACACTTAATAAAGGACTAAGTGAACGTCTACAGAAACTCCAAAACAGAGCATCTAGGCTGATCATGAATTTAAAAAATGAACATGGTCAGTCTGTGTTGGCCCGAAAATCCCTAGGTTGGGTAACACTCGAAGAGCGTAGGGCACAAATGAAAGCCAGGTTAATGTACAAAACAGTTAATGGTTTAGTCCCACAAAGACTGTGCGAAGCTTTCCAAAATGTGAATGCAATTCATAATTATAAGCTAAGAGGTTTTTCGACAAAGCTTTCTATTCCAAGACCAAAAACAGAATTCTTAAAAAAAAGTTTTGGGTATAGTGGGGCTATGCTATGGAATCAGATATTTAAAGAGATACGAAATTCGGTATCGTATAACTCGTTCTGTAATAAGCTTTCTTCCTCGACCTCAACCTTAATTTTATCTTAAATTCTATTGATTTTAGTAGGAATAATTGTATGTTTGTATGTATAGTAATATTAGTTGTAACTTTCACATTATTTATTGTACGCATCCCTTTTGGAAATCAGCATTTGTTGATAAGGTTAATGTGGTAAAATAAAGTTGATCTGGTTGATCTGGATCAAAATAGCGGCGAGACCGAAGCGTACATTGGGAAACCAATATCTGCCCGGCACGAGACATATCCCGGGGTGATTTCCTTCCTAACACGCCGCATGTTGAGAATGTGATGAAGGGTGTGACTCGTGTTGAGTTGACAATAGAACTTCCTGTTATTGTTGTTTCGGTCCTTGTGATCTGTCTTGCTGTACTGTAGTTGTCTCATGTAGTAAATCTACCTTAAATAAAACTTTTATCACCGCAAATAAATTCAAAAGTCTGTCACTAAATCGTTATGTATCTGACTGAATATTAGTGCAACATATTTCTCATGCCTTTATCATTCGTGATACGGAGGTACCTAAACAATATTGTCAACGTGCTAAGGACACGAGCGAAAAAAACTACAAATATTGGCTGAGTTTATACCAGAAATACACCAGGGCGTAATCACGTGTAACATGATAAGACTTTTTGTTAACCGATAGTTTGATACGACACAATGTTTGGTACCATTTGAGAGAGAGTTTAGCTGGTAATTTAAATTGTATTCAATAAATGGCACTATGTACAACCTCTACTTTGTAATTCCCCACGCGCGCGGCGATTTGAAGATAAACCAATTAGAAACGAGCGACTGAAACGATGCTAGACTAGAGTTGTCATCGCACATTGACTCAATAAAAAATTGGTAATAAAATCCTACATCATAATATTCAACCTTGGCGTCGTAGATATTTATAGTAAGTGAAGAAATTGGGACAAAGTAGAGTCCTCTGTTGAAATGTGTAGATGTGTTTGGCTGCGTCCAGTTCTCCTCTCTCGAATTGTTGCCTCTTCTGCACTGCGTGCCACTTCAGATGTCCCCATTTGAGTGAGTATCGTTAGTTTGCTCAGATAAGGAAAGACAACGTCGAAAAGGTGTCAGAAAATCTGTCACCGCGACAATTGCAATCGTTATATGGTTATTACTCATTCCATAGTTTCTAGGGAAAAACTACTACATACAGCTACACATTTTACTCACGGCCCCGTTCCGAAACGTCTTACCCACGAACCACAACTCTATAGCTACAACCCATGACTCACAACCATTAGGTATTCCTAAAAATCTTCAAGCTGCAGTGTGAATCTGTTCTCTTCGCAGGAGAAACAACAACTAATTAACATCTGTCGAGTTTGGGGAATGATTGATGCAGCTTTTTCAGAAGTCAAGTCTCTTCTAGAAATCCCGTGACGTTGCTGGGAAGATTTCGGCTTTAAAAAAAAAGCAGGACAGTTCCTACGCTTGAACATCGTGGCTTTTACAGTGTCTTATAACGCCCTATAGTCTTGCCCCATTCTGTTAAACTTCTCTTTTTCTCTTAGTACACACGCTCTCAAGCTGTTCTCTCAGAAAAACTTTCTGAGTCCCTGACAGGAATCGAACCCATAACCTTCTGATCGCCGGTGAGACGCTCTAACCATTGAGCTACAAACACTCAAATGGTGAGCGAGGGTTAAATTTGTGTACTGGTTCGTATAGATGGTAGACATATGTACTGCCAGTCTGCTAGTCTCGATATGTCGTCTATTTTTATGTTAATCAATGATGTGTTAAAGCTACCACAAACACATCATTAACATAAAAATAGACGACATATCGAGACTAGCAGACTGGCAGTACATATGTCTACCATCTATACTAACCAGTACACAAATTTAACCTTCGCTCACCATCTGAGTGTTTGTAGCTCAATGGTTAGAACGTCTCACCGGCTTACAGGTTCGATTCCCGTCAGGGACTCAGAAAGTTTTTTTGAGAGAACAGCTTGAGACCGTGTGTATTAAGAACATAATTACCAAGCTACCACAAACACATCATTGATTAACATAAAAATAGACGACATATCGAGACTAGCAGGCTGGCAGTACATATGTCTACCATCTATACGAACCAGTACACAAATTTAACCTTCGCTCACCATCTGAGTGTTTGTAGCTCAATGGTTAGAGCGTCTCACCGGCGATCAGAAGGTTACGGGTTCGATTCCTGTCAGGGACTCAGAAAGTTTTTCTGAGAGAACAGCTTGAGAGCGTGTGTATTAAAAACATAATTACCAAGCTACCACAAACACATCATTCTCTTTTTCTGTTGATGCTGACCAAACGAACGCAGGCTCTTTCTGTGATGAATGCGGATGTCGACTCTGTGGTATTAGAATCGATCAAACACTACTTTTTCAGTAGATTAGAGCAAGGAATATTTTGCTTTAATTAATCTTAATCTATCATTGGCTTAGAAAACTCACTTCATATTGACAAATGGTGTCTTCGCCGTCTCTTATACAAAGTGGCACTTACACTCCTCTTGAAAGACCAGTCAAGTTGCGCTGCAGTGTTCTGGTGGCAACTTTAGTGGCGTGCTTGGGACCACTCAGTTTTGGATTTGTGCTAGGCTACGCATCACCGGTTGAAAATCAACTTCAGGACGCGTTTAACTTGAATAATGAATCTTTGTCGTGGTTCAACGTAAGTAGAGATTATTTATTGATTTTGGGAAATACTGTAATTCATAAGAATAGACAAATACTTCAGGTTTAATGGAGTGGGATGATAGAAGACATAACCGGAATGATTATGCCGGTCAAAATGAACCCAGTATTTCGTTGCATACATGTAGCGGAGGAGCCAACGAGTTTTGTAATCACATAAGTAAAGGGGACAGTGAAGGGCGTTGGAGGCGGAATGTCAGATAGGACATTGCCTCATCAACTAAAAGACAAAAAGGAAATGGCTACTACAGTCGTTTGCTAGAGTTGAGTTGACATACAGTATGCAGTGCAGTTTGTTTTACTTTTCAGCAATATTATTGTTACTTTTGAATTTCGATTTAGAGCCAATCGTAGGCATGTAGGAACGCTCAAGGTTGTATGGTTTGGTTTAAGATTTCATGTAAGATTAGAAGAGAAGGGTTAAGGTTCAATACTTCCTAGATCTCTGCGAAGAAGCCTCACGTGAGCTATGCACAGAGGTGTTGAATTTTGTGGATAAACTGCTGCGGCGCAAAATGTCAGCTATATTCTGGATATGGCTGTTTGGGGATATCATGGCAACATTATATACATTTGCTGATCCACCATTGTTTTGATATAATAAAGTGACAAAGTTTAACAAACATATTGCAACAGCAGGGAACCAGACTGCTGTTTCAGTACAGTATTTAATGTTCAAGAAAGCAAAATGTTGATGTTAAATCCTGAGTAATAATGTTGGCATAATCCTAAATATCAACAAAATTGTTGATCTATTAATATTTTTTATGGGGTTTTATTTTGTTTACAAGCATGTATGTGCTCATTTTCATGATACATCTTAATCACATAATAGTCATATGATTTTAGGTTTCTGGTAAAAAGCCAAAACGGTAAAGGAACTGCCAAAACTTCAGACAGGAGGTGCTGACATTTTGACTGAAGGTCCATTGTAGGAAGGGTCTGTCCTCTCTGACAAAGGGCATTTGCTTAAAATATCAGTATCTCCTCATTTTACTTTCATCATTCCAGGGTCTGAAATTTATGGGTGCCAGTTGTCAGAAACAACCAGAATTTACCACTGATGACCAAATAGCAGAAGATGGTTGCTCATTGGACCACTATATTTCAAGCTGCCAATTTCTTGGAGAATTAATATAAAGACCCAAAAAATCTTCTCAATTTGATATATTTTCAAGAGCAAACATACAATTATGCTACCAGTCCATTTGTTAAGATTCATACACTACTCTGAATGTTCAAATTATCTGTCATATTGTTTTGCATTTTACTGCTGTGCAGGGACACCCAAACTTGGTTACTTGATTTCATCTTGGATATCTAGATCTGAAAAGATGATTGCCTAATGGGCAACCTACTTAAAAAGTTAATTTTGGCCATGCAGTTCCCCTACCCTCTTGGCTTTTTAAAAGTTCCTCAACACTGCCTGCATGGCACTCTATATTTAGGTTATTGGTACTCAAGCCTGGATATTAGCGTCCGGTCATGGACATTGTCCAGTACAAATTTGTCATTTATGGAGTTTTGACAGTCACAAATTTGACTATGTCTGTCACTTTGTCCGGAACGGTTTTTGGCAACATTGATTTCCAGTTTCATTACAAAACCAATTATTAATATTTGTCTTTAATCAATCGCTCTCTTTGTTTGTATATTAAATTGGTGAATGCACACGAGTTGCTGCGAGTAGTTTTGCGAGTTACCTGTGGGATCGTGTGCGGGTGAATACAAAATGGCAAAGTGCGACTGTCTTGGATATTGATTGTTTGTAATCACTCTAGGGTTAAATTATATACAACATATCGAAGAAAATAACTTCATTTTTCATGTCTGCTGGCATAAATAGTGTTAGCAATGATAGCCATATTGATCAAGACTTGACCACTGACAATGACTTTACATGAGAAACATTTGTCTGATTTGGATGACAGTGATTCTGGTTTTGCAGGTTTCCTTCCTGGGGATTTACTGTGACTTTGAGGATTTAAATTCATCAAATGATTATGATATTTTTGTAGTCGTATACTACATGTATAAATCTACATGTATAAATCTACATGTATAATACTTTTAAATAAAATTGTGTGCAGTGCACATATCATTCATACTTTTAAGTTTTAATATCCCATACCAATGCTTGTATACAATAACAATTATTAATATACGGCAAATGTACGAATATCAATCAAATTATAGTCTTGTTAAGTGACAGGTACATTTTGTTTTGTGACAGGCACAATCTGATTGATGCTGGTCATTTTGACAGCCAGAGAAAAAAAAATATATCCAGGCTTGTTGGTACTTACCAGACATTCATGTTGATCATATTATATCATATTGTATTTCATGGCATATAAGTTGACCTGGCATATAAGTCAACCCCTTATTTTTTGACCAAAAAAATCATGGCTTTTTTTGATACCCTGAGTATAAATCTAGTCCCTCAAATTAAGTAGTTACCAGTCACAGAATAGTGTTTGAAGAAACTTTAATAACATGTCAAATCTTTCAAAGCATACTTTTTTGATCTTTTAGAGTTTATTTTAATATAGAAAATTACACAAACGATCAGACATTTTGTCTTTGGTAGATCTTTTATTTTGTCAGATTGTTTCTGCCAGTCTTGAACAAGTTTCTTGCTAACAGCAAACCTGTGGCTGGTAGCAGAGTTGACTTTTCCACCAAGTCAACAACCTTCAACTTCATTGAAGATATGAACACGTATTTTAAGATACAAATCGTGCCTTGTATTTTTGTCGTTTTGGAGGCATGTGGAAGTCTTTATACCATAAGAATGAGGTTTATAATAAAATATGTTTACCATGTTGATGTGCCCATTTACTAGCAATGAGCTGATTGGTCCATTTCTTGATGCATACAGAGGACTGGTACTAGTATATCTGGTCTATGATTTTGTTCAATTTCATGACTCTTTGTATAAGTTGAGGTGGTGTTTTAGAGATCAATTTTGGGTCCTAGAAAATTGATTTACACACTGTGAAATACAGTACTGGTTACATGTAGATGTTTAGTCTTGTGGGGGTAGTAAACTCAAGGTTTAATTTCATTCATGTTTTCAAAATACGTACATGGTATTCAAATTAAGAATCATTAACAATTAACAAATTAACAATTAACAAATTAACAATTAACATGGTATTCAAATTAACAAATTATTGGTTATTACTCAGAAATATATGCTGAATTGCCTCTAGACTATTTTAGAGACATTACTTACTCCAAACAGCATTTATACTAAATCTGTTATATAAACAACTTGATGTGATCTCGGACAAGGCCTACAGTTAATCTTAAAATAAATACAAATAGCTGGTGGAAGACACAAACAAAGCCATTAAACAAAATAATGGGGAAAATATGTTTTTTTTAAAGTTTCATATTCTCATTTCCAGCTCCAAACAAATGGGTGGAGAAAGAGTTAATGCTGTATGTTTTTTTCATGATTGGCACAAGAACATATTCACACCATCCTGCATATATGCAATCTTCAATAGATAATTGTTGATACCTTTTGTTTATGGTGGTTTAATGACAGAACTAGAAACTAACCAGCAACCAGCTACTTTTGTGCCTTTTTTTGTCATCAATCAGTGCATTTTTGTAGAAAACTGAATCAAATAAATATCTGGCAATCTGGCTGGATCCTACAAAGCAACTGGCTGGATACCAGATAGTGAAGTTTTTCACTATCTGGCTGGATATTATATCCAGTGCACCCCTAATAAGAATGAATGTGATTATATATAATATGGTAAATTAATAATTTAGAGGTAAAAACACTCCAAAACAATAGTACACATGAAATAGCAAAATTAAGTTACTTACAGAGTTCAGATTGATAGTTAAAATTAATGGCTAAATCAAAGGTGTCATGGATAGACTTCTTCTTGGTAGGTCTAGTTAGGGTGAATGCTTTAGTTTGACTCCGACTTCTGAGCTGCCATATGGCAGCTAACATAGTTGCCATATGGCAGCTAACATAGTTGCCATATGGCAGCTAACATAGTTGCCATATGGCAGCTAACATAGTTGCCATATGGCAGCTAACATAGTTGCCATATAATACTCAATGGTGCACCCAGGGAGAGGCTTTGGGGGCTTAATCCCCACCCTTATCAGCCACAAAAAGATTTCTTTTGTGCCCATGAATAAAAAAAAAAAAAAAGAAAAAAGAAAAAAAGTAACATAAAACTACAAGACAACAGTGTAGAAGGTATGATGGCTCTGACAGACAACTATGAAATAATATAATTTCTTCATCACTTTACTAGTGTTGTTGTGTACAAGGGTAGTTAACTCATAATGCTGGAATTGGCTTTGTAGAGACTCTTAAAATATAAATTATTTTGGGGGGGAAATTACTGCCAGAGCCTCCAAGTGAAGGCTGATTTAACATTCTAGCACTCCCTTCCAAAAATCTTGGGTGTGCTGTTGATAGTATATCCCTGCAAACAGATTGTAGTAATACATGTTATCTTCTATCATGATGTAGCATTATTTGCCATATAACAGTTTGTGATTCAAGTTAAAAACTATAAGTATGTGAGTAATATGGAGTAAGTCCATCTTATTCATCCCAAGAGTGTAGTACATTTATCAAGGTGTTGTATTTTATTTTAGACAGATAAAGTGTTTGTGTTGCATCTGGAGTTATAGTCCAGCTCTGGTACAACTAGGAGGGGCAAAGGGGACAAATGTTACAAGCAACACTTTTAGAGGTGACATATTGATGATTGAACATTCAATAAATCATTTAACTAATGCTGGACAATATAAGCCTTGCATGAAGTGACTAGATTCACTTTTGTAAACTCTGAGACTGACTCATTCAAAATCTGTAATCTCTCAAACTGAACTCTTTGACCATCAGCATAAAAACTATATTGAGTACTGGCATGATTTGTTTGTTGCTTTGGTGATTGTATTTGTGATCTGCTAACTGCTGTCTAAACATAATTGAGGATTAGGCAGCATAGTTACTGTATTTGATGAACTATTTAGATAATTTTCTTAAGAAATAGAATGCTGATTAAAGTTTGAAGATTTCCTCTTGGATGTTTATGCAGTAATGTACTGAAGGGTGCAAAAACTATTAAGGACTGAGCTAATTATTTTGTACTTGGATTTTCTTGCTGTTTTTTGTACCATTACATTGTGATTATGGTTTTCACTTGGTATTTCTTTGCTGTGTTACAGATAATGTTAGAAATGTTTTTGTTTTTTTTTTATCACAGCTTTTGAGGTATGGCTGTGAGGTTTTAGTGGTATATTATAAATGTTGAAGTTCCAAACATTTGACCTCACCATAATTGAGTCATCACATGATGTTTGAATCCTACTTTCTTAAGAGGACAGCATTATAAATATTATATGTACTCTTACCCTTAGCTACATTTCACCACATTAGGTCACTGTAGTCCAGTAACCAAATCTTGAGTCTAACTCCAACTTACCAACTTCAAGGCTGAGTCGGAGTTGTAAGTTAGCAAGCCTGAGTGTGAGTCTTGGATTAGTAGGCCTGAGTCATAAGTCATAATATTAGTCATAAGTCAGTAAGCCTGCAACAAACACAAGTACTGTATCAGTCTCCAGTCTATTTCTCTGAGTTATAAAACATTTAAACTAGAGTAGTAAGTCTTTTAACTAAATCTTCACAAAATGAGTTAGATGATGAAGTAATTATAATCACATATCTGCATTCTGCCAGCTAAGCTTCTTAGGGTTGCAATTTGCTAAATTTGCCCAATACTAGTTATATGACAAGCCAAGGTGGTTCTTGTCGTATGATACAGGAGAAGATCAAACAAACTGTTGCTACCAAGAAAACTAGATCTGAATATTTGAGATTTTTGGTCTTAGTTCATCACATCAGGCCAGTGATACTGGTACAGCATCATCTTTAAGTTTCTCAAAGGAGGTTTCTTGACATTTTCTTGCCAGAGTAAAATTAAAAGTCAGATACATGTATGGTCCAAGAAAGAGTTAATTGAGGCATTTATAAAAATATCTCCTTTTGCTGCATGAAATCATCTAGCATTAGTCCTAGTTAGATTAAAAAGTCAGATGTGGACTAAAAAGTGTTAAATAAAATCTGGTAACTGCTGGTTCCTTTGTATATCAAAATTGAAAAGTTTACTGTATGGATAGAGGCTGTGGTGTTGTATGTTGTTTCAGTTCAATGACTTGAATACCTAATACCTTTACTAGTCTGTCAACCCAGGAACTCAAGTAAGGTGACTGGCTAAATTTAGAAACCCAGGTTGCCAATTCCTTTTGTTTTTTTGTAACAATGCTTGTACAGCTCTGCTTCAACAGTTTCATGAATTTCCTTTTTTGATGACACTGTATTGACCAAGTTAACATTATGATTGCTGCTAGACCAGTTGTGCATGATTTGCATTCATTGCTGAATACATTTGAATTAAAATGTGTTCATAAAACTCAGAATTATAATAGAGTCAAATGTGTACAGTAGCTGTGGACTAAATATTTTAAATTACTCCAGGTGGGATGAGGGTGCCAAAATTTGGAAGAAAACTTACTGAATGAGTCACCAGTTTCCAATTTAAACCCTGATTAATACAGTGATATTTGCTGTCCTCAAGCATTTCCTTCACCAGTCCTGCTCTGGCCCAATTTACTGTCAACCAAAAGTTTGACTTTTTCCAGCATTTTCATTAATTTTCAACACAAGCTTTGAGTTCTGCAATAGCTTTCATGTCAACATCTGGAAGACTGGAAGCCATTTTTGCAAGTTTGTTTAGAAAAATTTGGTTGCTTTAATGGTTGCTAGCACGGTAAATCTTCTACTAACCCCCCAAAAGGGCTTATCCATTTTAAGCCCATTTGAATGGAGGCTTAATGGAGAGGGAAGGCTTCTTTAACTTTGCCACATGCTTGCTGGTTAGTAATTGTCAAGATCAAGGATTAGTTGGTGTTTACCTGTAGAATCATTGTTCCTATTGAATAAATTCTTCTCTGGTGGAGGATGTAGCTTAGAATTTTTGCCGATGAGAGTGAGGATTCTAGAAGATGCATTTATGGTTATGAGCAACTGACTTTACCACTTTTCCAAACAACCAAAAAATGGTAACTGTACTACATAAGGAACTATGAGAATTCATACCCAGATTGGTATGATAAAAATACACTAATTTTACTGACTGTTGCTTATTGTTTTCGTTGTGAGTGAAGAGGGGAAAGGGGAGGGGAAGGGAGGTGGGCTTAAAAGAGTTGGAGGATTGATAAATTTCTTTCTCCAAAAAGAGGGGCTTATTTGAGAGGGGGACTTAATAAATTTCTTTCTCCAAAAAGGGGGCTCATTAGAGGGGGCTTATTTGAGAGGGGGGCTGAATAGAGGATTTGCGATAAATTCAGAAAATTTTCCTCTAAAATGTAAATTGTTTGTGGCCTCTTCACCCTCGTTTCCCACCTGGACAAATTCACACTTGCTATTATCCCACTCCCCACAAAAGATAACGTTTTTTTGCGCTCATGCTATGTCGTGAGGGCAAACCAGGGGTTTTCGAATGGTGGGGAGCACCCCTTGAATTTTGAAGGAATTCAGACAGCCCAAAGTATGGTGCAGGTTTTTTTAGGGTAGTCAGTGAACATGGTCCTCCGGTAAATTTTGAAATTTGTAAACACTCTAGATAGCCATATCTGGTAACATTCTAATAACATGACATTCTTGATACGTTCTAGTATATAACGTGTTAATAATAAAGTTATCGGATGATAGATGAGCATTCGCCAACCTCTGACCTTAGAAAAATGATTTCTGAGCCCTAAACTGGGTTTGAACCCTCAACCTTCTGATGAGCGGTGAGACGCTCTAACCATTGAGCTACCGAAACTCAAATGGCGAGCTCAGATGCAAGTTCGACATATGTGTTGCCTAAGCGGCAGCTGCAATATGTTGATAATGAATTCATGCGATATAGATCAGGTTTTTCTGAGGTTAGTACTTCATCAACGTTCGTCTGTCAGCCAAGATATCTCAAAGTTCCCACATTTCCTACATACTGTATATCAAATCTACAACGGATGGCAAGGTTACGTAGATTCCTAGCTCAAACTCCTTATTCTAAGTCAAACTGCTATGATTTTATAAATTGAAAATACCTTACAGCAATATCTTCCCTGATTGTTTTTCATTACTCTTTTAGTCTATTAATGCACTTGGTGCGATGGCTGGCAGTAACGCTGGGATTTACGCTGTTGACAAGTTTGGAAGAAAGCTCACCATAATGTTGTGCTCGGCTCCATTTGTAATTGGCTGGGTGATTATGGCTGCGTCAAAGAGTGTCACTTTACTTTACCTCGGAAGAGTCGTGACAGGTTTAGGAATTGGGGCAGTTTCCTTGACTGTGCCGGTACGAATTATTTCATGTTTCTGACAGTGACGAGTAGTGTGTACTTCTTGTGAGTCAGTACTATGCAATTCAACATGTTCTTTGAAATTTTGCGCGGAGTTACCATCTGTAGTTATTATTTGATGTTGTCAAACTGACACCGGCAGTATAAAGTTTACGAAAGCTGCAACACCGACGCCAGTAAACAGGGATTCCCCTTGGCCGGCATATGCCAGTTTTTAGTATTGAACTCTAAAAAGACTGGAACGATACCTCGTTATGTCTGGCCTTACAACTGAGTGAAGCCGACACGAGGGCAGCCATGTAGGTCAAAAACATGCGTGGGAAAAAATTGTACTGAACTTTTATTTTTGATGGACAATTAATTCTAACAAATATGCAGTCCTAACGACATGGTCTTCCACTTTACTAAAGACAAAAAACAAAACTGTCAAAAAATCCGAAATTAGGGTGAAGTTTTTCACAATAGGTTGCGTGTTTTATCGCGTAGGGGACTGGAATGACCTGGAAATTGACCCACATGTCAGCCTCCGTGATGGCTTCAAAATACAGTTTGCAGGTATCGTCCAGTCTTTTTAGAGTTCAATAGTTTTTAGCGGTAAGAAATCGTCTTGTCAGTGGCGTACCGAGCTAAAATGTTGCTCGGGGTACCAGCAAAAATTGCCGTCCCCCTTCCCCAGTACAACAATTGATTAAAAATCCCCTAAGATTGCATTATACATTTAGGGTTCGGGCAATAGCTGGGGTTTGGTTTTAAGTTTGGTATGGAGCTTATGCTAATACTAGTCTGCTTAAGTTTGGTAGAGAAATATTGACGTTGGTGAGATTTATACCAGCAGGCCAAATACTGCACTAAGTGTTAAGTCGTTTCGCAGAATACTCCTATCTTTTTTAAAGTTACAGATGTCTCGATAAAAGAGGGGCATTTTAGGTTGCCGTTGTGAGACCGCAGAGCTAAGCTGTTTGAAATTCATGTCAAAAGCTTGTTTGCTAGGTTACTGAGCCGACGGCAAAAGACCAACTGTAAGTGGGGTCCGCTTACTGAACTGTGCTGTAACTGGAAGGTTAACTCCAGTCAATCATTGGACCCAAGAGTGAAGCCAAAAGTGGCGGACATGGAGGAATTTAGACGTCAGTTTCAGTCTCCCAGGCGGTCCTTAGTCCTTTTTCGACTGTTTGAGGTGTTTAGTTCGCGCACCCTCTCCAAAATGTTTCTTAAGTTCCCCTCACATGACATCGACTTTAAAATGCGTTTCCCAGGAGTACTAAGGTTAGAAAACAAACCTAATGTCGCTTGTTGAAAAACAATAAATTATGTAGCTTTAAGGTTCGTTTATTGTAAAAACGCCATTTTGTGTTGTGTACGGCTGTACGAGTAAAGAGAAAATTGGGAACCATAAACAAGAAAACAAGACTATTTTTTCATAGGTAAGAAAAAGTTAATACATAAGTTTCATCACAGAGTAATCAACTTTTGTAGTATGGCATCCTGGTTTCAAGATTGACCGCCAGGGACTAAGACTGATGTCCAAATTCTCCATGTTCGCCAATTTTGGCTTCACTAGTTGATTGCACTGAACTCTAAAAAGACTTTTGAACGATACCTGCAGACTGAATTTTGAAGCCAGCATGGAGGCTGACATGTAGGTCAATTTGCATGTCATCCAAGTCCCCTGCGCGATAAAACATGCAACCAATTCGAAAAACTTAACCTAAATCGTATTGAGTTTTTTTTTTTTTTAATTTTTTTATCCTAAGTACATGGAGGACAATGTCGGTAGGACTGCATATTTGTCAGAAAAAACACGTGTGTTTTTGACCTACATGGCTGCCCCCATTTCGGCTTTATTCAATCATGAGGCCAGGTGTAACGAGATATCGTCCCAGTCTTTTTAGAGTTCGACGGTTGATTGGGTGGTAGTTAACCTTCCATTTATAGTACAGTTCAGGTTGTCCGCTAAACTGCAGTAGTACCCCCAGTATTTACAGTTTTACTTACCTGAAATTTTTGATTTGATAATGACGTTCAGCCAACGCCGAAAAGGACGTCGATTTTAATTTGTATTTGTAAATAAAATAAGTTTCCTCTCCTTTTATCACGAATTTTTATAGTATAGTAATTATGTATCCGTTTGTGTTATTTTATCAGTGATGCGTCCATGATCCAAAACTTCCAACTACTAAAAACTAACACATCTTTTCAAGGTGTATATTGCTGAGATTTCGCCCGCAAAGTTCAGAGGGGCCCTCGGTAGCGGCAATCAGTTGGCTGTAACTTTGGGTATTCTCTTGGCGTACTGCCTTGGACCATTACTGGATAGCTGGCGTTGGTTAGCCATAGCTGGGGCTGTCCCACCCGTCTTAATGGTGGTGTTGATGGTGAGCATGCCAGAGACCCCCCGCTGGTTAATTAAGAATGACAGAATTTCTGAAGCTCTTCGCGTTTTGAGACGACTAAGGGGAGGATCTAATGAGGAAAACCAGGAAGAATGTCGAGATATTCAAAGCACTTTAGGTAAGTTCTCTCTGGTTCAGAACTCGACGGTGTTTGTCAAAGTAAAGTATTGATGTATGTATATACACCAATGATGAGTACCACGAAGGTTACAGCGTTGGAATGAAAATATAGAGCGCTCAATACCGTTACTGGTAGAGCGAATAAGTAAACACAAAAGACAAAATTTTGCTGTCGCTACTCTGAGTTTCACGTGCTCAGGCGATCATCAGGCAACTGACAGATAAGATTTAATTATTCACATATATACATGATGTATGTATATGTGTGTATGTGTGTATGTGTGTGTGTGTGTGTGTGTGCGCGCGTGTGCGTGTGCGTGTGTAATATGTATATACATGTATATGTGTATATACATGTATATGTATATGTATATGTATGTCTGTATATATAGCTGATGTAGCGTTGTGTTAATAAGTTTTAACATCAGGAGGTTGCGGGTTCAATCCCCGTCTCAGGCTCAGAAATCGTTTTTCTGAGGTCACAGCTTGACGAACGTTCGTCTATCGTTCATCCGAGATATCTCCAAGCTCCCACATTTCCAACATATATCACATTAACCTTATTAACATATCGTGGCTGCCGCTTAGGTCGCACATATGACGAACCTTTACCTTTACCTTTACCTTTACCTTGACATGAAACATGAAACGCCACATGATAAAGGAGATTTTTGTGTGTCAGAAATTTATGTTTAATGTTCGTCAATATTCACGTATAGTTTTAGTTCTTTCCACCTGTTGTTTAACATAAGTATTTAGCTTATGGATAGTAATTATACGTTACGACTACCTAGCATATTGCAAATAAATCTCTGAAAATGTTGCGGCTTGAGCAACCAAACTTTAGATTTTACTAACCATTTCTATTTCGACGTTGTATTTGGTTTGGGCCTTATTAGGTATCCCATACTGGGCATTAATATTCATCTTGGAACATGGTGATATATGTGTATATGACATACATATAAATATTAGGTCCTTAGAAGTCTAGCCTCTGGCAATATTGAGGCTTGTATGTGTGAGCTCAGTCGATTTGATTTTGCACGCTTTTTATTTTTTGTTGAGTTCGCGTTATTCAGTTCTGCTGAAGTGCTTTTGCGCTGAATTTCTCTCTGAAACCATGTTAGCGAAGTTATTATAAGGGGTAGTTAAAGACAATAAGTTCTAATTTCATTATTAAACGCCCGAAATCTTGCTGTGTTTTACAAGCCACCTCCCGCGGGCATGGTACAGTATGTCGCAGGTGTTTCCTTCCCTTCTTGCTAACTTTTGAAAATTGGTATTCTTCGCGCACATGCGATGTTGATCGTCGAAAAGAAATATGTTTTAATGTATTCAACAGCCTTTTCGAAGCTTTTGTGTTGCCTGTGTCCTACAAAGTTTCCGATATTTCACTTGCATCTGGTCCGATGTAATGAAGGAAGACACAATGTTATGTCGCGTTTATGATCTTCATGGAAACAAGAAGTCTTTCTAAGTGCTTGACCATCTTTGGTCCATCTCTACTCGTCGTTTGCATTGAGATGACTGTCATGTGGTGTAAAAAATGGTCGGGCTTGACGGGGATGTTGGTATTTACTGTTTTATTTTCTAGGGTGGCGATGGAACATATCATGAATAGTTTGAGTTCGTGCTTTGATATGATGCTGGAAGTATGTTATACGTATCGGTGAGATGAGAGAATAAGCACCGAACAGCAATTTCCATTCGGTGTGACACATACTGCATTCTAAAAGATAAGCACTCTGACCTTTTAATTTGCATTGGTTCCCTACAACCTGATGGGATTTGTTGACTTGCGTTTGAAGGGATACTTGACGTCTTTTGCTTATGCGTCCACCCCGTGTAGAATTAGCTCCTTCATCTCCACACTAAATGTTCTCTTAAGTTATCCTTGTCACCAGATGTCATCCATACTTCGAATCAAATCTAGCGCTCCACCTGGCACGGTGCCAGAAGTAATTTTGCATTACAATATAATGAATCGACAATTTGATTAATGTCAGATTAATTTGAAATACTGCAATCAGATTGGTCAGTAAATAGAGTATTTGACATCTATAGTCAGGAGCTGAATACTTGTAATAGCAGCAGCAGCTACAACGACAGCGACAACAACAAAAACTACAACAACAAAAACAATTCTGTAATAATAATAATAACAGTAGTGACAATAATGTAGATTAAACTTAATGTTGAATTGAAATAATAGGTGTGTGCTTTTTTGTCTAAATCGAAGCGACTGAAACACCAGGCGGGAATCGTAGCCTTGTCAAGAATATTACTGCCCAGCATTTTATTCTTAGTAGCATTGTTGAAACAAACAAAAACGAACCAGTTGATAATGGAAATAATTTTTAATCACTAACGTTTCGTTACATAACCTGTAACATCATCAGGGTAAATGAGAACTATATACACGTGTCGGAACTTTTAAAGCTTGACGATTACAAAAGTTCCGACACGTGTATGTAGTTATCAATCACTCTGATGATGTTACAGGTTATGTAACGAAACATTAGTGATTAAAAATTATTTCCATTATCAACTGGCTCGTTTTTGTTTGTTTCAACAAGGCTACTAAGAATAATATGCTGGGCAGTAATATTCTTGACAAGGTGTGCTGTTCTTTCCGCCGTATAAACGAAATAGACGAAATAGACATATAAGTAATATGAACGCTAGTAAATTATTCGAATAAATGCCATTACATCAACAATGTTTTCGTGATTCTTAAACGAACTTCTTGTATCTTCAGTTGATAAAACATTTTTTGCTCTTTGTTTCTACCCCAGTGAACGAAATAGATTTACTACTTACTCACCGAGCGTGAGGTCTGTACTAGTGAAATAGCGGATCGATGTTTTTAAGTACGGACCTCGACTCGCTGCGCTCGTCTCAGTCCGTGCAAAAAACAGAGGTCCAATATTTCACTAGTACAGACTGAACAAGCGAGGTCAGGAACTAGTTTATAATATGGCTTTACTGAAATATAATTGGCAAGGGCAAAGGTACAGAACGTCAAGTAAAAGCTTGCAATTCTGTCGTCATTTCATATAGAATTTCTTCACCAACTCTGCTTAGCATGGTTACTTTTCCTTTCCTGATTGTTCGTCAAAAATTTTAATTTTTATTCGACCCGCAAGGGTTTTTTACATCTCTCTCCCCCCCCCGCTGAACGGGTAATACGAGTAATATCCGACCACTTATGAACCAATCAAATTGCAAGAACTCCCTATTCGGACCGCTCGCTGCCACAGCCATATGATAAAACGTAACATGAACGCGAATAAATTATTCAAATAAATGCCTTTATTATCAACCATTTTTTCGTGGGCCTTAAACGAACTTCCATTATCTTCAGTCGTTACAACTTCTTTTGTTCTCTGTTGTAGGTACTACCGAACCAGTATCTCTTAAGGAAATCCAAAATCCAACTGTTTACCGACCTCTTCTGTTGTCTGTTTTTTTGATGATATTTCAACAGTTCGGTGGTGTCAACTCCATCTTGACGTACGCTTCTAAAATTGTCGGGCAAGCAGGGTATGACAAGCCGACAGTTGTTTCAATTGTCGTTGCTGTGGTTCAGTTTGTGGCCACCGGGATATCATGTCTAATCGTTGATAAACTGGGCCGTCGAATACTTCTTATTGTGCCCGGAATCGTCATGGCTGTTAGCATGACTATTCTTGGTTGTTCTAATCACTTCTCTGGATTTCCCCGTTCGGTTGCTCTTATTTCTCTATCGCTGTACATCACTGGCTTTTCCATGGGTTGGGGTCCTATTCCATGGCTGGCGATGTCCGAGATATTTCCTACTCGTGTCCGAGGCATTGCCAGTGGTATTGCTACCCAAGTTAACTGGCTTGGCGTATTCGTGGTTGTCAAAACATACACTCAAATTGAACTCGCTTTCCATTCAGATGGCGTCTTCTGGTTTTATGCAGCGATTTGTTTGTTATCTGCAATATTTGTGTTCTTCTTTTTCCCTGAAACGAAAGGACGAACACTTGAAGAAATCGAGGAACTGTTTTCAGACCGACGTGGTTTGGAATCCGTTCCTTACAAGCAATCCAATTATAACACGACTGAATGAATTTTGAAATTTTTTACATAAAGTCTGTTTTTAAAGTGCCCTTCGAATGAAAAAATTATCTATCCTATTTCGATGTTATTTAAAAATAATGTTGAAGCGTAGAAGAATGCCATTCTTTATCGTCAATATTCTCTCGTTCCAGAAGAATGTGAAACCTTCCATTTATATGTCTTATCACCTCATGTGCCCAACACAAACTTAACATTACAGAGCTTTCAAAATGAAGAATAATTCTGGAAATAAGCTGGTTTAATCTTTGCAGCTGTGCTATTTGAATATACTTTTTTCTAAGTACATGTACGTTTTCTAAGTACATGTAAGTACGTTGTTGCCATGTTAACCGCTTGACATCAGGCCTCCGTTTATAAAACAATTTTGTTTTTTACATTTCCTCCTAATAACAACGCTTGCTGAAGTGTATAAATTCGAAGAATAGTACACACGTAGATATTGCAATTCAAAAGTTTAAACTATCTTATTTTCCGAATGAGAAACAGTTGTTTTTTCTTTTTACGTTGAAAGAGGGATGATTCGAAACGGTTTGTGTGTCAATAAAGTAATGCACACAGGAAAATGTGTTTTCTTCTTTACTGTACGCATTTTTTTTTCCTCTCCAAATTTCAACACTTGCGACTAGTTCTTTCGTGGAATACACCTGAATTTGAAAATTCCGTTTAGACTACTTTGAGTATACGACGTGATGAGGTCTCTACTTTGTATGTCAGAGATCTGTCTATGGAACGAGATGAGCCATTGACTGACTATGCTATATGGCTATGCATGCTGTTCGGTCGGCACGTAAAATTACGCATACTGATTGGTTGCGGAATGGTCCGATAATTTACGATGTTGGACCGGCCCAGTACGATTTCTATTTCGGACCGGTAACTTTAGGCGGGAAAATTTTCTAGTTCATGTCAATGAACTGCGAGAAGGATTAATAATCTAAATTGAAAAGTTTCAAATAATTAAAAACGCTGGAACACTAGTGCTGCTTTTGTTTAAAGTTAATTGTATAAAACTACGATAAATGAACGTTTAACTGGTAGAAACGGAGCGAAAAGGCCAAGTTTCGAGGTAAGGTAAACAGCACCGTCTGATATCAAAAACCCAGTTAAAAATGGGAAAGACAACCAACCAAAAAGCCATATAATAAATTCCTTATTATAACCTCGTTTGCTCGGCCCGTACCAGAAAGAATTTGCCTTCGGTTTTTTCGAACATACCTCGTTTCTTTGTCGCTCGGTCTCTGTGAAAACCTCAGGTAAATACTTCCCCGTACGAACCTCTCTCTCAGTTAATAAACATTTAATATGGGATCCTCGATTTTTGCCGTCTCAGGGGCACTTTAAGAAATTTAACAAATTTTCTGATGGTGTTTTACAATACCAATGAGTATGAAACAATGTGATGTTTTTGAGCATAATTTTATTTTAGCGAGCTTGGTTGATACTAGGTTTGATGATTTGTTGTATTTTAGTTAATATAAAAGTTTTGTTTATTGTGGCAGAGTTATAGTTCTCGATAGTAGCTTCCCGTGCAGTTTACACGTCAGACCTGGTCTTTCTCCTGGAGATGAAAATGGTTTCAGACTTAGTATTTTTATGAGTAAATATTACGCATGTGGGAGTTTGGATTTTTGACAGGTGACATGATGTGGGAATATTCGTCGAATTAGAGTGAACAGAAATGTTTCTAAGCCCCGAGAATTATTGAATACTGTCATACTCGGACAGCACATACCTTATTTGTCCGAATAGACGCCCTGGGCGTTTATTAAATTCCTGCATTTGTAAAGGAACGTTTCACTAAAATTGGAAAAGTTCTAAGAAGATAATCCTACTATTACTTTTATTAAAAAAATGTGGCACGTAACAGCGTATTCTGCGGTGTATTTCTTATACATAACATAAGCTTTACAACAGCATACAACATCGGACCGCATATGATTAGTTCGAATCAGGAATCTAATCCCAGTGCATGGATTCGTTTTTAAATAGCTTTAGTTTGTGTTTGGGAGGCCTTTATTCGAGAAAAGGCGTTTATCCGGGAGGGGCGTTCTTTAAAAATTCACAAGCTAAAGAGGGTGTCTGTTCTCGGGTAGAGGCTTAGTCACTTCTACCAACAGTCTTTCTCAAGACTACACTAACCTAGACGATCAACTTCCACACACATGTTACGATTCTCTCAGGTTCAAACCATTTACTTTCGAATACGGTATATCCACCAATCGAGGCAGTTGATACCAGGCCTAATCAACTTGGTACAATTTTTGCGTGCGAATGCTTGTTCTGATGCATGTGATTCAATAAAATGAGCTTCCTCAAGGTGTTCCACACTTGCAAATTAATAGCAGGCAGGAATTTTGCTGTTTTAGAGCTAATTTCATACACCAGGTTGAACCATAGGTCCAGAGTGCCGTTTAACGGACCCCGACAGACCATTAACTATCTAGGGTCTGGGTTTGGGTATGGTAAAGAGTTGTTTGGACATGCGATTGTGCACGTTTCGATTGCCATCCTGGTGTATGTAATAAACTCATGGCAGTCTATGCAGCAAGGTATCCGCTTCTGATTGGCTGCAGTTTGTCCCCGACGCTCTCGTCAGTTAAACACATACTCCAAGATGTCAATCTCAAGGCACAAAATCGCACGTGTAAACAGCCCTTAAGAGTTGAGGCTTTTTTGTACCAGGCGAATTTTATCGCACGAATCGACATTTTGTATAATTTGAATAGGTTTCTCGGTACAGTCGACAGCCCGTCAAGGCGGATTTCCTCTCCGGGCAAAATGTCACTCACGCGACTTTTTCTTTTTCTTGCAAGCTTTCTGGCGCAACCAAGCAGAAATCAATTCAATTTTAACAATACAGCAGTCGCGCGCGCGACATTTTGCAACAAGTGGAAATCCATCTTAAGGCAAAAGAAAAAGCCGCTTCGCGCGATAAAATTCGCTGAGTGGAAAACAGTTTTGGGTTAGTTGAGCCCGTGATTGCCTAATTAATTCAGGGTCCGCTAAACTGAACTCGACCCAACGTCTTACTGGTCATCAGGACGTGCTCGATCTCTGTCCATGTCTCTGATACATTTCCTAAAGGTTTGAGCTCGACGGACGCTTGTATGTCGTCTGGCAATGTTCAGTTTTGTTCGTTTGTCAGTATGTGGTGAACCTATCTTTCCTAAAAGAGAACTGTGGTAAAGAAATCAACTACATTTGAATAAAAAGACTCAAAGGAATAACCTAGATCTCAAAATTTAATTCTAGAAACAAAACTCGTAACTCACATACAGGATATCTCGGAACAGAAAAGGTCTTTCTTATCGTCGTGAAAACGGTAAATCTTCGACATTAGGATCCTGCGCGGGTAAAACAGGTGATTTCCAAGTAGGAATTGTTGGGCGGCATCGCGGCCATATTGGTCGTCTTTTAACATGAAAACGTCATTAGCTGTTATTGTACGTGGACGCTGTGTCTTTGCCGTTAGAATTGCGGAGGGTTGACCGCGACCGAGAAACCCTCGACTTTTTTCTGATGAGCTCAAATTCACTGGTACATGTCCAAAAACTCCTGCCGCGGAACGGCGAGTGGCTGCAAGTGGCCTGCAACCTGAAGGACAGGTCGTCACAGAGCAAATCGCACGATATTATTTTTGTTTTCAAATGGGCGTTCAATCGTTAAAACGATTGTAAGTTCATTGCAAAATATCTACTTGTGGAGGGAGTGTTGCGAATATAGGGTAATTGTCAAACTATGTAGTTATCACTTATTATCTTATGACATACTCACAATTCATTGTTTTGAATCCTTTATTCCGCTGATTAGTATTCAGGAGTGTAATAACCTTTCAAACAAGTGTGATAAACGCTTATCACATTGCTGTCCTTTGAAAACAGTGTAATAAACCCGCTTATCGCATGCTAATAAGTGATATCTTGATTTCCAACGACTAACGTTTCTCCGACTGTAAACTAGGGGTGGTGCCAGAGGGGGGAGGCAGAGGGGGCTACAGTCCCACGTTTGGGACACTTAGTCCCTCTGTTGGGGAAAAATTAACCATCCTTCGGGAAATTTTCACTGATGAACACATATATTGTACAAACTAGGAGCAGTTGTTATTGATTTAGCCAAGAAAGATAATGGACTCTTCTCTTCATGTCAAATCTAAAAGCAAACTGTTTCTAGTCAGAAGTTGAGATTATTCTTGCCAAAAATAAAAATGTTTTCGACCTTCAAATAACGAAAATATAAAAGGGGCGTGGTCACGGCCTCTCTGGTTTAGCCCCCCTATCGGGGGCGTTAGCCCCTGCATTGGGGAATTCCTAGCGTCACCTCTGCTTTAAACTCAAAGAAAGATGATTTCATTGCAGGTGAGTCATGAGATAAGGTGGTCAATCATTGTTCACTCGGATTTGCATCTTTCGTAAAGCTTGAACCATCCTACTCGGAGCCTACGGTCCCTTGTGTCCGTTAAGCTTCACTCGCCATGATAAATCTGTTATCACACTCGTGACTATTGATTAACCCATACTTATCATGGCCACAATAGTGTTTTGGAACTTCAGCGTGTTTTGATGATAATAATTATCACCACTGATACTCATCTTTGACGTGGAATTTGCCATCGTGACGTAAAAATACTTCACAAGATCAGTAAACCAACGTACGCATGCCAAGGAATGTTTACTAAGCGGTCGCCTATTAAAAGGTACCCCCAGGGAGACCCCCTCAGTCAAAATTATCAAGAGTGGAGAGAGAATACAACTTGGAGTCACTTCTTTTCATAATTTCCACTAACGATTTAGCAAATTGCCTGGAGAGAGCTAATGCAGAGTTATTTGCCGATAATACCGGCTTGCGATATTAGGGAAAAATCAAGCTTCTGAATTAATTGGCGATTAATTGAATTGTTTAATTAATTAACTAATTGGCAATTAACAACATTTCAACTTGATAACAGTCTGGTATGCTTTCGAAGCTAAACCATGTTGCGACAATCCTGCTCGACTATTTGTTGTGCACAGTTGGTAATGACCTCGAAATCTTTCTTTCAGCTGCAGTAAATAAGACACTTTGTTGTACTTAGATAATTAATAGATATAAATAGGTAAGATTATCATGAAAAAATTTCTCTTCATATATCTCTGAGAACGATTCTGAAATAAGTAAGTAATTTACATGACAACTGTATTTCCACCAACTAGCAATAGTGATGATAATCAGCTTTATTTTACCAGAATAATTGCATAAAGGCAAAGCTGAGAAACCTGTAGCCGCGTTGGTAAAATGAATAAATACAATGGAAATTATAAGCCAATGGATAAAACCAATTATATTAGAATACATTTACAAAAAGAATTTAAAAAAACTATCAAATGACATCTTTAATAGTGAATAAAATGTTTTCTCAATTTTAATGGCTAATTTATAATCTACTAGACATTCGTCCTGTCTACACAAGTGTATCCTTCTCATTAATCAAGATTATTATCATTAACTAATCATGATCATCATAATCATAATCATGGACACAACTCATCGCTGAATATAAGGGGATTTTTTTCCACTGAACAACGAGACCTTATAAGTTTTAAGTAAGGCAAGGAGAGGGCTTGCCACCCTTTTCACAATATTGACTTCACTAATCCATGTCAATTGAATGTTGGAAGTTGATGGGGCAAAAATGTCTCGTCGTCCAATCCGAAGTGGTCCCAACAGAACACACTTACCGTTAGTTCCGTGAATTCTTAAGAACGAAACGCACTTTACAACACTGCACAGCATCGCAGCAATGTTTTTAGCAATTACGAAATAGTATTGTGGAAGATGAAATTTTAAAGCACCGGGCAACATTAGAATTACAGCTAAGGTAAACATTAAAGAAAAAAAAATAAGCTCAGGATTTGTTTAGGGTTAGGCCTTCAATAACTGACCACTTCACTGGGTAATTTTTTTCTCAGTTTTCTCAATCTTGGAATATTCTCCTTGTGTCTCGCGTTCAGCGTTTTACGCAATATACCTCGCGATGTAGCACCGTGTGTCGGAGCTTTTAGTATTTGAGGCAATATTGCGGGCAATGTTGCACTGTATCTCGAAGACTTCAGTAGTAGTTACAACGTTTGCAATATATCAATGTGTGTCAGAGCATTTTGTAGTTGTTGCAACATTGCGTGCAATGTTTCACCGTATGTCAGAGCCTTCATTTATTTACGCAAGGTTGCCTGCAATGTTGCATTATGTGTCAGCGTTTTTGGTAATTGCGGTAACAGTGTGTAAAATGCCGAACATGTGCCAAAGCTCTCAACAATTGCTTCAACACTGCGGGCAATGTTACATATGGTGTTTCAGAATCTTTAGCGATTTGCTAGAACATTTCGTGGAATTTTAGACTGTGTCTGCGACTTTATTTGAGTATTGCTCCTAAAGAGCACGACGTAGCTAAGGTCGGTCAAATAAAATTCTGCTATTCTTTTGTCATTACCCCAACATTTTGTCCACAATGCTTTCAGTTTTTGAAGGTTAAGCCGGTTGTTTATTAAAAAATTGAACCCAACCTCGTTCCTTGGCTGGTTCTCTTCGTCCTCTTTGAGAGAAGACACTCTAGCAGAACCTGGTCATGTGCCTCGACGTGTTGTATTTGTACACGAGAGGGCTCCTAGTGGGGACATTGAAAGAGTTTGTCATTCATGCTTTCCCCGCCTCGTCAGGGCTGCTTTTTGCCACCCCAATTTTAGGTTGCAGGTGACCAACTTTCCACGGAAAAGACGAGGAAAAAGTAGCGTGGGTAGGAGGTTAAACTAGGAAGGCAAAAGAAAGCTCGTAGTTTCGAACATGCCTCGGGAGGATAATAAAGGACGAACTTTGTCCGCTTGATTCTTAAGACATTACATTTCCCAACTTTATGTACACAAATCTGTTTTGACAAGTTTTGGTTTGAAATTTGGATCTTTTCATACAATGTGTTCCGTGGCGCCGTAGCTCTTAGATTCCCTATAATGGGACATCAAATCCGTAGGACCAGCAAAAATCGCTTCGATTTCTTCGAGTGTCCGCCCTTTCGTTTCTGGGAGAAAGAAGAACACAACCACTACTGATAGAAAACACACTCCGGCATAAAACATAAACGTTCCACCATCATGAATGGTATCTACCGTGTCGGGAAATGTTTTGACAACCAAAAACAGGAAAAACCAGTTCGTTTGTGTCGCTATTCCACAAGCTATGCCGCGGACATTTGTGGGAAAGATTTCAGGCATCACTAACCACGGAACTGGTACCCAGGCGATGGAATAGCCAAGAACGTACAAACAAATAAAAACTAGATCTAGATGTTTTGGAACAGCAGAAGTAATGAAGGAAACACCTACTCCTCCACTGCTGACACCCATAACAATTCCAAAAAAAATGAGAAGCTTTCGACGACCTAACTTGTCAACAACTAGGCACGACATTATGCTACTCACAACCTCAACTGCTCCAAAGATTATTGGGATCATTGTGGCGTTTTTGTAGCCAATGTCGGTGACAATTCCGGATGCGTATGTTATGACGCTGTTTGTTCCATTAAATTGTGACAGGATCATCAACGAAACGGAAAGTATCATTGGCCGATAAATGTGTGGTTTCAGGAAAATTCTAAGTGAAACTTTCTCAGCAGTATCTAAAAACAACAGAACAAGAACATCAAATTTTTGAAATACAGTGTAGTTGACCACCAGACAGTTATACTAAGGCTTTACAACATGAAGGGTTGGCTAACTGTTGCTTTTTCCGTTGGTGAGATGGTCACAGTAGAATGGTAACTTTTCGTTGGTCATGCACTTCATTATTTTTCTTATTAAGAACTGTCTTACAACATTACTGTTAGATTACATATATTTTTCTTACATTAATATATATATTAATGGACGATCTACCTGGACGATCTACCATCACCAACATGCACAGTTGAGGAAAGTTTATTGAATTACCTTAGAACAGGGTGAGGAAATTCTGCACGCAGTTGATGTATTGACGTCACATTGACAATTCCTTTGGAAGGTCTTCGTAATCTTTGTTTACTGTTAACCAACGTTGACTTATGGCTGTTTCCCATTAGGGTTGGGGTTAGGGTTAGAAATGTTTCTAAGCAGCTTTGAGATAGTTTTTTTTTTAATCTGATCATTGACGAGTGAGCAGATGGATAATAGACAAAAATAGCTGATATTTTATGGTGTTTATTAAATAATTCAGACGGGTGATATTGTAAATTATCAGGTTGGTTACAACAAGTGGCTGTCTTGTTTCAGCTAAACGAATTTGTGAGCTGAAACGGGGCTGAGAGAAGTTGGAAACAACACCGAACTCACGACAAAATACTCGATGTAAGGTGAGAGTCGCCGACCTTACTGGAACCTTCAAGATTGACATTGACTTGGACATTTAATCGAAGCATGAGGCTTGTCGAATAGGCCGTTGTTTTTACATTGGAATAGGCTCTTCAATTTTACATGTCTACACATAAGTACGTTACAATAAGTAAATATTTCTTTCCAATAGTTCAATCACCGTGTCCATGTTGATTTATTAAAACTCGTGAGGGATTTTGTGCGCAGTACGGAGGTTTCCCGAGAATTTTTCGACACGTTTAGTTAGTTGTCGGTGTGACGTCACTACATCAACTGAGTGCAGAATAGTCTCATCATTTTAGGCTACGTCCACACGTACGCATTTTCAAATTTATGCGTTTTCATTTAACTAAAAACGCGTCAAAATTATTGCATCTACACGAGATTTTTTGTGTCGTATTCGCCTGTCCACACAAGAACACGGAAAACAATGGGAATATTAATTAAATCATGTCTGGCTAATCAAATACACCAAACAGCGCTGTTGTTGATTATCTCACCAAGCGGTAAAGAGGTCATTCAGACCAAACTTTTCAAAATAAGAAGAGAAATGCGTTTAAGAAATGCATTGTGCTATTAACACGTTTGTGGGGTCGTTTAATTTGTCGTCTTCGTCTGCTTTAACAGATCTTGCTCAGGTCTAATATTTCAGTCCCTGCAACAGGCGACTCTTTTATTAGTCTTCCATTGACGCGTATCGTCAGTTTTCTCAACCACAGAGCAGTGTGGACCGACGGCTCTACACTTGCAAAGCACAGAGAAAACGCTCTTGTTTCTTCCCGTTTCCACAACTTCGCCAAGTGTTCTGCTCCTACGCTATGCTGAAAGTGATATTCGTGGGGTCCATGAAGCTTCAAACGTTGCATCATTGAATAAGAAAACTGATTTTACAAATTTATGCATTTTATCCGACTGTATTTTATGCGACGTCTGAATAAACTTCGAATTTCCGTCAAATTATGCGACAGATCTTGTCGCATAATTCGATCGCGTCGAATAAAATCAGTTCAGACGTCGCATTTCTGTCGAATAAAATTGGTCGCAATAAATGCGAAGGAACTTCGACGCCTGAACTAGGTATTGCGCTATTAAGACGTTTGTGGAGTCGGTTAATTCGTCATTTTCATCTGCTTTAACAGATCTTGCCCGTGTCTAATATTTCAGTTCCTGCATCCGGCGACTCTTTTATTAGCCTCAGTCACGCGTATCGTCAGTTTTCTTTGCCAAAGAGCAGTCTGGACCACTCTACATGGATACAGCAACTAGAAAGCACTTGTGTTTTTTCTCGTTTCCACAACTTGGACAAGTGCCAGATTCTCTTTACTTCTGTATATGAACGGAGCCATTGTATTTGCGCTTATCACACTTGCAAGACGCCATTCGCGCGAAAGGCCACTGGCATTTAATTACTTAAACCGTTAACATACCAAAGAATTATTTTTATTCAGTTCATTGTGATCCATTTTGGTGCCTGTATTTCTTAATATTATCCATGTCATCAACAAGTCAGTCAGTGGACACATGCACACACCACGTGCCTATTTTTTCAATACAGCGATCAAGATACAGTTCATATACATGTTTGACCAGGTAACTCACCGAACGTTTTCTCAATATTTTCACAGTCTTCTTTTATATCTTCCTCAGAATTTCCTCTCAGTCGTTGAAGGACGTGGATCGCTTGTGCACGTCTGTCATTCTTGATTAACCAACGAGGTGTCTCTGGCATCATGGTCATTAGCACCATCATTAAGGTAGGTGGAACTGCCCCAGCTATTGCCAACCAACGCCAGTTGTTGAACAGTGGTCCGAGGCAATAAGCCATGAATATGCCAACGCTTACAGCTACTTGACTGATACTTACAAGCGCCCCTCTGAACTTGGCAGGCGAAATCTCAGCAACGTAAACCTTGAAAACAAAAAAATGCTTAGTATTTCAAAATGCCAAAATTACTATTCTTTGGTTACCCGAAAATGTGAGTTCCAATCCCGCCCAAGTCAACTTTTCTAGTTGACTTTAGCAGTGTAGATCCAGGGACGGCGGAGCGGAATTACGAGTGGGGGGGGGCTTGAGGTAAAAATACAGCATTTTGTATGCTTCTCTGGGAAATTGCACAACAAGTGTTTTAAAGCGTAGTTGTTTCAACGTTACATTTGGAAAAAAGTGGGGGGCTACAGCCCCTGCAGCCCCCCCGGCTCCGCCGTCCCTGAGATCTGTTCATGTTAACCTGAGGACTGTTCTGAAATATTGATACTTAACGTTTAGTGTAGGTATTAAAAACTCATTAATAATTCATGAGGAAAACACAAAAGAAATTGGGTCCTAATTAGAATGGTGTAAATTTGATACAGCATCATCCTCATTTACAGGTGTTTCCGATGTTTTAGAATTTCCCGATTCTTCAAAATAGTCGGTAAAAATAGACATTTTGGTGCATACATATATAAAGAAAGGTACAGTTCGGTCGCTCATATTGTATTTATTACTTATTAAAGACTGTGAACATCTTGGTTATCTGGCAGGGCATTCACGATCACCGTAGTTCTATACCGAACATAGCACACGTTAGCATTCTGCATCAGTATATCATTAAAAAATGTTTTACAGAGAAGCGGTTTAAGTGACTAGATGTTTGACAGTTCTTACGTGTTTTAGAAGTCTTAAAAGTCAAACATGTTACAAAATTGCAAACAAAGATTTTAAAGCATGCAAGATTATACAACCCGTAAGTTGTTAAATCAGGGGTGGTACCAAGAATTCTTCCACGCAGGGGCTGACCTCTCCAAAGCCAAAGGGGTCGGGACCACACCCCCTTATAATTTCCTTTATGGAAGGCCAAAAACATGTTACTTTTCGCAAGAGTAATTGCAACAACTGATTAGAAACAATTTATTTCTAGATTTGACATAACTAGAGGAGTCTGTAATCTTTCTTGTTTAAATCAATAACAAGTATTCATAGTTTTTATAGTATATAAATGTTATCATCAGTGTAGTTCGCCGACAAATTCTTAATTTTTCGCCGACATAGAGCCTAAGGTTCCCCCGACAGTGGGGCTGTTGTCCCTCGGCCCCCACTCTGGCGCCACCCTAGAGTCAAAGTTATGTTCTTACCGGTACAACTAGCGAAATAGCTCCCAACGCTAAACCAGTCACAACTCTTCCAAAATACAGATAAAGCGGATTTTTCACTGCAGCAATAATTACCCAACCAATCACGAATGGAACTGAACACAACATTATGGTGATTTTTCTTCCAAATTTTTCAATAGTATAAATACCAAGATTAATGCCCACCATTGCACCAAAAGCATAAATAGACTAATAAAGCAAAAAGAGATGAGATGTTATATCATGTAATACAGGCTTGGATTAAATAAATGATCCTCGCATAAACCAGAGTTGTAAAAAGTTAACCCAAGATTGAGTCATGGGTCGAGTCGGGTCACAGAGAGGTCGGGTCGCGAGTTGAGTTGAGTCATTTATGCATTCAAGTGTCTGATCAAGTTTAGTCTAGTCGAGTCAATGGCCTGGCTAGAGTCGAGTTGGGTCATTTAAGTGTTTGATCGAGTCTAATCCATTTAACACGAAACCATGTCATTTTCATTTAAACCTTATACCTTTCATTTCCACCCAGCGGGCACTTGTTGCCGAGTCTACTTGGAGAGGTTTGAAAATTGAGGTAATCTCTTGTCAGCCAGGCATTTTTGCTCAAGCGTTATTTGGCATAAGTATATTCACAAGTTGTTCTGTGCGTACGTCTTTGGTTGCAGTGATATTCTAAGCAATATGGGAAAATCAAGTGGGGGAGAATTGAAAGTAAGGGAAAATTTTCTAGTAGAAACAGTGGATCTACGATGGTAGAACTTATTATACTGAACAGTTCGATCGGAGCTTTTCAGATTCTGGAACATTCGAATCACATACTGTATGTACTAAGATACTTCGGTGTTCTATTTTGAAATTGAAGTGCCTAGTAACTCAAAGTCATTTCAAATTTGATAGAAAGCTTCAGCACGGCAATGGGTAAGCTTGAAGTGTCACACGCATGTTCAGAATCTGGGACATGTTATTTTACCTGTGCCTTCGATATCCAGTCAAGGTGGTTCTATACATTTAATATTTCAAAAAGTCGATTTTTTGAATTATGAAATTTAGCATTATTAAACATTACTTTTTCATTCCTCGTTGCTATTTTCTTGATTTCGACCACGCAAAAGGATTAAATATTGAAAAGAAATTGCCCATCCTTTTAATTGTGCCTTAGCAACCGTCATAGCAACGAATTGTGATTGTCAAATTGTTATCACAGGACTGTTTCTACAACGTAGGAAATAGACCCGATGATTCTTAACCACCCCTCCCTCGTTATTGTAAGATTTAAATCCATTTTACTGTGTATTAACGTGAGGTGACCAGCGGTAGGCTGTGATTTTGGCGCGCATTTGATTGTTTTCTTTGCGAGAGAACGTTGGTAATGGCGCTTAGTCATAGGATTTGTGGCTGGTTCGTCAAACATGAAATTCAGCTCCTCCATAACAGTCGCAGCTGGCCTAAGGGACATCATGTAAAGTCCGAGGATGGTCGATCTGCCAGAAGCCTTTCAAAGAATCGAGAGGTGCCTTTATTCGTCGAGAATTTGCTCCCGACGTGGGCGTTCGAGGCAGAGGCACGACTGATAGTCGTAATAGGTTTAAGGCTGTAGGTGTGTGAAAAAATTTTTTGAAAAATTTATAGTGGCATATCTTTTAGATATGTACTAGAGTCTCTCGCCTAGGATATCTTTGGCTTTGTGATTTCGAGCCCGATATATTATATATAGTATAAGATATATTATATGAAAGGGGGGAAGGTGGGTGCTGTTGAAGATATACAGAATTACCCATAATGCAATAGAGGCATAACATGGCTATAGCGTGATAAGGCTATGCCATCCATGTACACAAGGGCGTGTTATGCGTGATCACTGCATGCTATCGTGCACACCTCCACAATAAGCGAATCAGTGCGTTTGTTTACATGATTGGTAAAGGGCGGGACGAAGGCGGAGCAATCAGTCTATTCCGAAATTGGCTGAGATGTCGGAGAGAGTTTTCGAAGAAACTGATCACTATATCTGTCGTATCGAACTGTATTTTGAAGCAGTTACAAATACATTAAAATTTCACGATTTAAAGTTTCTAATCACTTCTTTTTTTTAGGTTCATGTCATGGGTACATGTATTGAGGCTCTATTAAACTTAGTTTTGCATTTGTCTAGTCTTTACTTTAGTCCCTATAATTTTTGGCATAAGTGCCCTAAATTTCACCATAGGGGGTAGTAACTCGGTTACCATGGAAACAACATGCTCATAAGTGGTTGATTTTGCATCAGTAACTTATTTCCTATCTGTTGCACCAGAAATATGTTGAAAAAAACTCAAATTAAAAATTTTTATTTTCAATGTATAGAACCACCTTAACCAAGGAAGCCTGGGAACGAGGATCTATAGTGCAATATTCTTAACAACTTCTCTACTGACGATGAACTCTGCTATAATTTTACCCTGATTAACGTAAAAGATTTTACTCGTCAAGAACGCCAGTCGCGGTTGGGTCAAAGCATTGACTTAGCCCGAGATTAGCCACTCTCAGAGATTGCGAAGGAGCGCCCTGGACTCCGAGCCTATCGCTGGAACGTACAGTGTGTCCCAAAAACCAGGCTACTCTATTCATGCTTCTTTAATATTCTTTACAAATTATCTCTTGTACAACAGGTGATTTCTAAAGAATAACGATTAGAATTTTTAATAGGATAGCCTTTTTTTGACTCACACTGTTCATCAGCAATGGAGTATGTGTATCAGTGAAATGGCTCGCTCAAATCAAGGGGGTGATGTCCCTTAGGGAATATCGCTTAGGGCTCTAGAAAGGTTAGCAGTGGCACTGACTATGTGGATCAGCTTCTCCCTGTCGATAATAAAATGATCTATGGTGAACTATTAGAAAATTGCTTGAATGGCGTTGCGATATGATAGAAACGTGAATGACGTAATTTCAACAAGTAAAACGCCTAACGAAGAACGAAAACGTAGTATTTATGCCATTTTCCGACTTCCGAAATCTCAATTCTTTCGTTGTGCTACAGCAATTAATTTTAACCAACACTCTTTCATTTATGTAGTCCCGTATTCGTATATATTAAGGTGTTGGTGTTGGGTTTTCGTTTGTTGAGACGAGTCATCCATAAATATCTAATCCATCCCCAGCGGTTGCTTATTAGTTTGCATTGTTTTGAATCGCACACTTGGTGGAGTAAGTGGGTTAATTTGTCTCAAAGATTAGTTCTCTCTAAGCTATTTCTGCAATTAGTCACTTCTGCACCAAAGCGTGGAGGCCAAAATTTCCCTCCCATTGGATCGGACGAATGGACTTCGAGAATTGTTTTCATACGCATACATCGTTGAACTCGTGGATATTCAAATCCTCTCCAGGATCGTATTATCAGTTACACACAGTGTTCAATGTGTTAAATTTTAATAATCTTCATCGAACATTGAGAATTATAACCTGTTCCATCCAATAACGAATTTCACCTTCTGCATTTAAACTCTCAAAATGCACGAAATAAAAAGTCATTAATTCTTGGTGCTTTCCATGTTTCATGGTTTTAGTTCCGCTTTTTGAACTTGCACAACACCAATATGAGCTCGGAAGTTAATTAAAACGCTGTCATCAGAAATTAGCAAGGCCGCACTCACTACCTTACAGGTAACCTAGTTAAATTAAACATTGACTGGAATTATTTGGTAGAATCGAGCAATGGATGAGTGTCATCGGACGTTACGATCACACATAAATTAGATTCACGAGACGTGATTAGTTTCAAAAATACGAGTTGTGTGACATGACGGTCAAACAAATTAAAGTCATATGACTTGAAAATCCTACAAACAAGGTTCATGGGACACGAAGTTCACATGAAAGAGAGTCATGTGACGTAGCTGGGATCTCACCCGCTGACTGACTGTGAGCCTCAAAACTATGATGATAAATTAACGCTTCGTGAATTAGGGTCATAGTCTTGAGAGTAGAAGGAAATCACTAGCAGACGTCACCATTCCAACCCTAGTCTGCACTACTATACCTGCTCGGCCTACTGTACAGCAGCCAACGAACTGGCAGCACACTGGCGAAACGTGAGCTTCCTCGGATGTTGAGGCGGTTTGAATATTAATGTGCGAGCTACGGAAAGATGAAAGTACTAATGAACGAAAACATGGAATGTAATTCAACATACACTGATTTAACCAGTTAAGCTGGATTTCTACTTGGTGCAAAATGTCGCGCGCACGACAACTGTATTGTTAAAATTGAATAGTTTTGCACCAAGTGGAGAGCCAGTTTTACACTTTTTTATCGACTCCTATTTCCACTAAATTCGATTTGCTGACCGCAGCTTAGTCGAACAGAGATAGATCAAGCAAATCAACTAGACCCCTTGATATGCCCGAGATCACTTCTAAAATATTCTGACGACTGCATGGACCGAGGAAACCCCAGATTTGGCTCATTAAACTCCCGTTCAAAAATCACAGCCAGCCGACAACTTGAGAAAGTTTAAAATAAAGCACACTCCGAATACTATAGATGTCTTGAAATCCAAGATTTCAGTTAAAGGCGTGAAGATAATCGTGAGATTGTAATACTTCGACTTCTCCGCTATCTCTTGGGCAGTGACGTAGCCAAGGTAAGGCCTGGCCGGACACGTGCACGGCCAAATACGCACGTGATTTACGTCATTGGATATCCCACTCTATACACTATATTGGATATCCCACTCTATTAGTAACATGTGCAACACATGTATTTTCACTAACAGTGTTTGGTGTGAGTTCCAGAGGAACAGCTAGATCAGAACTGGGCAAAGTTGCTCTTAAAATGCAGGAAATGCCATTTCAGGCACCCAAGAATTTAGAACTTGCGAGCGGCCGTGTCCCCTCAGCTCCCAGAAAGCTTGAACTTGTCGTTCGGCTGTCACCCTCCTCGGTAAATTCATGGCTGTGTTCCTATGCCTGCCCAAAACCAATGGGCTTTCTACACCAGTGCTCTTGGGTAAAACTAAATATGGAATCCAATGCTTTACATTGACATTGATCGACCTGCATCTCCATTAGGCCTACAAATATCTTCGTTTTGTTTCGCGTTTAAAATGTGTCTGTTTTGAAAAGCATTAAACCATGTTCGTAAAATTTGCAACGAAACATAAGGGCAGCATCCATCGATTAAGTTAAATCAATTTAAAGCTTCAACAAGTGAAATAGGCTTGAGGAACGCAAGAAATCAGACAAAGATTCTGGGTACGATGAAGAAATCGCGGTAATTTCACTCTTCTTATGTTTATAGATATTCTATTGTGTATCGTAGATAAATCCCAGGTAATACCCCAACACCAAACGTCGTTTTCTTTTGCTTTCTGGTTGATATTCGTCTTGAGTATTCGAAAATGAATTTTCGGGCGCAATTTTGATAAAATGTAAAGGGTCTTTATTTATACTGGATAACTTATCAGTTAGCTAACCGGAAAGTCCATAAAGGGCCAACCCTCATGGATGCAGTGTTACTAAAGGAGGAAACCGGAGTATACAGAGAAAACTTGCAATGTTCGGTAAAAGAGGAAAACTGGACAACACTCTTCTTTCAAGTGAGCAAGGTAACTTTGATCAGACAACCGCACGGTGCCGGAATCGAGCCCTCGTCCTGCACAGTGGTGAGAGAAATGTGCACGATAACTGCATGTGCCACGAGATGTGCTTGATATTACATTATGTTGGTTTTTATATATTTTGCTTGTTTTAATCTGTCACTGAAAATCGGCGATCTTCGGGGTAACAAAATATATTGATTCCTGCGATTTATCTACGATGATCAGTGGCGGATTTAGGATTTTTATCACCTTAGTCAAACTTTTGAATTTTCTTTGCAGTAGAGGGGGCCGTTAATACAAAACACGCACTATGTTTCTCATATGGTAGTTACATGCATTTTACAATAAATCATAAATTGAATTACTGAGTTGAATTTAAATCGGTTCGGGACCAATTAAAAGCGAGTACAAGTATAGACGTAAATCAGAACATTCTGCAGATGCGACTGGCTGAAGTAAAAGAATCAGCAGAGGAACCGAAGCAAACTTTTGATTTGGCTTTTTGTTAACAGTTTTGTGACATCACAACACTTTCCTGACAGACGAATTATAGTGCGCCAGAGTCTTCAATACATGTGTCAGGCACAGTATGCGATCTTGACTTGAATAACAAGGTCTTTACACATTGCCGGGCAAGCTGTCGTCCCAGTTAGGTTTAAAGATTCAAATCGTTCCAGTTACGATTGCAATTCCACGGCATTTTGCGCCGGTATCGCGAGAACAACAGGCCTATCTCATTCGATTTTGTAACGGCTCCATTTCATACGGTATCGGGTGAACATAATCTAAATTACTCTTTAGTATTAACCAGTATTATAGTATCCTCAATCAATGATAAGTCTAATCTTCCAGTTTAAATTTTAAGAAAATCTGATCATAAAGACCACTTTACTTGAGAACAATCCGTGTCTTCTTGCCCACTGCATAGTACTCGGCGCCAAAATTACTATTATTATCCAGACGTTTACTACCATCAGCAGAACAACTGCGAACGCTTAATGTCGACAACAGTGTCACAGATGAAAAGCAAGGTCTTACCATCATGGCTGTCAAGCGCAGTAAGAAAGCGTTTCAAAAATCTCGTTGACAATATGTTGAAGAACCGTAAGACTGTCACTGAAAACAATCTCTACACGCTAGTTAAAGCGTTTTGAAATGAACAAAACACTGTTTACGATAATATGACCAATCAGAGGACGACCGATGAAAGGTGATAGTTTCGGCAAGGTGACATACCTCAGCAAACTCGGCATGATGACCTCACAAATTCGGCAAAAAACTTCAAAGTTTATACCGCTAAGGCAATAGCTGATGCTGTTAAGAAGCATCTTAAAATGTTGGGCCAATCAGAGCAAGTGAAACAAAATGAAGATTCGGCAAAAGAGGCAGCGAAATTGGTCAAACCAATCACGGCTAACGATAAACGGAGTTTCAACAAACCAGCCAATTGCAAAGACGAATACAATCGAAAAATTCGGCAAACTGGTTGAGCTTGACCGAGAAACCAGCTAGAGCGTGATTCTGATGCTCGCCAATGTTACCAGAGATAACAACGCACTAGATATAAATACGACGCCGGGAATTAAGATTCGGCGATGTAAATAAAGCAACCTGACAACATCACAGCGGCAAATATGCGACGCAAAGTCAATCTGATATCTTAGAATAGTGAGATAGTCACCTTAGGTAGATGAATGATCTTCAAGCTCGATACTCAGAAAATGATTTCTGAGCCCCAGACTGGGATCGAACCCGCAACCATCTGATGACCGGTTAGACGCTCTAACCATTGAGCTACCGAGACTCAGATGGTGAGCTAAGGTGCAAATTCGATATATATGTGCGACCTAAGCGGAAGCCACTATGCTCACCTTTCTGAGTATCGAGCTTGAAGATCATTCATCTACCTAAATATATCCAAGCTCTCACGTTTCCTAAATATCAAACATAGTCACCTTAGTCGGCTGACCTATTTGACATACCCTAAATCCGCCACTGATGATTGCCGACGAACAGGGATTGTCTCCGATTTTCGGTTTTTAGTGGTTATATTGACTGAGTGGTTTTAATTCATCGCAAACATTCCCTGACCATCGAAAGGCCTCATTGGCGATTATCGACGACGAATTGCAACCAAAGAAAACCAGGTTTGAACAATACAAACGAGCATTTCTGTGAAATGGCCAACCTAGTTTGTATCAAACTGTTATTTTGGTTGCTTTTCCTTGGCGGTTTCCAATCAACGGCGTCTTTAAAAACACCAATAAATTAATCAAGAATGGTACAGATGGAATCTTCCAGCGACGTTCAATATTATTATTAAGATATTTATGACAACTGATTTTGAAGCTGTTTAAAACGCTAGCGACTCGTATTCTCGCATTGCGCGCTCCAGTGTTTAGACTTGGGAAAATACTGCTATTGTTGCTTTAATCACGGCACAAACCATTGTTCCTAGAGTATATTGATCAGTTTAGAGCAACCACTGCAGCGTGCAAAACAGCTGGATCTCGCGCTTGCAAACTGCGTTTCAAATACTTAATTTCCTTTTTCAGCTCTGTCGATACGACGCTCTACCAGAGCTTGCCCGTGCATGCAAAATGATTAAAAATCTATAATACATCGACCGAAAACACGTTTGCTGATTTTCGGTTTCTGTTTAACTAAATTGCTATCAGATAATAGAACAAGAAACTGGCTTACATAGAAATCACGTTTCAATTGACAGAAACACGGAAACATTTTGTTCTTGTCGGAATTCACTTCTTGATTCAATGGACTTAGCGTACTATTTATAGATTGCACTCCGTTTTAGTTACCAGATTCTAATTTGGAGTATTGATCGGTAAAATTGTCGGACTAAATAACTGTAGGTTATACACGTAGTATACAAGCAGTCAATATATGATTGAAATGTCGAAACAGAAAATGGACCATAAAATGATTAAAAAAAGTCCAAAAATCATCCAAAACGTGTGCAAAAATAGCCCAAAAATAATTGAAAACATTGTCAAGGTGATATTTTTCTCAAAATTCTGAGGCCTTTTGTTTAAAAATGATGACAAGTTAATCTGGTATTTAAATCTTTTGAGAAAAAGTTCGGTTTACCTTCCCAGTAACGTCAGAATTTGTTCACAAAATATCACTTAATGAAGGATTGATTTCTAGTAGTGTCAAGTACTATGACTTCTTCCTTCCTGGGAAATCCAACAACTATAACCTACCCTTGTCTTTCGGTCAAGGCGTTCATTGAGTCTTTTATTTTTACTAACGATAAAATAACAGTCGCTTAATAGCTCAGTCGCTCCGCTAGGTTAACCTGGCAATATTTTTTTATGATGGCGACAGTGTTAAACATTAAATTTGGAGACCTCTCGACCTGGATCACATTTCATTGTCTCATTCTGTCAAGGCCTGATGATAAGTCGTTAATATTTGATAATGATTGATGAGGTTACCCAATCAAAATAAATTTTAGGCCGAAACAGTCTCTCTCATTCTTTGTCAAGTTGGTTTACCGTTGAATGATCAATCTGTACGGCTAATTCTTCTTCGAAGGCAGGAAACAAACCTCAAAAATATGTCAATACAAACATATAAACTACCAGAGATTTCACGTGAAATGACCAGTAAGCACTAGATACTGATCAATATAAACCGGGTTCAGCAGGCTTTTGTAACTTGTCATACATAATCCAGGAGCTACCGGAATGAATTTATGACATATACTTACATCAAACCATGAACTCGTCTCATCGCTCCACAAGAACCTCTTCTGTAGTTGTTGAGCAACTGGTGACGCATATCCTACCACGAAGCCATAACTAAGCGCTCCTAAAGAAGCGACTAAGGTCGCAATCAAAACACTCGATCGCAACTTCTCCCGTCTTTCACGAGGGGTAAGAGAAACACTTTGCACGAGGGATGAAAGCGATGAAGTAAACATTGTGTCGTTGCTAAAAAGATAAAATGAATATCAATGTTGTCGCTCCAGCATGACTCCCTCTCTGAGTTCGGTCCTGCTCTTCTAAAGTTTCAAGCAATTAACACGAAAAAACTGACGTCACGATCAAGTGAGAGTCATAGGACAGCAATTCACTGAAGTGAATATTTTTTTTTGCTATATACCTTATATAATTGTTTTCACATATTTTTTTAAATTTTTAAAACAATTTTACGGAACGTCGACTTGTCATTTGAATGTTAACAAAATATTTTGAACGCACCCTGACTGCATTGATCACTAAATAGTAAACGAAATACAAACTGGGAATACATTGTTGCCATATTTCGTTACTTTTTTATTATTGTCTGGCACGGCGGCTTCGTTTCTTGAAAACAATTTTCTTCTTTCGTGACTGAAACAAATCGGGAAGCCATCTTGTTTAGCTCGGGGGTGAATAGTGCAGCAGATTCCCGAGAAAGAGGAACCAATCAGATTGCGCAAAAAACACTATTCACCTGCAAGGTATATGCTAATGTGACTTAGCCACTATTCACCATTATTAACCTCCACTTTGGTGAATAATTGTTCTTTATACCCCGTTTCTACGAGACTTATATACCCTGTATGTTAAGCCATATTCCGGTTTTTCAGTAGTAAAATCTAGTTCAAAAACCTTGACCAACCGACAACTTCAAAAAATATAAGAGAAAGCAAATTCCGAAAACGAAGGCCATTTTTTAACTTAAGATTTAAGTTAACGAAAGATGAAAACTGTGAAATGGTGATATTTCGATTTTACTGCAAAATCATCTTCAGACCAAGTGAACAAACATAAGCGGACCTAAGGTTTATATATACATAGGAAAAGTGATTTCATCATTGATGAAGAATTGAGGGAACGCCTACTCTATTTACAAATGATTGATGTGTCAGTAAGTGACAAGTGTTGACGCCTCAGGATGAAATGACAAGATGTTGATATATAAATTATGGATAAACTAAAAGGAACTAATTAAAGAGTGAGAGTTCTTTGCTGGCTTTAAGACCAAAGTTTAATTGCGGTTTAAGATACTTAATATGTAGAGCTTCCATAAATAAAAGTTGATTAGGATTAATAGAATAATTAGAGTAAAGGATCTTATAGTAGTTAAAAATGAGATTGTGCGTGGATGAAGTAGCGTCAAAAGAAAAAGGAATATCGTTTAGTCTGTCATACTGTTTGCATAGGTCAAAAATGAAATGTGCGTCTTCACGTTGAAGAAAGTGTTGTGCAACTGCACTTGTGTTGTGTTGAGTGGCATGTTCAGATAGACGTTTTTGCAAACAACGGTCGGTCTTTCCAATGTAAGATTTGGCACAACCAGGGCATGTAATTTGGTAAATGACATTGTTTCGAGACAAATCTGGAATTTTGTCTTTGTTAGAAATAAAATATGAGACCTTTTTTTAGTGTTGTATAAGACAATAAACTTGACAGGTTGTTTCAAGCATATATAAACCTTAGGTCCGCTTATGTTAGTTCACTTGGTCTGAAGATGATTTTGCAATAAAATCGAAATATCACCATTTCACAGTTTTCATCTTTCGTTAACTTAAATCTTAAGTTAAAATCTAGTTCACTTCGAACTTTTTCCGTGTCGATTTGTACGGCAAGACCTTAGCTCAGCGCTGCACAGTTTATGAACCAAGTCTGAAGCCAAACTGAAAAGACTGATTTGAGGTCAGAAATACTAGAAGTTACAGTAATCACAAAATCAAAACAAACTTTGTTTAAGGCGGACCCGCGCGTTCTTCGCCAGAGGACTGAAACCAGATTTCCTCAAGATTCTCTTGAACTCGTATTTCTGATGCTTTAATTCTCGAGTTTTTTGTTTCAAAAAGTGAACAGAAGCTTAGACTTCATTACTTGTCGAACTATTTGCCCTTGATAGATTTCGGTAAAACTTGACTGTAAAATATGTTATTACTTCGTGAAGTCCAAAGCGCTGTAAACTTCACTTTGCTGGTAATATTCCCTTCTAAACCATTTAAACTATTGAACCATTTTGTACTGAGGTGTGCTCGTTGTTCAATGCAACGTTCGGCGTACCTTTCCCCGAGGGTACATTTATGTGGAAGTCGAACTGCCGTGTGCAGCACGACCGCTGCAGGGATAGTGGTAGACGCGAAAAGGGCATCGCTTTGGTCAGAGAAGAGAAAGTTGTCTCATCCTTCGGAGGAATCACACCTTTACATAGTACAGCTCATTCGAGAAGGCCATCAGCATCTGAGAACTTCTCTGAGCTTACAGGTTGATGAGCACGAGGGATTGCAATTTTCTGACACCAAAAATACCACCTGTACATCAATGTAAACTTAAATAAATATCTGTAAACATCATTGTAAAATTAAGTAAATATCTTACTTTTAGTATAACTGCAAGTCACAGCAGTACACATGCAGAGGTGGAGATATAGTGGGTGCGAGGGAGACTCGAGTCTCCCATTTCTGTCGAAAAAGAAAAGTTTTGCATAAAAGGAAAAAGTAAATTGTACATTTTAAAAAGAAGTTAACTTAGGATCTCTGTCACCATTTTCTATCAGTTCCTGTTGTATGTCAAAACTTACAATGGTGCATAGAAATTGTTGTTAGGTACGGAGACATGTGATTGCATATTTTATAAACTAAATGCCTCCTAAAATTTACGACAGCCATACTACTTTACATGTATTACAATGATATCCTGGAAAACCCTGCTACACATTATTTGGCTTCTGCACTGGGTTACATCTCAGTGCCATTAGCCCCCTCCTTTTTTGGAGTCGTCTTCGCCATTGACATGACACCTCAATTACGAACCAATAAGTGTTCTTCATTTTACCATCTTGATCCACGTACCTTAATTCTTTCGCTGGAGGGAGCTCTCCTTTTCGTGAGTAAAATTGTCTCGTGTCAGCCACAGAAAAATAGTCGAAGTCCTATGTCATCGGGAAGGAGTTAATGGTTGGAGCATCTCCCCAGCAATCAGACATTTACGGTTTCAATTCCCGTCAGGAAATTAGAAAGCATTTCAGAGTTTTATTTTGAAAATCGTGTGAGCTCGGGATTTGGAGACACCGAGCTAGCACACAGAAGGAAATACTGCTCATGAAAATTAACTTAAGTGCATGTGCATTAGCATAAACTGTCAGTGCACCGCAATTCACGACTATTAGGAAGATTTATTAGATTTTCGAAAATGTCTGGTAACTGTATATCGGAATTCACAATAAAATGATAAAAAATAAACAAAAGAATACAGAATGCTGCACTTTAGCAGTCTTGAGGCGACGAATAAAATGCAACAAGGTTGAAAAACCACTGGAACTGAAAACAAAAAAGTCATAACGTTTAGAGCAAAGGGTCGTCGTTGGAGACAGAAACGTGAAGTAACATAGATGCTACTTGATGTAAATGACGGCTGGTCACTTATCATTATTACGTCGATAATCAAACAGTCAGGCGAAAGAAATGGCAAATAATCCAGGATAATCGTAATGGGTGAGAACTCAACTCAACATGGTCTAATATTTTTATAAGTATTTGCTTTATTTATTAAAGTTATTTGTTGTTGTAGTTCGTATCCATTTCCATCCTCTTGAGTCCCCTGTTGGTTCCTGCTCCTACCGATTTCTTGATCGGCATTAAAAATGGTAATTAACCTACCATCATTTACATTTAGTTATTCTTTGACCATGATAATCTCAGTTATCTTTATCTGCCATCGTCCAAGCTGCTCTTTTTGTTGATGGTAAAACTTATTCAGGTTTTCAACCACTACAATCTTGCTACACACTCGAGCGATAAGTGAGGCGGGATACTGTTGTTCATCTTTTGTGGGAGATCTACATTTCGAAAATGTGGAAAACAAGTGAAAGTGTTAGACTGATATCGGTAATAATTTCGTTTGATCTGTTTTGGAATTTTTTGCTGGGAAATAAATTATAATGAGAAATCCTTCGGACTGATTCGTCAGCTGTTCGGACTGATTCGTCAGCTGTTCGGACTGATTCGTCAGATTACTAGACCAGAAGAGACAACGCAATATTCCCTTAAAATTTTAAATTAAATCAGAGGAAGTCCCTATCAGGGGTGGCGCTAGGAATTCCCCGACGCAGGAGTTAACGTCTCCGATATAGGGGGCTAAACCAAAGGGCCCATGACCACGCTCCCTCTATAATTTTCTTATTTGAAGGTCGAAAACGTCAAGTTATTTTTCGCAAGAATAACAGCAACAACTGACTAGAAATGGTTTACTTTTAGAATTGACATGAAAAGAAGAATATGTTATCTTTATCGGCTAAATCAAAAACACGAACTCATGGTTTGTACAATAAATAAATGTGTTATCATCAGTGAAAATTCCCCAACAGATTGTTAATTTTACCCTGACAGGGAGGCTAAGGTCTCCCGACGGGGGGTTGTAGTCCATCTGACCCCTCTGGCGCTACTCCTGGCCCTGAAAGGTTGGTAAAGTGGTCTTTCTCCAGTAAATTCTCAGGACCTGTATTTATCTGTCTTTATCTACTCAAAGGCTATTTTATCGAGTGTTGTCTCAACTTCTAATCGTCCTTGCAATTTACTCTGTTGCACCATAATCATAAGATTCCCGACCGTGAGGTCGGGAATCCACGTGATCAGAAGACAGTTCTTCGATTTCTTCAAGCGTCCGACCTTTGGTTTCCGGGAGAAAGAAAAACACGACAATTACTGATAAAAAGCACATCCCAGCATAAAAGAAGTACGCACCGTAGTTATCGAAAGCATCTTGCATGTCGGGAAACGTTTTCACGACCAAGAACAGGCTAAACCAGCTAATCTGAGTTGCAATTCCACCAGCAATACCACGTACGCGAGTGGAAAAAATTTAAGGCATTACGATCCACGGAACCGGAGCCCATCCGAAGGAAAAGCCAATAAGATATAGCATGAATCAAACGAGATCAATAGGTTTGGCCGGTAATCCTGGAACACAAAAGAATAGCCCAACAATTCCCATGCTTACACCCATAAGAATCCCGGAGAAAATGAGGAGTGTTCGACGACCTAATTTATCAACAACTAAGCATGAAGCTCTTGTACCCACAACCTCGACGGCTGCAAAGGTTATTGCCACTACTTCAGCGTGGTTGAAGCCAACATCAGCAAGAATGCTCGAGGCATAAGTTCCAACGCTGGTAATTCCACCACACTCTTGAAAGACCATCAACAAAACGGCGAGTGTAAGAGGTCGGTAAACGGATGGCTGGAGGAATGTATAACAGGAAGATTTCTGAACAGTACCTAAAAACACCAGAACAAAAATATACAAATTACCGAAAAAAAATAACGGTTTGTAGTCTCTTGCATTTCAAGCTGTATTAAGCTTGTGGGACTCAAAAGAACTCATACTTCCAGATGAAAGTCGAAACCACAACCGCCTGAATGCGTGATAGCAGGGACGCTCTAATTATTAGAAGAAAAAACAAAACGCTTATGGTACCTAACTGCAATTTAAAAGTTGAAACCTAAATAATATTGAAAAATCAGTGGCTTAGCTACATGTCATTATTTAATTTGCACATTCCCTGATGATGTTACTTGAAGCAACGAAACGATGGATTCATTGAGCCTGGTTCACACGAGCAAAGCAAGTGCAAGCACAACAACAAAACAAAAGACGAGACAAAGAAAGTATTCCTAAGAGTCAACACAAACATAAACACAAATACATGGAATTAACGTAAGCACAAGTGCAAGCGAGAAGAGCTAGACAAAAGAGAAAGCAAAGGTTCTTTTGTCTCGTGTTTGCGGTTGCGGTTGTTTTATCCCGATTCACACGTTAATTTTGTTTGTGCTTGCGCTTGCATTTGCATCACTCGTGTGAACCAGGCTTTAAGGCCTGGTTTTCACTAGAGACATCAGCATGAGCATAACGACATATAAGCAAGCGCAGTTATAACTTCACGGTCAACTGAACTCTTTGTACTTCACCAGTACAAAGGGATTAACCAACCATAAAGTACCTACAGTGCTTGCGTATGTCGTTATGTTTATGCTTATGTCGCCAGTGAAAACCAGGCTTAAATATTTTAAAACTTTTCATAGTGTACAGCTTGACTCCGTACGGCCTTGATATTTATACCTCGAAATAGTTCACCTGTTAAATTAGTCACTTTAGGTAAGGTTTACTCCTTTGAATGCTAAGACACACACTCACATATATGTAAGTGCTCAGCAACAGGTTTAAATAGAACTGCTTTTAAACCCCACTGGCCCAAGCTAGAGTAACTGGGTTTTGTTTGGGGGTTTTTTCCAGCAAATGTAAGTTATGCCATCGAGTTATCCAGGGTTAATACATTTTTTAAGAGATATAAGGAGAAGAGCTCAACCCTGAAGTTCATTACTTTCAAATATTCTCCGGACATAAATTCAAGAAGATACTAATCAAATGGTGTTGGCGAGAACATGCCTTATTGGTTAACCTCATGGAATCTTACTCCTTATGGCTGTTTTCCACTAGGCGAATTTTATCGTAAGAATCAAGATTTCTTTGTGTAAATTCAGTTGGTTTCTCATTTGTAATAGTCGAAAGCCTATGAGACAAAAGAAAAATTTGCTTAGTGGAAAACAGCTTTTACGTGGAAAAGCTCTCGCCACTCCTGTGCCATAACGTTAAAAAGCACGAAGATAGTCCGGGTGGTTTTTGATCTGTTTTAGAATTGATTGAATGAATTCAAACTAAGATAAACCTCTCGGGACTGAAACATGTTGTGTTTTTGAACAATAGATTAAATTTCGAACAATTTGGCACTTACTCTTGGTGAAAATCTAGATGTGTTGCTGCTGCCCGTTCAAGCACGTTCAAGAGCAGACTTTTCAGGGAGCTGTAAACTACGAGATTCTGTGCAATTTTATCGCAAAATTGTATCAGATGACAAACGGGATGAATGAAGAACCTCAAAGAACTTTAATTTTGAGGTGCAGGGGACGGTTAATACATGTGCAAAACTTCACAGAGATTTCATTCGTTACAAGACTAAGATCGGTAAGCACGTTTTGTGCTGAGGTAGAGTTTCCTTGTATGTTTTTACCCATTTTTTCATATAACCAAGGGTCTTATCACTCAGTATTTGTAGTTGGGTTTCAATTTGGATTGTTGATGAACGTTTTTTTCTCATTTAGCTTCGCCATCTTTACTAGCATTTTCAAAGTGGAGCAGTGATGCAGAAACCGCTGACTGCAAAGGTGAATTTTGCGGTCGCGTTCTAGCTGATTGGAAGTTAGATGGGAAAAATTATTTGGCTGCCTCGGACTACCTCGGACTGACATCTCGTCAAAAATACGAATTGAAACTTTTAGGTTAAACACTGATCTAAGGTCAGGGTTAGGGTTAGGATTAGGTTTAGGTTTAGGGACGGGATTGGGCGTAAGGTTTAGAGTTTGAGGAAGGATTAGCATCAGTAGAATTGTGAAGTTGTAGCCTGACGTCAATCTGAGGGCCAGTGAAATAATGTCTTCCAATTTAGCCCAGCCCTGAAATAACCAGAAAATCATGTGATAAACCGATAGAAAAACTATAACTAATTATCTGTCCTCTGTTTGTAGGTGATATGCTATTTGAAGATGTCAGAAATCTCGGCAAAGTAATGTCTTAATCTTTTGGTATCTCCCTGGTGGAGTTTCAAGGGCCATTTTCTTTTATTTCAAGGGGATTTTATGTGAACCTTTAGTAGGTAGGGTGAAGTACAATTGTTGCCCTGAACACTGTGTTACCTGGTGCTTTTCCTTTTTCATTTGTTTATGTTTATTCACGATGAAGCTATTGCGATGGTTATTGCAATATAGGAAAGATGTTGAAGGTCTTGTAATCTCTAGTGTCACGAAGCTCCTTTACGTGCAAAGTTACAAATCATTACATTCAGTAATTGCAAAGATAAACCCGATTTTTCGGTGCTTCACAATGTTTTGTCGATAGCACGATTGACGATGCCTATTGTCTCTTTTTCAGGTTAGAAAAATCTATATCTCTTACGAATAAAATATGTGATGGAGGAGAGATAAAAATTCATCCTTTATCAACTCTTTTAATCAAAAATATTTTATCTAAACATGATTTTTCAAGTATGGTTGCTGGAAACACATTTTTGCAGGCTCAAATCACCACTCACAAAGTTCGCAGGAAATTACTGTGCTACTTGCAGATACTTGTGAAGATTACGAGAGAATAACGAACTTAAAATGAATCAAGTGCTTAAAGCAAAACAAATAGTCCAAGTCAAGGACAAAAATTTTAACGTCCATCTCTTTTCCTGCCACTGGAATTGTGGTTTCGCTTGTTTATGCTTGTCGAGTTGTAGTCACTCTTTCAAAAAGCCGCCATGTTTTTCCTCGAATAAATCTCCAGCATTAGCGTAGACAAAGGGGGCCAGGGGGGCAGTTGCCCCGCACCCACTTTTCGTCCTGACTAGGTCTGTCGGTACATCCAGTACATTTGTCGGTACATTGAGCCTGTTTGTCGCAGATTCCGTTTGCTTTTGAATTATAAAATTGAAAAAATTGTTTAAAGCTCCAGCGAAGGTTAAGTACAGAAAGGGCGTTTAATACAAAATGTTCATAAGGAATTCTGTTATTTTTTTAACGGACAAAAATGATAGATCAGGTCAACCCTCAAGACAAAATGGTCGAAAAAGGATGACCGAAAAAGAAGATATGTTGGTATACATCATAGCTGAAGTGATGAGCGCACTTTTGCGTTAAATCATTTTCAAAATTTAATACCATTATACCAGCCAGAGCTAGCAAAATAGAAATAATTTATTCCTTTGTCGCAGAAAGGAGCTCCAGAAAGATAATACTGTAAACTTAGAATGTATATAATACTTGATGTCTTGATGCTGTCGTTAATTTTAGTGTTTAATTGATGAATCAGTGAAGAGAGACTTTGAGCTTGCGTATATTTAAATTGATCTATCTGTGCGACTCAAGTTTTTTTCTGCTCTCGGTCGAGTTAAGTTTGATTTTTCCTTAATTATATTTGTTGGTACATTGCTGACACCTTGTCGAAACATGGGCCTAAATTTTCCCCCGCCCCCACCTCTCCATTTTCAAATTCCTGGCTACGCGACTGATCTCCAGCAGACTTAAAATCACACGAATACTAACTGTTGGTTTGGATAAGAAATGTATTCACAACTTTTCGTTGTGAAGACTATTAAATTTGGTAATGAGTTAAAGAACCCATGTCAGACCTGGAAAATTGAAAGGATTATGCATTATAATTTGGAGTCTTTACTCCAGAATGCTCAGTTTCTCGGTGGCGCTCATTGTATTCGAGTCAAGTGCTATCAAAAATGTAACACGAGTCAAACTCGACGTCGAATAACTGACTCAACTGATCACAATGCTGGGTTTCACTGTGTCGCCATTATTTAGCGACCGTGTGGCCACGGCAGAAAGGAGGAAGTTCTATCATTGGCGTAGGAAGCGGGGGAAGGAGGTTTGCGGAAACTTTAGGCCCTTCGTGCATTTAAATGTAGGGCTGTGCTCCACAAAATAGGCCAAGCATTACGAAATTAGGTTCTTATCTACACTGGTTCGAAAGCAGCTCTTGCAAAGTTCAGCCATGTTTATGAATTGACACTCGACCTACTTCTGCGAGATTTTGAAGATTTCACTAACGGACGGCCAGTCAGTGTAGCTAGACCGCCATAGAAGAACGTAGATTTGAGCAAGAAAGTTTGAAGCTGTTGTTGGAAATCGTATAACTTTTGATCATTGCATGCAGTGGAAATACTATGCAGTCATTTCAGAAGCTACAAGAACGGCAACAATCAGAGATCGAGTTTCAATATTTAGGAGCACTGCTGTATGAAGAATGTAATGTTTTTCAATGGAAAGGAGACTTATCAATCGTGAACAAATATCGGTAATTTAAGTGCACAGATGATTTTGGCAGCATTCTGAAAGGCTTTAAAAATCTATTATTCTTCTAGAGGTGTGTACATGTATATGCTGACATCAGCCCCCCCAAATCTAACTCGTTCCAACGCAACTGTATTCACTTTCTCCATTTCATACAACATTCACAATTTCATAACGTATTTGCACTTCACAGTTGAAAAAAAAACTCACCCAAAGTATTAGCAATATGTCCACATTCCTGCTCAGCTTTATTCGTAGATCCACTTCGAGGTCGCTGCAGAACTCGTATTCCGTCCTGAATTCTTTTATTCTTTACCAACCAACGAGGTGTCTCTGGCATAGTGGTCATGATTACCACGTGATGGCAGGGGGGGGGAACAGCTCCAGCTATTGCTAACCAACGCCAGTTGTCGAACAGTGGCCCACAGACATATGCAATGAGAAAACCCAAGGATGCCGCTAGCTGACTAAAACTTACCAAGACTCCCCTGTAACTGGCCGGCAAAATCTCGGCAGTGTAAACCTATAGAACAAAAACTGGACATTACAGGAATTTCGTTGTCAAAAATGACATAATGTACTCAGTGAACTCGATTTCCATATCTGAAATGCTAACTGGCCAATGAAAGTCAGGATGGCCGCCCATGGAGGACAATTTTGTACGTCAGTTTTAGTCCTGCACGTGGTCTTGTACGCCAGTTTTAATCTCCCACTCGACATTTTACACTTTCCAGAAATTCACAAAAAATATTTCTTCAAAAGACAGAAATGAGCCTCAATTCTAAATATATTTCGACAAAATCAAACCGAGTTACTGGTTATATATTTTCACGAAAGTAAATTACCAAAGTATCGAGAAACCTAACAAAACAGCCTCAAAATTTAATTTGGGAAACTACTAAATTCACGTCTATTTTTACTGTTAGTTTACTGTCTTTAGACAATTTAGCACACTTCTTAGGCCACACGGCAATAATGAATCCTTTTAAATACTCGATTATGTAAAATTGGTCCAGTAATATTTCGTCTGAACACTTTTTCCATGGTTGGGAATGTTTTCGAAGCCGAACCAAACAAAAACTAAAGTTTAAAGTCATGCAAAGGACTGAAACGGACGTTCAAGACCGCGAAGAGGACTGAAACTGGCGTAAAAAATTACTCTCCATTGGCGGTCATCTTGGCTTCACTTTTTGCCCGGCCTACTGACTGGAGTTGGCATTCCACGCACGGAAATCGAGTTCACTGAGTATACTAGTTTCACGGTCTCAATTCTTACTCTTGGCGTCCTAGATTTTGAATTTAGATTCCTAGCTTGGTTGTCAGTGTCTTTTCATTTCTGCCAAACATGGAATATTTCTTCGAAATTTCCTCAACAAATTTACTACATTAAATGAATGGTATTGGACAAATATGACGGTTCTATTTTACCTGAACCTTCATCTAACTTGTGTAAAAACATGGAATATTTCATCGAAGTAACGTCACTTTTGACAAAAAAAAATGACTTGTGTCACTGTGTAAGGTAAATGTGATCAAGACGGAGGGGGATCACATTAATCAGAGAAGCTTTTGCATCTTTTCTACTGTACTTAGTGGTTGTGCTTCAGCCGGTTCAAAATACACGATTGGGGGTGTAACTTTCTGTTTAAATCCTTTAATTACTTTCAATTTTCGAACACACTAACAAAACTCAACTCAACATGGGACAGACCAACACACAGTGACAAAACGTCACAGTCTCACATTTTGCGTCGTCCGGAAGCTCCGCATATATAGTTCTTTGTTTTTGACATGATATAAATGATTAATTAAGCTTAAGACTCAAAGTTCAATTATAACAGTGGGTTCAACGACTATAGCTACAAACTTATATGAACTTACGAAAAACCAAATAATTACTTACAATATTAGACAAAGTTGTTATCGTTGGGTTGGGTAGTTTTTTCGAAGAAAAGTGTAGTGAATGACTATTATAAGCTGGGTAGTTAACCACGAGTACACTCTGTCATTATCTACTTAACAATTAAAATGACGAGCCCTGGATTTCTTGAGCAGATGGTCAACGGAGGCGAGACCCGAGTAGACTTACAAATTATTTATAGAAAACAAAGGGGAGTTTACGAACTGTTTTAGCTTAATCTTGGTCAACTTGTGAGTAACATGTAATCCACGAAATGGAGCGTTTGATCTGACTTAAAAACACCTAAAACGAAGTTATTAAAAACAAATGTAACTTTAAAGAGTTTGACATGATTTGTCAAAAGAATCCATATTTGAGAAGAAAAAAAATCGGGTTTAAAGTTGTCCAAATAATACGCCAATGAAGATGAGAATTCTAAACTAGGTCTCGATAATGATTTCATTTGTATTTTGTAAATGAATTTAGCTAATAAGAGTGAAACAACGGCCGGTTCCCTTTACACATTTGCTGAGTACAACTACCAGAATGTCTTTCAAAATCTTGTTTGCAATGTTAATCGGAGCAATTGTCTTTCCATTCATTTTGAACATTTATTGTTTGCATGAAAATGAAAAAAACCGAAAAGTGTTCTGGTAGCTGTATTCAGCTGACGTAATAAGGGAAACCGGTTACTCCAGCATAAATTCTGCCCATTTGTAATCATGGGGTGGCACAGTGGTAGTGTACGTCACCAGCGTGACTTTGGTTCTATTCCGGCTCCGTGCAGTTACCTGATCGAAGTCACCTTTGTCATATGTGAGATGAGAGTGTTGTCCAGTTTGACTCTACCAAGTATCGCAGGTTTTTCGCCGGGTTCTCTGGTTTCATCCTGTAGTAACACTGGACTCATGAGGGGTGGCTCGTTCTGGACCTCTAGGGAGAACAGCTACGCTAAATGATAAGGTTATCCATCATGAATAAATAAAGACCCTTTACTTAATAAAGGGGGAATTTCGTTATGTTATTGCATTTTATTTGCTATAAACGGACAGTGATCGTAGGAAATCAATCAAATTTACAGAGTTGAGATATAAAACAGTAGATTCATTCTAATCGGTAATAATACAAGGATCGCAAAGTTTTTCCGAAAGAACATTGTTTCGTATAGGAACCATACAATGCTGCATACAATTTTCTTTATACTAGGGACTTTACACAAACATGACACATTCCAAAACACACAAAGTTTCAATTTTTAAGCTGTTGATAATTTTATGAATTTCTTACCCGTACAGTCAGCGATATGGCTCCCACTCCTTCCAACGTCAAGCAAAAGGACACTTCCCGCGCCTGCGATCATTACCCACCCAATGACGAACGGTACGGAACATAACATTATGGTTACTTTCCTTCCAAACTTGTCAATTGCATAGATTCCAAGATTACTTCCCACCATCGCACCAACGGCATAAAGAGACTGAGAAACCAAAAGAAATTCTGAGAATTACAATGTGGAGCAGAGGGGTAGGAACGAATTCGATTATGGGGAGGGGGCGGAAGTTAGCATACACATATACACATCCTAGGAAGAATAATAGATTTTTAAAACCTCACTAAGAATGCTGCCAATGTCTTCTGTACACTCAAATTACTATTATTTGTTCACGATTGATAAGTCCATGGCTGCGTTGTACTTCCACTGCATGCATCGATTAAACGTTTTTCGATTTCCAACAACAGCTTCAAACTTCGAATCTGCGTTCCCCTATCGCGCTCAAACTACACTGACTATCCGTCCGTTGGGGAAATCTTCAACATCTCGTAGACGTAGGTCAAGTGTCAGTCCATAAACATGGCTGAACTTGGCATGAGTTGATTTCAGACCAGTGAAGATAGGAAGCTACTTTCGCAACGCATGGCCCCATTTTGTGGAGCTCAGCCCTCCATTTAAATGCATGAAGGGGTTAAAGCTTCCGTAGCCCCGCTTCCTATGCCTTTGATGTGGAGCCTGCACTTTTTGGGACATCTAGACACATTCTATGTTAACAATTAGCGCCGTGCATCATTGTACAAGTAGCATGCACGATGCAGTGTTCATGGATATTACTGAGATGCGACATCTAAATTTTCCAAATTTCCTTCAAATTTACATATAACAAAATAATTTAATTATTTCTTTCGAAGAAGTTCAATACATGTAATTTTTTATCCCGAAATGCAAAACTGAAGTACGCACAGTCTGGAATTTCTTGTACAGCTCGTACATTTTTTAATTGATTAATTAATGCAAAACTAATATTAAGTAAAATTGCCTGATTATGGATGTATTATTTGGAATTTTATGATAAAGCAGGATCTGTACAAAGTGCGGGGGAAACTGTCTCGTGTGGGTGTGCTGGGATACACCATAGTCATATCCTTGCAATCGGGTGCTGTGTTACCACCGCCGCTTCTGTCCCTGTGGACGTTTGGCAACAAAAGAAGCGCTGCTTCTCGATTATTATGCAGACTCATTGACACAATTTTATCCAAAATTTTTGTTCAAGAGGAAACACCATATTTCTACTTCGATACTACGTGACAGCGTGGTTAAAGAATATGTACAAAGTATTAAATTACTAATTCTATAGAAACTACTTTACGCTCGTGTTTGATATAGATATAAAAATGATTGGGTCCCGTCGCTCTCATCGCCAACACCATTCGTTCGGCTTTCGCCATTCGCGTTGCTGGTATCGTTTGTTGAGGATGGACCTGGCATCTTTCAATGTCTTTATAGATTGCTTAGTTGCCGATACGTTTGCAAGACATTACAATATTGGGTGATTGAGGTGTAAATTCGCCGTTCTTCATGGCTTTCGAGTTTCGATTCATTAGTAGAACACTAGTGTAAAAATTCTCAAAAAATATATCACATAGAAGTGTTGTCAATGTTTTTCCTAATCCCCTTAGAAGAGACCCCTGTTACATAACAGAGTTCACTTTTTGTGATATAGCAGACGTCTCTCCTAATAGACTGCTAAATTTTGCGAATTGAAATCTCCTCCAACACCTCGGTTTGCCGGGTAACTCATATTCCCATACACCGATTGTGTATTTTAACCTGGTAAGCCTCATTACTCAACCGAGTAACTTGCCTCCATATAAACGGGATCTTGATATCGTCTCGTTTCATATGAGACCCACCCACTAAACTAAGCTTCCTTGTTCTTATGTTCACGTAAAGAATTTTTGATGAAGAACGCTTTGGAAGGAAGATCTACATTAACGAGCTATTGCCTTCCGAGGGCCAGCTAGCCTCTCCTACAAAATGTCACAACACCGATGATTAGTACTCACGTCAAACCACGAACTGGCCTCATCACTCAAGGATAAATACTTTTGCAATTGTTTTGCCACTGGTGATGCATATCCACTTGCATATCCAAAACTAAAAGTTCCCAAACTTGCGATTAACGTGGCAATCAAAGCAATGGGTTGTAACTTTCCATGTCTTTCACCAGAAGTAAAAAAATGACCTGGTACGAGAGATGTAAGCGATGTTGTGGACATTGCACTATTAGCCGACAGAAAAGAACAGCTTGACGGAATGAATTTCGTTGTCTCTGAGCCACTTTCTCGCTGTTCTGCGTTGGCGTTCAGCAGTAAGTCACCAGGCTAAATTTGGAGTCTCCAGGACTTTCCAAGATAATTATATATGTATCCCCCTCTGTCCAAAAAGTGGGGGGATATGTCCCCCAATCCCCCCCAGGATTTACGTCCTTGGTTTCAATTCTATTCCAGAATCATCCTCAGGGTATTATGAAACGAAGCTTCACGATTAACCTACACTGCTGAAGTCAACTGAAAAATGTTGACTCGAGCGGGATTTGAACTCCCACCTGTGGATTCGATAGCTCAACGGGTAGAGCGGGGACCAAAATCCGGGTAGTTATTTCAAAATCAAGTGGGAGTCACGGGACACAGACAAAGACCTCTCATGTGACCTGGGACGGGGTAGGAAAGCCCTTACGTTGAGTGCTACTTGCATGGATTTCGAGATTTTGTTGTACAGTGCCACTAAAATTTGCAGGATTTTCCGTGCCTTGAATGATAAGCGACACTAATGGTTTTGATATTAACAAAGTTGAAGTGGTTGCCAACATTAAGCCGAAGAAATGACGCCACGGTCACATGAAAGTCATGCGGAGCACAACTGAGATTTACCACTCATTCAATTCGCTCAGAGAGAGGAAACATTCATGGTAATCTGGATAACCTTGGGATAACCCTTCACCCAGCGCTGCCACATCTCAAGTTTGTCGCGAAACCAGTCCGGTCGTGTGAGATATATTTAGAACAGCCATATCGACAAAGATTTGGTCCCCATACATCTTCAATTTATTTATTTATTTATTTATTTATTTATTTATTTATTTATTTAATCTTATTTATACACGGCAACTAATCAACCAATAATAAAATATATTTACAGGAAAAATGTTCAGTTGTTTTTCATTAGGCCGTGTTGCACACATAAGAAATTAAAAAGAGAAAATAAGAAATAAGGATATTTACATCAGAGCTTTTAAATGGTAATACTAAAAATAAAAACCAAACTATTTACAATTAAAAATACTAAATTTCAAAGCTCATAAATTTTGTCCTCTAATGATTGGGCATTCCAGATCACAGCGGCTCTATACTTAAAGCTTTTTTTCATTGCATTTTTTCATTCCCATAGTGAATACCCTCTTGCAAATACAGCATATAAAAGTCTAGATTTTCAAGAGAGGGAGGCAATCCACAGTTTCGCTTGAAAACTCAGTTTTCTCGTAGTTTCTCTCACTTGCGTCTGTTGTATTTATAGTATTTAAGCAAATTAACCTGGATCTTGTTGTTGTTCGTAGTTTACTGACTGCGTGAAGCCTTCATGACATGGTTCATCATTTGTTGATCACAGTCGTTCGATATAACTATCGAGATTTCTTGAACGTTGTTGGGCAGAACAAAGCCCGTCGATATTCCTTTCAACATAGTTCAACATTTGTTGCAAGTGCCAGCAGATTAAAGTAAATGGTTTAAACCTGGGAGAATCGTAACTTGTCTGTGGAAATTGATCGTCCAGGTTAGTGTAGTTTTGAGAAAGACTGTTGGTGGAAGGGACTGACGTTTCGACAGCCTTGGCGGCAGTCATCTTGGCAGACGCGAAGCCAGGAAAAAACGCGACCGTTTTCCGATAACACAAGCACCGAAGGCGCGAACTCCTAGGCGGCGGGGGGCTGGTGCATTTTTGCGCGGGGATAAAAAAATTAAATTCAGACTTCCTAAAGTGCCATTTCATGGGTATTTGACTCCGTTGGACCAGATATGGATTAATTATATTTTCCTAATCGGTGGATTATTTCTTCAATTTCATTTTCCATGCAGTAACGGTTATGGAGCAAGGCAAGTCCTTTCAAACACGTTTGCAAAATGGTTCGTGTCATGTAAGATATAAGTCGTTTCAAAGCTGACATGTTCTTCTCACACTCCCACGTGGTCTCAGGTAAGGAAGGCGTTGCTGGAGCACAAAACATGAACGATGTCTTTTAAAGTTTGTGAAACATTCGTTGGTGCGGTGTTAGGATTTTGTGACTGTCGTTCCCACCTTCTTTGCTACTATAACATGGTAATGCCGGCGGTGTGTAACCAGTAACGCAGTACTATTTCTGTTGCAAAATGCCACTATTTGACTTCCCTGACGTTACCCTAAACTTTCCTTTCCCTTTTTTCTTGTTTTTGTGAGTAAGTGCTGCATTCTCGACATTAAAGCTTGAGATCCCTTGATTACTTTTGTTGAGGAAGTGAAAAGAATTATCATTTATCGAAAATCTGACCGATTTCCCTACATGGATGGAAAGCGGTCTGGATCGGCGCCTGGGGAGGAACAAACAAATAAGGCTTGTTAAATCGTGTGAAACCGTGTGATTAAGTCGTAAAACTAATTATTTTGAACTTTTATTACATGAATGAGCAAATTTTGGTTAGAAAAGTTTTCGAAATACATTTACTCACAATGTTAGCGATAGAACATTTATATTCATTTGAAGACCACCGAGTATTACCTGTCAGTTGAACTTGAAAATGATGTTAACATGACATCCAAACGTCGTTCTTCAAATGCAAATCTTTCATCGGTTACAGTAGAGTAAATGCGAGTAAATTTCCTCATGTATAACGTAAGTTATGATTTTTGTTACTCAGGATGCAAGGTGTCCCCCTGAATGTCAAAAAGCGGTGAAATGTATCAGCAGAAAGTTCACTCAGTTTCACACAGAGTCCACAGGTAATTGCAGATCTATTTTATTTTTTTAGTAAAAGAATATTTTTTTTTTATTTTTTACTTTTGACATAATTTTTCTCCTTCATTCAAATTTACTTTGGCTGCATTTTTTGACGATTTTGGCTTCGAAAAATGACTGAGTTGACCTGTAGTGTGTCTGGCAAACCATCATGGCTGATGTCTTCACGTGTTTTCATTTACCAGAGCTCTACGTTTGGTTGCTGAAATGAAACAAAGAAAAAGTTAATCCTTTCACGCATACGATTGTCGTACAACAACAAATTATACAACAATGAAATTAATGAACGTATAAAAATGTAAAAGAGAACAAAGAACAAAAGGATAAAAAATCATGCAATGAAAAGGTTAAAATTACATTCGTTAGTAAAAAGTGATTACTACTTGGCTATGGAAACAGACATAAACGCAATAAAAAGATGAGAGCTCAGGATTTTTAAATAGAGAACCATAACGACAAAAAAACGAAGCATTTAAAATAACTTTAACAACGCTTCATTGCCAAATTTAATTGTTTTTCCATTTAAAAATCCTGAGCTGGGCTCTCATCTTTATATTGCGTTCCGGCCCAGAAAGTCAACAGCAAACAGAGACATGTCCAAATAGTTCCCAATTACTATACTACCATATTTAATTTAAAAAAAGGAACGGTGACTTCCAATTTTTCATTAAACTTTCTACACTTTTTGCCTACCTGTAAGCACGTTAAAAAGAAATTTTGTAAACTCCCAAACTTTTTGGTTGGAAAATTATATCATTTTTTTAGTTTTATGAAATATGGCGCCGCAGACTTTTTAAAAATCTGCTTGCTCATTGCCAGTGGGTCAAGAAAAGTTTGAATAACAAAAAATTTGGGGGTTACTGATCATGAACTGTTTTTCGTATTTACTAAAGACTGGAAATGGGAACCATATTAAAAAGTCACTATTGCTACTGGAATCCGTTGATCACTTTTCTCAGTAATATTTTTGATCGGGGCGTAAGTTTTTTCGACCTCTTGTCACGGTATGCTTCAATCACTTCAAAAATATTTGTTTTCAATTTTTTTTTTTAAATTACACATTTTCAAGAAAATGTGCTGAGCCTACATAATGCTGAAATGAATACGACCTATCAATAAAGATGCAGGGTTGTTTCTCCAACAAAAACCTCTAAATTGTCCCCCACTGCAGATTGGTTAGTTTGGTGGATGATTCCAGAATGTTTTTTCAGTTTTGTCTGAAAACATTTTGCATTAATAACAATCCTTTTTTATTTTACTTTTCGAACTCATGAATAACTCATGCTGTAATTAACCAAACAGACGAGAATATTTGGTCACGTGGATACGTTTTGAAACCCGATAAAGGTCACGTAAAGCGAATTCATAATTAAGAAATCAGATAAAAAAGGCCCAAACAACGAACCGTTTATTACCACAATTCTTAATTATAAATTCAAAATAGACGAGTGAGAAGCTATTTCATGAACACGTGTCTCGTGTTTTACGGGAGATTACCAGTGAACTCAATTTCCATATCTGGAATGCTAACTCCTAGTCATTTGCTCGTGCAAAAAGTAAAGCCAACATGGTCGTCCATGGAGCGAAATTTTGTACGTCAAGTTTCAGTCTTCTACATGGTCTTGTACGCCAGTTCCAGTCCTTTACACCACTTCTGTTCTTAGTTTTTGTTTGGTTCTGCTTCAAAGACATTCCCCACCATGGAAGAAGTCTTCAATACAAAATATCACTGGACCAATTTTAAATAATTGAGTATTCAAAAGGACTTTAAAAAGCCATGTGGCACAAGAAGGGTGCTAGATGGTGTGAGCATGGTAAACTAACGGTAGAAAGACGACTGGCACTTGGTAGTTTGCTAAAGTAATTTTTCGAGACCGTTTTATCAAGTTTCTTGAAATATATGGAAATATAATCGTGGAAATATATAACCTGTAACTCGGTTTGACTTTGTCGAAATATATTTGAAATTCTTAAGCTTGTTTCTGTCTTTTGAAGTACTATTTTGTGGGTATTTTCAAAGAAAGCTCTTCAGCAAAGTGTAAAATGTCGCATGGGAGACTAAAACTGACGTACAAGACCGCGTAAGGGACTAAAACTGACATACAAAATTACCCTCCATGGGCTGCCATCTTGGCTTCACATTTCATTGGCCAGTTAGCATTCCCGATATGGAAATCCAGTTCACTGGGGATTACAAACACGAGATAACAATAAGAAGCACTCGGCCTACCGACTCGTAATTTTAGCTCTTCTCTTTCGTTTGTAAAACATTCGAGAACAACAAAAATCACCCGTCCAGCGGCCTCGGGATTTTCATTATTCACTAGCACTTGTTTATAAAATATTACATACACTGCGTAAGTTACATGCAGAAAATGTTTTCATATTAAAAAGTATCACGAAATGCTTATGAAGTGAAGTTGTTGAAATTGATAAATCTTTCCAGCTTCAAATCTGTTCCGCTTTAAATACTATCATAACTGTACAGCCTGCAAACTCAAGACCGTACTTTTCTGCCTCGATGCATTATGTCTGTGTTTCTGTCTCTCCCTCTCACTCCCTCTCTCCCTCTTACAATGTAAACATATTACTGCAATTACTTTTATGACGACAATACGATAAGTGATATCTGCACTCCCACAAACCATGTCGACAAATACTGCAAAAATGAGTCAAATATTGGTGTGTCAAATGCTACTATCCTTAAATTTACATGCGAGGGTTGGTTGTGCTAAGAAGCATGTATGCTCGATGGTGAAAATGATCGTTTCTGGTAACGTTACTAACATAATAAATGTGGTCAAGCAAATTTAATTCTTTTTCATTCGGTACCCGAATTTTTAATTTTACATGGCCTAATACCAGACGATTTTACTCGTCAAGGAGACGCGTAGTAGACAGGAAAGGGTTAAGAGAGGTTCCCTATCGTTCTTCATTATTGAAAATGCTAGAGAAGAAAAATGCTGCATTATATAGCGTTGGGGACTTCAGCTAGTGGTCTTAGGGTACTTTGTGGTGTTTTGAGGCCTTCTGGGTTTTCTAGGTGTTACCAAAGTGTCGTGGCGGTGACGTCTGAGGTGCCTGTAGATGTATTAAGGGACATTTATTTATTTATTAATTTATTTGTTTATTTATTTGATTATTGGTTGACTGATCGATCGATCGGTTGATTGATTGATTGATTGATTTAGAAAGATGTTTTTGTATGTCTTTAACTCAATATCTGACGTACCATCTCAGGCATCCACACCTGACGACGCTTCCCGTCCGATGCCAACTATGGACACCAAACTGGCAATCTGTCAGGGATATAACAAAAACAACGTTCACTTCTTAACTTGTGGCAGAGGAAATAAGCTTTACTTATAATTTTAATATGACCTTGTTGTGCTGTTGTTTGTGTTGTCTGCTATTGTTCTTGCTGTTGTTATTCCTGATTTGGTGTTGGTGGTTTTGATTCTTCTTGTTATTTCGGTTGTGGTGGAGTTAGTTGTCATTGAGTTAGTGGTGGTGATATTAGTTGATGTTGTTGTTTTTTAGATGGAGGTGGTCATGATGACTATTTGTTGTTGTTGCTTCTGCTGCTGTGATATTGGTAGTTGTTGTGGTGGCAATGTTCATTGTTGTTGTTGTAGTGACGGTGGTGAAGGAGGTGGTAATGGTGTGAGTTTATGTAGTTGCTGATGACCTTGTGTTGAATTGATGGTGGTTCTTGTTGTTTTTAGTGTTACTGCTGCTGTTGTGTTAGGTATTCCATTTCCACTAAAGAGTTTCTTTTGCCGTCTTTATATTTTTCAAATCCTTCTGCATGTTCATTGTTCAATAGTTTCTACATTCTTAGGCAGATTGCTTGTTTCACTTTTGTAGCAATCTTTAAAGTTCATATAAACTCTTCACGGTTTTTACTACTTTGTAAAGAGGGTTAAAAGCTGGCTGGTAAGTATTTTTGCAGTTTTTGATTTTGTCCATTCGTTTCCGAGATAACTCTTATTAAGCATTGCCAGAACCAGGATATACGCTTTCATACGTGTCATAGTCCGAGTCTGCGCTTGATATGGTCACTATACGAAATACAAGCATTCTTGATAACTTTGCGATCAAAACTCAGTTGTTTTCTTTGTTGTGTGAAATCTATACCTTCCAGAGTCCCAGGCCTCGTTAATGCACAACTTTTTCATGCAAATAGGCGTATTTTAAGTGACGAAGCTCCAAAACGGATGTACTAAATCAAAAATTGTAAAAGAACTCATCAGCTGTTTTTGGTCCCTCTACTCAAAAAAAAAAACAAAAAACAAAACAACAACAAGAACAAAAAAGTCTGCAGAGGGCTTATATGCACTTAAAGGAAACACATCGTATCGGTCCAACATTAAAACTACGAAGGATAAGTTAACAATATCTTTGAAAACACAAATCAATATTATTTGAAAATTTATAGATGTATCCATATCTACAAATGTCAATATCCATATCCAATTATATATACTTATTCAGATATAAACCTATACGCGCACAGGGTTCTCAGTTTTGAGCCAATTCAATTGTGATGATCGCTCAAATTAAATCTAAAAGAATCCTATAGGCTACGTTAGACGCATTTTAATAATTTTTTGCTTATTTAAACATACAGTAAAAAATTTCGCAAGAAAATTTGATTATATGGTTTTTGATTGCTTACCACAAACGTAATATAAAGGCAGGCTATCTTTATTGGATTGGAAAAAAAAATGAGTTAAAAAAACCGATTTTCTTATATTATGATGAAATATGAATTCTCCACGAGAAAATTTCCTCTGCGTGATTGTTTCAGAAAGGATAAAATCGATGTTACCGATTTTTTAAGCCTCGCACTACAGTGAAATGCATAGAAATCGTTCAAGATCAATTTCCATCAGCTATGTATTAATTTCTATTAGCCCCTCGGGTTCATGACATGCGAACTTTAGTTTTGGTTTGAATTCAATATTAGAATCATTTGAAAAAACCGTGCTCATATTCACACACAAATGTGGATCATGTAGTACGTTTCCGCATAGTATTGAACTGACAAATTATTTCAACGCAAAATAAAAATTACAGTATTAAAATGACAGCAATAATTTTACCTGGGTTGGCTTCAGCAAGTTCTAGAATCACGAAAACACAGAATACACCAAGAAGCTGAATCGTCATTCTTTCATATGACCCTGTCAACCCACGAAGTAGTGTATTCACGTCTACGGCTGTCTGGTGTATAATGCAAAGTTCCCACCAGCCGCGCGCATTTATACTATTTGCACGACCGTGCGTCAATCTATTCAATAAACGCTTTTGTTGTCTTTGTAATTTTGAGTTTATTGAAAAAAAAAAAAACAAACAAAAAAACAAAAAAACAAAACCAACAAAAAAAAACACACATCACGTAATGAAGTATAAGTCCTGAGTATGCCAGTTGTCATTAAAGTAGTGTTGAGGAAGTTTTAATCTGAAGATCTTGGATATTCGTAGTCACAAACAAGATATTCAACGACCTCTGCTAACTCATCTGCTCGTTAAGTTACGCAATTTTCGTGTAGTTTCTCATTTTATTTTGTTATTTGAAGTAGTGCATTCACGTCTATGCCTGCGTGGTATATAAAGTGAGGTTCCGATCAGCCGCGCGCATTTATACTATTTGCTCGACCGTTCGTCAATATATTCAATAAACGTTTTTGTTCTCTTTGTAATTTTGCGTTCATTTAATAATAATAATAAAAAAAATAAACATTATGAAAGGAAGCACAAGTCCTGAGTATGCCAGTTGTCATGAAAATAGTGTTGAGGAAGTTTTAACCCGAAGATCTCTTATATTGAGAGGAGCTTGGACGTCCACAGTCACGAACAAGATATTCAACGACCTATAGTAACTCATCTGTTTATTAAGCTACTCAATTTTCGTGTAGTTTCTCATTTTATCTTTATTTGAAGTAATGTATTCACGTCTATGGCTGCGTGGTATATAAAGTGAGGTTCCGATCAGCCGCGCGCATTTATACTATTTGCTCGACCGTTCGTCAATATATTCAATAAACGTTTTTGTTCTCTTTGTAATTTTGCGTTCATTTAATAATAATAATAAAAAAAATAAACATGAAAGGAAGCACAAGTCCTGAGTATGCCAGTTGTCATGAAAATAGTGTTGAGGAAGTTTTAACCCGAAGATCTCTTATATTGAGAGGAGCTTGGACGTCCACAGTCACGAACAAGATATTCAACGACCTATAGTAACTCATCTGTTTATTAAGCTATTCAATTTTCGTGTAGTTTCTTATTTTATTTTTATTTGAAGTAATGTATTCACGTCTATGGCTGCGTGGTATATAACGTGAAGTTCCGATCAGCCGCGTGGATTTTATACTATTCGCACGACTGTTCAATAAACGCTTTTGTTCTCTTTGTAATTTTGCGTTCATTGAAAAAAAACCCCAAAAAAAACATTGCGAAAGAAAGTATTAGTCCTGAGTATGCCAGTCGTCATGAAACTAGTACTGAAGAAGTTTTAACCCGAAGATATTTTACATTGAGAAGAGCTTGGATTTCCGTAGTCACAAACAAGATATTCGACGACCAATAGTAACTCTTCTGTTCATTAAGTTACACAATTTTTCCTGCAGTTTTTTTACTTTATATTGCTGTTAATTTTGTATGAACTATTGTCAGACGAGAGACTCGTGTCGTTTTACTGACTGGTTTTTGCACGGTAGAAGGAGCACGTTTTGAGACTGGATGACAACAGTTCGGAATGCAATACTTAAATTCAAGATAAGGATTAATTTAGTAAGGACAGATCCAGGAACTTTGAAAGCGGGGAGAATCATTTTCAGAAGAAATCTTAAGGGAATACAAAAAAAAAAAGCCAAAGGTTTGAATTCCTATGGGTACGGTCCGAGAACTCGTTCCGCGGAAAATATTAAATTTAAAGATCTCTTGAAATGGTGTTTCTGGTCTTTTGAGTGCACTTAATAGTTTCATTGACTTCAGTGGGTTTTTTTGTCACTATATTCAAATTTGAACTGCTTTTTAAATTCGTATTAGTGTATATGTCACTGCGAAAAATATTCAAACTTTTCAAGAGACACCATTTAAGGAGCCGCGTAGGAAAGCCGCTGGAAGACCTCTGTGTCCTGCGGGATTTGCTACTGCACGCGAAATGCGACAAGTATTTCATGCTTCTAGGGAAACATGCGGTTTATGTTAAATATACTTGTAGACCAACAAAAATCTCTTTTTCCTTTCATTTAGTAATCAGTATGCTGAAGACAACATACATAATTTGCAGGTTACTGCACAAACGCACCGAGTGGGAATGTAAACGCGTCTTCTGAAGCCCCGCTTTCAACTTTGTTCAACACTGTTTAAAGGTGCTGAACTCAGGTAATGGATGGCTAAACGCATACAACATATTTTACCTTCGGCAAGATCAATAGAAATGTTGAATGTAAGTTGAACAAAAATTTGAACATCAAGTTTCTTATAACATCGTTCAGCATCATTCAAAAATATTTAACATCATTCAAAAACATTAAACATCATTCAACAACGTTCAGCATCATTCAAAAATATTTAACATCATTCAAAAACATTAAACATCATTCAACAACGTTCAACATCATTCAAAAATATTTAACATCATTCAAAAATATTTAACATCATTCAAAAACATTAAACATCATTCAAAAATATTTAACATCATTCAAAAATATTAAACATCATTCAACAACGTTCAGCATCATTCAAAAATATTTAACATCATTCAAAAATATTTAACATCATTCAAAAACATTAAACATCATTCAACAACGTTCAACATCACTCAACCAGGATGGTCAAATGCATTCGAAATGTTGCATACAACAATATTGAACGATGTTGAATGAAATGTTGCAAGGTCTTGGCTAGGATTTAATTCGTCAAGCGGGATTTCTTACAACCTGCTGAGAATAGGTAAGAATATAAAATTACAGTTTATCCTCTCATCGATTCATCTCCTAAATGAAACTTTTACACGGAAATATATCCTACTACCTTTGGCAACACATTTGTACGACTAATTATATGATTTTCATGTAGTTTTGTATTTTGGTATGGTAAGCATGAGTTCTTGCCCGATGGCAATGTGATTTTGTCCACTAATTTTGGCTCGCCAAAATTATTTCGACTTATGAGTGCTTAAGTGGAGTGATAAGTGCTTTCTTGCATCTGATGGTAAGCGTGTGACAGTGCATGACTTGTTGTGTATAAGTTTGCATGGACCATTTGGATGATTATAACAATATACCATTACACGCACAATGCCATAATCTTATCCTTTTCCATTCTATTCAGTTAAAATATTTTCCCTACCGGGTTCCAGCATATTTTATCATTCGGACTTTTTTAATGCAGTCACTTAATTCTCCTGGCTTAAGCTACTGTTAATAGAATTTAAAGTTTTCCACTACCTGTTCGACTAATCGAAGACAAAGTGTAGGCGTAAGAGGTCTCGTTGAAGATTTACATGTGATAATCAGGGCACTTGAAAATGATTGAGATCATAAACATACTTACAAACGAATGAAAAATAAGAGGAAAAAGTATAGAAGTTGTATGCATACCTTTGCAGTTGGATGGCAATGCTCTTTGACTGCGTAGAAACTGCTTTTTACAAGATTGCTTTCTCGAAATTTAATTAATGTCTGATTGAGAAATCAAAAGGGTTTTTAAGCAGAAGGTTGCTCAAAGCGTGTGTCAAGATAGTTATTTCGTATTCGTAGGCTAGGACCACTTAAATTATGAAACAATTTACCCAAGCATTTGTGGTCTTTGAAAAAACACTACATGAAGAGATTGTCGATTTTCGGTCCGTCTTTCTGTCTGTTTGCCTATCTATCTCCCTGTCTGTTGGTTTGTCAGTCAATTCGTCTGTCCATTCGTCTGTCCGTTCGTCTGTCCGTTATTCTGTCAGTCTGTTTTCCTGTCTGTTTTATAGCTGTCGGCCTGTCTGTTTTCCTGTCTCTTTGTCTGTCTGTCTGTCTGTCTGTCATTCTCTTGGTATGTGTTCACCCGTCTGTTTTTCCTGTGTGCCTGTCAATCTATCTTTCTATTGGTGTCTCTTTGTCTGTCGGTTTTCCTGTCAGTTGGTCTTTTCGTAATTATTTATCACTTTTCTTCTTAAGTAATTTGCTTATAAATTGATGAAATGTCCACTTTAGGTTAATGTATTTGCCTGCCTGTCGGTCCATCTGCAGGTCTGTTTGTCTGTCTGCTTATCGCTCCTCTCTCTCACGCTCTGCCGCTTTCATTTCTCTCTAAGTGTAGCCCGGAAACAAAACAACATAAACATTTTGTTGAAAAAATGAACCTTTATTCATGAAGATCGTTTACTTTACAGATCGGATTTATTTCCATCAACAATTCTTTTGAAGTGACTCGAAAATCTTCTTCCATAACTTAGGATTTCGAAGATTTAATTTGTCATCAATATGGACGGGATCAGGCCTGCGGAAATCTCCGCCCCACCTAAGGACCCTGTCCGATCGAATTGCATTGATGAAGTACGTGACTCCTTTTGGCTTTTTAGACTTCTTGAGACATTTACTGTTGCAAAATTTCCTGGTCTTTCGGTCATAGAGGTTCATGTCAATTGCATGACCAATCAGATGATTGCTTCTTCTGGCTGGTGTGACAATGGCACCTTTTACTTTGGTCGTTGCTCTGTATGAGCTTGTTATGTAAATCTGGCAATGAAATTAAAAAACACAGATAGACAACAAACCAAAACACGCACATATGAATCGCTGGCTACTCACGGAAGCAGAGCAACATCCCCCCTTTTTGTCTAATCAAATTTGCTATTCTCCGTTTCACTTCCGTTTTTATCTGACTAGATTTTGAATGAATATGGAGTATAGAGATACTAGGATCAAACTTTGAGTCAGCGTATTGGTACCGAAAGAGTAACAGAAAGACACAACCGTAATATCAAAAATGCCGCCACGTAGGCACTCCCGAGCGAAGTAGCGAAAGTTGAAAGGTAGTATTCCGCCAATAATTGAGTAAACGACTACTGAAATTTCGAACGAAAGCGAGTAAAATGATTATCCTGATCTGGAGGTTTCACTTGAAACCTCAGAACCTTATGCAGTCCATTTTCGGAAGCGTGCTGCCTTTTAAGTTTAACTCTTTCCCGACTAACGACGCGTCCTCAAGTACTTTATTCTAGCTAACGCCAGACAATTTTGCTAGTCAAGGAAACCTACCTTGGCAAAGGTGTTGGTATTCTCCAGCAGAAAAATAAGTTCTCCAGGTATTCCAAACTTGGTACATTTCCGAGAAAAAGAAACATTCTCCGAAAAAATCCGTCTAACTCGAAAATTCTCCAATTAAGTTATGTATTTTTTTTTCTCTTTAAAAATCTTTGCCTTGCACCATTGCAGATAAGATACATTACAGTTCCTGGTTTTACTTACCCCTAGTATTACAGCTATTCTGTAATATTGAGGGAATTAAGTAAACAACTTTTTGATGATTTAGTGTGCTAAAAAATTTGAAATGACGGAATCGACGGCAACGCATTGAGTCCATTCGACCGTCGGACGACCAGAACTATCTCGTGATAAAAAAAGTTTAGAAAAAAGGAAATAGAATCCTGATCTGTTCAGTTGAGGCGGTTTGGCCCTGCTGAGCGTAAACGAAAGCCTGCGTCGGTAGTCACACGTTTCAGCTCAGATCACCACATGTCGTGTTTGTTGCGGTTTCGAAATATCTAGTTGCACTGACATTATTCTCGTTTATTTGTATTCTGAAAATGAGTGATCCGCATTGCCTCAAACAATGCACTCAGAGTTTGGTTTCTTATTGTGCGGCAAAACACTGCGTCTCCTGTGATCGCAACTAATGTGCTTGCTGTGCATGAAAGGAAATTTAAGAATTATGATGTCTAAGGATATCAAAGAGGAAACACAGGTTTCCTCATTTCTCCGAGTTGCATAGACAGGTCATTGTTCATACTGACTAAACTTTCTCACCTTCACTTTACACCGTTTAGCATAGCTATTGATGTCTTGAATTTTCGACAAAAATCCAGTGTGAACACGAGCTGACTTGGAAGATCGCATAAATTCGCTGCCTTTGTAATGTGTTAAATCACAAGATGCAACAATACCTATAGACGAAGAACTGAAGCTTGAGAAACTCACTGAGAAGAACTAAGATACACGAAACGATCCGGTCAAAACGTCTAAACCATTTTCACAGCCAAGCATATTAAAAGGTAAAATAACTATGTTGATATGTCAAGAATCCAAAATCAAAAATTCACTCACTATGAAGAGGCCCGCGGAGAAGTTTTAAAAGCGAAAGAAAACGAGTGCATGCTCAGATGATTAGTCGTTTTTCCACCGAAAAAGAGAAACAACTTTTGTTTCTTCAGTATCATCCTCAGGGTAACATGAAGACCATATTTCATAAATTAACCAACATTGCTAAAGTCAACTAGAAAAGTAGACTAGAGCGGTATTCGAACTAGCATCTTCGGGCTTTTCTAGTCAAAAATTTTCTAGTTGACTTTAGCAGTGTAAATTAATTCATGAAATATTGTCTATATGTTACCCTAAGGATGATTCTGAAATAGAATCAAAACTCAAAACACTGCACATCCTCACGGATATCGAGTGTTAAGTTTTCGCGAGAATCTCTCGTGCACTTAAAATGGATGAAACAAACATAATGTTCCCAGTTGACTCGATAGCTCAATTGGTAGACCAGCGAGTCTACCGGAAACCCGAAGATGTGAGTTCAAATTTTGCTTTACACAACTGTTCTAGTTGACTTTAACAGTGTAGGTGAATTCATGAAATATTTATATTGTCTTCAAGAAATACAATGGTTAGCATGTTGTGACACCGTTAAAACCACATTGATTGTTTGGAACATCGCAAGAAAGAATGTAGATGAATTTGAATATTGCATACATGGATTTCAGATTCGTCGTATATTTAGTTTAGAAAAACATTTTGAGAGACCCTTATTCTCAGGCTGATGTTTTTACAAGCAAAGTGATCTAATTCTGAATCTACTAATGATCGATATGATATTCGGAGCCATTGGTGAGGAAGTTAAATTTAGAACTGAGACGGAAAGCAGAGGTTTACGGGTACACGATTGTTTTTCCTGGTGGTTAATGGAATTAAAATGTCTGCCTATACCTTTACACATAACGCCCAGTAATCAGTTTACTATTAATATTAAGTCCTCAGGCAGTTTGTGAGTTGCAATATCATCATGCCTATGCTGAAGTAGTCAGGATTAATAAATGAATGTGAAAAGTTCCGAACTTCATGATTATTCAAAACATTTTCTCTTATTTCTGACTTTTAAAAATTATCAGCTAAACATTCGTGACCTTCCTGAATGATTTTGTACTGCCAACATGGATCGAAATCGCTTGTCTTCTTTGACGAAACAATTTCATTTGTTCTTGCCAAGGTTTTATCCTCATGCAGATATGAAATAATTGGAAGTTTACTTTATGCTACACGCAAAACAAGATTAACTTACCGCTGAATTGTAAGGATGAAAGAAACAAAACGATAAAAAAGGTATTCATGGTAGTCATGTCTTCCTTCGTCGTCTCGGCTTACGGTCTGGTTTCTGGCAGTCAGATTTCCTCCTTTTATAGAAATGATGACGACACCCAGCAAACCATAATTACATTGTTTATCAGGGTTGATGAACAGTACAATCTGTCTGAACTTCCCCCTACAACAAGCGGAAATTGTTCGATGTCAAGTCAAACAATGACCTCATACCGTATTTATTCCAACAGACGCCCTGGGTGTTTATTAAATGTTTATACAATGTCAATTTCACCATCATCATCGTTAGTAATAAAACATAAAATGTTCATTAACTGCGCTCTCATCATCAGAATGAGCGATTAAAAACAAAAAAATTTTCACACAATTCAGCAATCGGAAATTTTCACTCAATTTCTATGTCATCGCATCTGACTCAAAAACAGTTCGTCATCTGCGTCCTCAGAATCCGAATCAATGAGGACCTTGAAAGGATCGGGCCTAACGAAATTCTTGCAGAACTGAAAGTTGTGACTGGAGCTGTCTCGCTCCAGTTTCACACGGCCGTCATTCCCTGAAAAAGTGAAAGAAATGATCTTCAGATCCGTCGACTGAAAGGTTAAGCGCATATGTTTTGAAAGATTTCACAATTTCACAAACGGACCCATTTGGTTTACTAGGGCGGGTTTCTTGAAAAGGGGGCGTTTATTTAATATTTTTATGAGTTGCGGTGGCGTTTATTGGAGAGAGGCGTTTGTTAGATAGTGGGCGTCTATTGGAATAAATACGGTAGAATGGTCGTTAACTCATTGACCTGTAGCTGTTTATTTGCAAGACAGTATACAAGAAATTTAATGTAACAATAGTATCTTGACGTCGAATACTATCACTTGTGACCAAATACACGTCTGACCTGCACTGTCGGGCTATTGTATTCCTATATTAAATAAGGATAACCTTTATGAAATGAAATATAATTATGCCTGTTTACATGAACGTAATAACTCAAGATCACTTTGAACGAGACTTGAAGAAATATTCGTCGTAATGAATGACACATCGTACCATGAAACTTTGCTGCATTTAGCAACATGTTTCTGTGTTTATAGATAATATAATATTGCTTGTTGTTTGCATTTTGGTAGATTGCTTACTAATCGAATGGATCAGAGCCATTTAGAAAATAGCGTGACTCGTTCGCGAGCTCTGATTGGTTTATACCCTTTTTTGGTTAAGAGTATCCAAACACGGAAAATTTCCCTCCAAAAGTGCACTGAAGTTTGTTTTGCACGCTCAGTCTATTACTTTATGAAAGAAACACGTAACGGTTTTCGTGTGTTTGAATACTGTGATTCAAACACTTGGTGCGTTGTTTGACTTTCAAATAGCTTTAAAAAACTCGTTTGTTTTTCCTCCACTTCACCGCGTTCAAGTAGCTTTGCTTTGCTGACAAGGATTCAATCGTCTTCAATTGTTCGATTTTCTTTATCGTCCTGACAAGGGTTCAATCTTCTTCAGAAACGAGCTTAAGCTCCTTTTGAGCTTAGATCCTTTTTGTGAAATTGACTTAATTCATCATTGCGTTTATTAGGTTAAATGCTTTTCATCTTTGGTTATTTTATAAAAGATCGAAATACCAAATGGATTCCCGTTCTTGGATACTGTGATCCGAACACTTGGGATGTTGCTCGACTTTCGAAAAGACTAAAACCACTGGCCTAGCGGCTCGTCATTATTTTTTTTTTACTGTTTTTTCAAGTCTTTGAACATCCCGAGTGTTTTCAGACCTTAAAGGAAGGAAACATTTAAATAAGATCAAGAAGTACTTTGGAAGTGACTCAAATCCAAGAAAAAGGTCCCTAAAGGCAAACGTGAGGAGATGTTTAAAATGCAAGGCATTAAGTAGTCTAATGTTACGCACAGTTTTGCAAGTTCGTAAGTTGCCGATATATGGATGAGACATTGTCAGATATTACTATAACATTTTTTTTTCGGTTACCTTTCGCACTTTGAAGAAAGTTTCACTTTGGCATAAGGACTGATCACCTACTTGGAAGATGACAGTCAAATTCAAATTAAGGGCTTTTACTGGCAAACGTGCAGGGGATATTTAAAAACTCATGCATTAACAGACAATAAATCGTTTACTTTCAGTAAGCAAGCGACATGCAGACAATCATCTAGGAGTCTGCAACTGGGCATGCCATTTGGTAAAGATATTATCTTTCAAAACGTTAAGAGATCTCAAACCAATGCAAAACCTATTTAATTCTTGGCTTACTTTTAGTTTTCAATTTCTTTTTATTGGCAACATTTGCCTTTATTTAAAGATAAGCCAAGCGAGAGTGGACAACAGAGATAAACATCCAATAAGAGCGTCCCGATGCTTACAACGACAACCTGAAGAAAGGAAAATGTTAAAAGAAAGAAAAACAAACTCCAAAACAAAACTGTATTACAAAACACACCCTCTCCAATTGACTAGCTATTGGGCGACATGTATGGCATATCACATAAACAGATTTGAACGTTCGATGATTTTCAGGACGCTAAACATGTTCAGTAAGACATAAATAATACTGAAAAGTAACTGTGTAAAATTGGGCTTAACAAACGTTTTAGATTTGTCGAAGACATCTCTTGAATTAAACACTCGCGATCTTTTCGGCCGTCTTCCAGTTTAATATAATCAGCGCTAGTGCTTTTGACTTAGTTTCTGTAAATCATTTCTATCAGACGTTTAAGAAAGCACGCTTTTGATTTAGAGCAACGCATTTTGCTATGCGATTAATTATTTACACCATTTTAATTGGCTGATAGGCTGTTACGTCCCCTGCTGATGCTCATTGACTGGGCAAAGTTGTTTTGTCGCAAACAGTATTCTACTGATGGGCATTACAATCCGGCTCGTTCGACCCAATGGTTTGTCCAGGTAGTCACAAGATTTACAGGTAAACTAAAAATAAAACAATGTTGACTTAAAAATAAATGAAACGCAGTGAAACTTCGTTTTACGTCATTCGATTCCTTTCCATAAGGTAGATTTTTGGACGAAAAGTGAAACTTCCGGTACATGCATTTTAAATTAGTGACATTTTGTTCATAATATTTTTCCTCTTTTGCTTAAATTTTAGACTGAATGATCTACTGAATTTGATAATAACAATTGTATGTCGTAGAACCTTCGTAAATCCTGCGCTGGTTCACAGCTTACTTAGAGCGCAATCGATGGGACTGTATCTATCTTTTTAAAACCATATATTTTCAGCTCGTTCGTATTGCGTGTTCACTCCGTCGGACAAACCAAACTGTGGACAAACTAGATCTATGACTGACAGATTCTTCAACTGTGAATCATTATACCTAATATCTAATTACAAAAGCAATGAAACATTGAATCCAGCGCGCTATTCATAAACAATAAGCTTTGTGTGTATAAATGAAGTCCAGTTTCACAGGTTGTCACTATGTCTAATTTTACAAATAAGATTAACAACATTAACGATACAGAAACTTATCCAACATTGTGTGGGCTCTTTCACTGTTTACTAGTGTTTAGCATAGTGTGAATTAGTGTTTTTCAAAAGGTTTCAAATCGTTTGGGTCGCACATTAAAAGCAGCTTTTTTTCACTCATTTCCGGCAGTATGAGACTTCTATTATTTTGCTCAAGCTAACGATGGATTAATTTACTCTGGCTAACGCCAAATGATTTTACTATTCAAAAGCAGAGCCCTCGCAGTGAAAGAGCCTAATTAAAGGAGAAAATCCTTTGTTGTCAAATGTTAAAAAAGGACAATAATAAAACAAATATAGTTACATTGACTGTGTTGTTCAATAGGGAGAACGGTCGATTTAACAAAACTCTAGCTAAATAGATATATGAACCTGGCGATAATTCAAATAAATCACTTCGTCAGATTCATAAGCAAAAAAGAAAAACCTCAAAGTACATGAATATAGGGATTGTTGCAGAAAGTCCAATTCACGGTTTAATATGTACGAATTGTTTACGATACAACCAACCAGTCCAGTGAATGTAAAATTGTTAAAAGCACTCTCCATGTTGTTCTATGTTCGTTAAATAGATCACAAGGATTACTCTAACCATCTTCAGTAATGGAGTGACATACAGAGAGGTGTACAGAATTCAATCTACCAGACATGTTGCTTTATCACGTCTGCTCTAAATCGTTGCGATCGAATAACCAGGCGGAAATCTCAAACGTAAAATATAAATAAGTGCCCAGCACATAACGCAAAACAAAGCCATGATAAAATTGATAGAATAATTTATTAAACGAAAGACTAAAGTTTCGTTACAACCGGCAACATTATCTGAGTAACGAATACATTCTTTAACCACTATATATAGGTGGCTTAGATGGATTATATTACATGACATTCTCGATCATGCGTTCGTGCATGTGTACAGAGCTTCCGTTTCTGCGTACGTATATGCTTTTTGATCTAGTGACATTAAAGCAGTCGCGGCCGCTCACGGGAATTCGAAAACCAAGAGACGTTCAGGTACTTGGTAGCACCCAAAGACTAAATATTAATTACTGGTAGAATCCTTTGTGAAATTAAACATCCCACAAGTATGCAAGCCAGCGTACACCCTTATTAAGAACTCTTAACTGAAGAACGAAAACTTTGGAACTCTAAATTTAAAAGAATATAGGTAATATTTCGTGTTCGTGTTTCAGTGAGGGCAATAAGTTTATTTTCCAACTCCAACTCGATAGGAAATTTTGCACACCTGTGCAAACCCAGCCTTCTCTCCTCAGGTAATGTTTCCATGCCTAGTTGCGCGTGCATGTAATAATCTCATTCTGTATATTTTGTATTTTAAATTCAGCAAAAATTTTGAAAATGTATAATAAAAATATCCATTGCTTCTTCTTGTAATAATCTCATTCTGTTTGCCTATACCTCCGTATACCGTGTCGAACTTTCCAGGTAAGGTGATAATTTGAAAGTTTAGGCCTAATTACATAGTTCTGAACGTTTTTGAACGTTTTGAGTAATTTTGGACAAAAACCCAACTGAAATTTCGACGTCGAAAAATTTCATTGAAAAGTAAAGGGGTTTTTGTCGACTTTTGGCCCCACACGAACTTTGTCATTATTTGAGTCATTTTACACTAAAATTTTATTGACATTTCTAGGTCGAAAAATTTCAAGAAAAGTAAAGCAGTTAACCCATGGTTTTTGACGATCTTTCGACCCATTTCGACCTTTCGAAATAAGGTAAAAATATGATATTTTAGGCTAAATACTCAGTTATGAACTTTTTTCCAGTGATTTTGGGCTAAAATTGAATTGTAAAGAGTAGCACCCAGCATATTGCACGGAATAGAGGCATGAAAAATTCGTAACTTTTAACTGAGAATAATTTATTAAGCGACAGAGACTAACATTTTGTTGCCGCACGCAACATCATCAGAGTGAGATTATGCAGCGGACTAACTAGGATGATATTACAATCAGAGAAGCTAAAATAAAAGTGACAACAAAGTAAAGAAGGGTGGAGCTACGACAAATTGCGAAAATAAAAAGATCAATAATAGGAAATGAGATGAAATAGAAGTATGTCAGTTAGAACAGAGATAGAGAAATAGAACTAAGATTTGTGAATAATGAAAGGTTAAGTTGGCGAATATGTAGGTTTTCCTTGACAAGAAGATCGGAACTAGAGGAGCACGGAGAAAGAACACGAAAGTCGTTTAAAGAAGCGGAATGACCAGTTTCAGAGAGATGAGAAAGTATGCTTGAAAGAGAAGAATTAGTACGTTTTTTTCCCGTCAAAGGAGAGATCCCCAAATTAATGGTCTGAGACTCTCGTGTGTAGATGACGGACTATCTGGTCCAAACACATGGTTTATTCGTTCACGTGTCAATACTGTAACGTATTGCAAGTGGGCCAAGCAGCCCACCATTTACACGGGAGAATCTCAGACCATTTGGGGATCTCTCCTTTGACGGGAAAAAACGTACCAATGCTTCTCCTTCAAGCATACTTTCTCATATCTCTGAAACTGATCATTCCTCCTCTTTAAACAAGTTCCGTATTCTTTCTTCATGCTCCTCTAGTTCCAATCTTCTTGTCAAGGAAAGCCTACATATTCGCCAACTTAACCCTTCATTAATCACAAATCTCAGTTCTATTCCTCTATCCCTGTTCTACCTGACGAACTTCTATTTCATCTCGTTTCCTTTTATTGATGTCTATTTTCGCAATGCATCGTAGCTGCTCCCTTCCTAACCTTGTTGTCACTTTTATTTTAGCCTCTCTGATTGTAATATAATCCTAGTTAGTCGGTAACATAATTGACGTAACCCTACCTATTATCTCACTCTGATGATGTTGTGCGCTACAGCGAAACTTTAGTCTCACTTAATAAATTATTCTTAAAAGTTACGAATTTGTCATGCCTCTCCATTCCGTACAATATGTTGGGCACAACTCTCTATACTTCTCTTAACATTCATGCCTGGTTCCTCTATTGCCACGCGATTTTAAAAAAATTGAATTGAAATTTCAAGGTCAAAAAATTTCATCAAAAAGTAAAGCAGTTAACAATGATTTTTGACAAATTTTCGAAACATATCAAACTTTCGAAGTATGATTAAAATACGAAAGTGCAGTTGAAACAACTTGGTTTTGCAGTGATTAAAGTGACTTTTTTTATTAAAATCGAGTTGATATTCGACAAAAAATTAAGGGGTTAATAAATGGGTTTTGACGATTTTTCGACTAAACTCAAAATTTCGAAATAAACTTACAATATGAAAGTTTAGTCCAAATTAAGAGGTTTTGCACTAATTTGATTAAATTTGGGCTGAAAGTTTATCGAATTTTAGAGATAGAAAATTTCACTAAAAAGTAAAGGGGTTAACTCATGGTTTTTGACGATTTTTGAACTCTTCTAAAACTTTCGAAATAACTTTAAGATATGAAAGTTTAATCCACATAAGGAAGTTTTGCATTAATTTGAGTGAATTTCTGCGGAAATTTTATCGAATTTTTGAGCTCGAAAATTTCATCAAAAAGTAAAGGGATTAATCCATGGTTTTTGACAATTTTTCGACGCATTTCAAAATTTCGAAAAAGTTTAAAATATGAAAGTTTAGTCGAAATAATGCAGTTTTGCACTTATTTGAGTGAATTTGGGCTGTAATTTTATCGAATTTTAGAGATAAAAAATATCACCAAAAAGTAAAGGGTAATTGACGATTTTTCAACTCATCTCAAACTTTCGAAATAACCTTAAGATATGAAGGTTTAATCCAAATCAGGACGTTTTGCATTAATTTGAGTATATTTGTGTGGAAATCTTATCGAAATGTTAAGCTTGAAAATTTCACCAAAGAGTAAAGGGGTTAACTCATTGGTTTTGAGGATTTTGCGACCCATCTCAAACTTACGAAATACGTTTAAAATATGAAAATCGAATCGAAATAATGCAGTTTTGCACTTATTTGAGTGAATTTGGACTGAAATTTTGTAGAATTTTAGAGATCGAAAATTTCACCAGTAAGGTAAAGGGGTTAACCGATGGTTTTTGACAATTTTTCGACTTCTCTTAAACTTTCGAAATAAGCTTAAAATATGAAAGTTTAGTGCAAATAAAGAAGTTTTGCAGTAATTTGAGTCAATTTATGGGGAAATTTTATCGAATTTGAGAGATCAAAATTTTAACCGGAAAAGTAAAGGGGTTAACCCATGGTTTTTTGCGATTTTTTGACCCATCTTATAATTTCGACATAAGCTTAAAATATGAATGTTTAGTCTATATAATGCAGTTTTCCAATATTTTGAGTTAATTTGAGCTGAAATTTTATCGAATTTTAGAGATCGAAAATTTCACCAAAAAGTAAAGGGGTTAACCCATGGTTTTGACAATTTTTCTACCCATCTCAAACTTTCGAAATAAGCTTAAAACGTGAAAGATTACTCCAAATAAAGAAGTTTTGCACTAATTTGAGTCAATTTGGACAAACATTTTACCGAATTTTAAGAACGAAAATTTCACCGAAAAGTAAAGGGGTTAACCCATGATTTTTGAGGAATTTTTGACTCGTGTCAAACTTTCGAAATAAGCTTAAAAGATGAAAGTCTAATCCAAACAATCAAGTTTTACATTTATTTGAGTGAATTTGGGCGGAAATTTTGTCGAATTTTAGAGATCGAAAATTTCACCAAAAAGTAAAGGGGTTAACCCACGGTTTTTGACAATTTTTCGACTAATCTCAAATGATTCATGTCCATTTGACAATGACTTTGCAATAAAGTCGAAATATCATCCCAATCATTCGTCGTCTTGTTTTTAACTCATATCTTGTGTTTTCAAGATGTCATTGTTTTTCGGAATTTGTTTCTTACTTTATTTCATAAAATTGTCTGCTGGCACCGGGTTTTAACCCATTGTTTTTTGAGAATTTTTCGACATATCTCAAACTTTCGAAATAAGCTTAAAATATCAAAGTCAAATTGAAATACCATAGTCTCCCGATATCTCGATCTCTCAAGGGAAACGAAAAAAATATCGAGATAGCGGGAGTTCGACATAACGGGGGATCCAAAAAATTTTGGATTTTCAATGTTAAAAATTACAGAGACTAACCATAACATTTATTCTTTGTTTCAATTTAGTTTACGCTATTTAGATGGTACAAATCTGTGTTTCCTTTAAATTATTTTCAATCTAAACAATTTTTTAACAGAAAAAAAATCAGAAGCGAGTTAGAACCCCTGGTCCTGTTCAAATACCCTACTGATTAAAATAGTCCGAAATGTCATGCTGGCGATTTGCCATCGCAAACTGTTTATCCATAAAATTAGATACTTCTAATGCTCGTCGTCTGAGCCATTGCGCATCTTCTTCATTCTTCATGGGTGATAGAGAGGGAATGCAAGTTCCCTGTACTCTGCGATTTTGTGGCAGTGCCAAGCTCATTGAAATTTTGAAAAGGGAAGTTATGGAATGACCTATGAATTGCTAAGATGCTAAGATGCAACGCTAAGATGCCAGTTGTAATAAAAAACTATTTAAAAAATTGTGATCTTACTGTCGTTGGTTCACTATTTGAAACAGCTGTTTTCAACACTGCATCGAGATAAAAAGGGTAAAATTAGGTCAAGGGAATCCAAAATTGATCGAGATAGCGGAGTTATCGAGATAAACGAGTTCGAAATAAACCATAGTAAATTACTGATAAACAGTTAGGCAAATGGAGGGGAAACGAATCTTTGATCGAGATAGCGGGAGTATCGAGATAAGCGATCTCGAGATATCGGGAGACTACTGTAATATAGTTTTGCACTAATTTGAGTAGATTTGGTGGAAATTTTGTAGGATTTTAGAGATCAAAAATTTTGCCAGAAAGTAAATTGGTTAACCCATGGTTTTTGAGAATTTTTCGGCCCATCTAAAACTTTCGAAATAAGCTTAAAATATGAATGTTTAGTCCAAATAAAGACATTTTCCTCTAATTTGAGTCAATTTGAACTGAAATTTTGTAGAATTTTTTCCATCTAAAATTTTACCAAAAAGTAAAGAAGTTAATCCATGGTTTTTGGTAACTTTTCGACTCATCTGAAACTTTCAAAATAAGCTTAAAATATGGAAGTTTATTCGAAATAATGTAGTTTTGCACTAATTTGAGTCAATTTGGGCGGGAATTTTCGAGTTTTTGAGATCGAAAATTTCACCAAAAAGTAAAGAGTTAACCTATGTTTTTTGACGATTTTTCGACCCATGTGAAACTTTCGAAATAAGCTTAAAATATGAAAGTTTAGTGTAAATAATTCAGTTTTGCCCTTATTTGGGGCGATTGAGCCTTAACTTTTTTATAATTTTCTTTATGAAGAAATGTCACGGAAAGTAAAGTTGTTAGCCTGTGGTTTTAAACGATTTTTCGCCCAATCTTAAATTTTCAAGATTTAGTTTCACCCTCATTGTGGTAATTTTAGTATGAAATTGATTTAAATTTTTGTTGTTGGATTGGTTGAAATTATGAAGAATTATTAAAGGTTTGCAATAAAAAGTCAGGGAAGAGATCCTCATGATTTGGAAGGAATTTGGAGTGAATCTTTCAGTTTGTACAGTAGAATGAATACTTAAATTTGAATAAATCTTTGACCAATTCTGTACTTCAGGACAATTGCTCGATTTTCATTTTGAAGTGTCAAATGTTACAGTCCTTTATTCACGATATCTTCGGAAGTCTGAAGTAAAAATTTACCATTTTCGACAGTAAAGTCAACACTTTAATTTGATAAATTTTTATCTAAATTATTTGAATAGTATTCGAGAACAACTTTATTTTTGTTATAAAATACTAGATATTGCAATCCCTTATTTTCCTGATTGCCAAAGAATTTTGAAGTGAAGATTTGTTAGTTCGTAGACCGAAGTGAGTACTTTAATCTGATAAATTTTTGACTGAATCTGATTGGTAGTTTTCGAGAATAACTTGATTTTCGTTATAAAATACCAGATATTGCAATCCCTTACTCTGGCTCATCATAAGTTTTATACGACGAAAACAACAACAAAAGTATGTCAGAATAAACCCAGGTGGCATATCACTGCGCCCTTCCATGGTTAGTTTACAAGAAAATCAACAGCAAGGCGATTGAAGACGGTCAAGAGCGATGATATGCTCCAGATGAGTGCCGAAGTAACCACCGAATGGAGAAAAACCGCCATTAATGCACTAACCCTTAAAAAATAAATAAAAAGAGAGGAGAAGCAAAATGCATGGTTGCCTCCGAAAGTCCTCCGTCAGGGCTATCACTCGTGCTGATGCTATTTAACCCATAGTTGGGAGGTGGTTATAGCGCCACCAACCCGCTTTTCGGTTGTCTATTTCAGTGACGACAAGGAGGACCACGTGAAGGAATCGACTTCTGTGCGACTAGTCATGGCACACTGGCTTTTCAGCCCAGGTTGTAGACATCCTGCCATAGCAGCGGTACACGACCTGTTCGTCCCTTCTCCTCCCCCCCCAAAAAAATTGGTATTTCTTATGCGAATACACAAATACATGTACACGTATACGCACGCCTGTTTTCCTGCCTGCCTGACAACCTATCTACCTACCTGCCCACCCACGACTCTATCAACCCATCTTTCTAGGTAGGGGTGGAGATGGTGTATTGGAAATAACTGAAGTACTGGGAACGCGGCGGTGCTGGTGGCTATGGTTGTGCTGGTTACAATGACAGGTGGATTTTGAATGTACATGTACATAGTGGCACATTCAGTGTATGGTTGTTTCAACCGCAAACTCAGTAACCTTCAACCATACCACAATCCACCATCAAAAACCATCCAGCATGACCAACTTTACTGATGTCTTGTAGTGACTAACTTAATTGTCGTCTTGCAATAACTGAAAATAACAACATAATTAATATGAATGAGATAACAACTAGTAGCGTTGATTAAAGTAGCCTGTTACAATCAAAATTAGGTCGGTAATCAGAAACCAGAACCCTGTCTAATGAATTAAAATTTGGCCAGCATATTTTAGGCCTTTTCGTTTGACGCGAACGATCGCAGCCGCACGCGCTGGCACACGCGTAAACCAAACTACGCGTGCTACATGTCGCACGCGTAAAAGGTCACTTTTATGTCTCCTCGGTCTACTTGCTTATGAGATGAAACCAACAGTTGCACTTACTTTGTCGGAGTTAGAAGACTACAAGAACTCCGCTGGCACCATACACAAATTTTTTAACAGCAATCTAGCTCGTTTTAGTGTTTCAGGCTGACAGAAATGGGGGGGGGGTGTTTTCCTTCTCGCAGGATTTTTTGAAGGTAGGGGAAGCGTTAAAAGCTGCCGAACAAGGGAGATTAGTTCACATCAGTTTCAAAAAGATGCGAAGTCTAAACAACCACAACAGGTTGATAGCTAATGATGTGGGGGAAAAAAAGCATAAAAGCCAATCTGCCTACGTTTTTAAAACACCGCATTGAAAATGTTGAAGACAGAGCATATGCAATGGTGAGTTTTTTACCCAAAGTACGATGGAAACGACACTATTACTAGCTTTGCCGGTCATTTCCAAGCAACGTTAGCAGCTGCAGGATACGACTCGACCAACGTTCACAACGAAATTACGTTAAAGTTTGGCACAGGGACGCGAAAGCCAAAGATCTTTAGCAGAATTTTATTAATCTTAGAAGATGCGACTACCCAAATGTGCGCGCCCTCGCAGAGATTTAATTGCGATAAGTAAATAAAACTCGAACGTCGAGCATGCTTTGACATCTTCACTAACATACTGTCAAACGAGTACTTGTCAATGATGCATAATAGAATGGAAACCCTTTGAATAAATAGCATTGTTTGTAAATTTTCCATCCATTTTCCAGCGTCAGTCTTTCTGCCGTCAGAGAACGATCTTGACATTTCGAGTGAAAGCCCTTCAATGTAAGTCAGGTAGTTAACCACTCGATTTAGAATTTGTTAATTTTTCGAACAGAAATCATCTTCGTTATTGTGACATATTAAAATTTCGTTACCCGGAATCTATTGATCAGACAGTTATCTGTCCGCTCTGAGAGGTATTTTGAACGTTTTCCCACTTGACTAGTGTCCGTTCTCCGTCTTATGGAGGTGTCCGTCTTAGAGACAGTTTGATTATGGTAAAATAATGTATAAATAGCCGGGACCAAACGTGGTGTCCGTCTCAGGGAGGTGTCCGTTAAGAGAGAGTTCACTGTATAAGCAAACTGATTACAGACAAACTTAAAAAACTGATCAAAAGCAACGACACTGCTAAACAATGTTTAAGAAGAGAACACCAGTGTATAAACACTTCTGTAGAGGGTCAGACTGATGTACAGGTACATCTATGGTGATCAACAAGCAACATCCACTAACCTGATTCAAAAATGGACATTTTATAAATAAATATAATTATTGTAAAAGTATTAAAATGTAATAGCATGTTGTCTGTAATAACAGGGTGCCCCACAAGGCAACAGTTGACTGTACATTTATTTTTGCAGGGATATCCAATTCAACATACATGTAAGCTGGTATGAACAGAGCCCTGCAAAATCTTTTTGAAATTAAAGTATTTGAATAAATACAAATTGGCTTTTTAATACAAAAAATTTTATTAAATCGGGTTTCTACATACAGTACCATGAAAAATTTGGAGATATGTCATCCAACGATACTCTCTTGTTCCTCATGATAAAACTGGTTTCCTATCGATTGTATTTTTACCAAAATCTTCATCATCCAGCATTGGATGTGAAAAGGCAAATGAAGCTATAGGATATAAAGTACTTTCAAACCTATAAATAAAAAGAAAATATACCGACATTCTGTAAAAGTGCTTGTTCGATACCTACTTTTCATCTGATACTCAATACCATAATTTATTTTTGATATTTGGTCAATACCAGTGAGCCAGTAAGGCAGTACCCATAATGTAATGTCAATTCACGAAATCAATGATTCAGGCAAAAGTTGCCTTCAACGTGTTTAATCGCAGCACGCTTAAAAGAAATTCCTACATGCAATACCAACATGAAATCAAGTATTAACGGTATCAAGTGTCGAAAGCATCGAGTATGGAAAATATCGAGTACCAAAAATATTGACTATCAAAAGTATCGACATTCAACATTATCGAAAACATTACAAACTGAGAGTATCTGTATCAACGTAGCCAGAGTATCGAACTTTTCAATAATCTCGAGTATCGAACCAGCTTTGTTCAGTAACCTTGAAGTTGTCACAATTACAGCTCGTATTTATCCAGCACTCCTTGATTAAAAAAAAAGAAAATTTTGCTAGGCAGTCTCCGCAAGTGATTTTTGAGAGAATTTTATTTGAATTCTTGTCTAATATTTTCACGAAAAATATAACTTGTAACATGCTCTGATTTTGGTAAAATATGGTAGAAATCCTCAGATTCAAATCTAGCTTACAGTGATGTTTTATGTGGATTTTTAAAGATATTTCGTAACCCTCTGAATATCAACTTCTTCTATTTCAATCTGTTGTTGGGGATGCACTTATACGAATTCCCTTTGGCTTTCAAAGGGTTGAAGCTCAACAGAAACAATGTCAAAGGACTGAAGATCAAAAAAGTTACAACTGCTGGTGAAGGAGTTACGCACAATCTCATCTTGTGCATTTCTACAAAACTGCCCTCAATATGGGTCTTTTTAAGCATCACATCTTGTAAGTCAGTTACTGTATCGCACCAGTTACAGCATATACATTGTACATCATATCCACTTTATAACTCGGTAGCCATTTTATCACTTTACTGTACAGCACATGATGGATTTAAAAACGTATACTGTAAAACGATCATTTACAAACTAAGGAAGAATTTAGGATCAATGTTTTTTTTTTTTTTTGAAAACTTAGTAAGACCCCTATTTCAATGTGCAGGCCCTTCCCATTAAGACAACAAGAATAGATTCGACGACAATAACACAATGAATTGAAAAGGTAGACAAATGGATTGTCTGGAAAATAATGTATCAACAAAAAACTTTATTTTCTCATAAATTTTTTTCATACAATTAGTCTTCCTTAACAGCAACTCAAAATCACATTGGTTAGTATCAATATGGGCTGGATGTAAAATATACCATACTGTAAAAAACATTTTGGAACATTTAATTGAATAAGAAAGTCAAAGTAAACAACTTAAAACAATTCATTCCGCCTCAATCCAGTTTGTTTGGAAGCAGAACCCACACTCTCCCTCAAGTCCATTCCTGGAGCTACAGGCAGGGCTGTTCTATATCATTTTCACCATTAAATATACCACTGTCCACAGTGGCAGTTTTAGAACATTTTAACCAGGGGGGTCAATTATGCACAAAGTTTGCGAGTGCCAAAGGGGAGAGGTGTTTGAGGTAGGGAGTTCCGGGGGCATGCTCCCCCGGAAAGTTTTGAAATTCTAGAGTCCCAAAAAGGCCATTTCCCGGGTTTTGGGAGAGGTTTTCGACAATTTTAAGGGTTAGAAAATATTATTTAAATTGTTATAGAATTAAAATTTCAACTTTGTTGCATGTATGGGGGTTTTGAACTTCTTGAACTCCTCCCTTGGCAATGACACTGGGGCTAATACTTAGGTTTTTATTGACTGTGCTAGTGAAGGTAGCACTTTATGCTACTAGCACTGCTTGTTTTTAACCACAATTATGCTAAAATTATGCTTCTTTTTCTGAAATTATGCTTTCACAAATTAACTTTAAAAGCTCAAAATTAAATACTTGTTTTTTATGTAGCAAAGAAAGCAAAACATCTCATTGTTCCCAACATTGTCTAGCTTTTAATTGATTGCTCTTTCTGAAATGTTTTAAATACAACACAAAACTGTACTGATGGATTGCTATCATTGTTAGTGCCCCCAAGAAAGTTCCCTGCTGCATTACACTTGCTTGCAAGTAATCAAGTTAAAGAATATTCATTGAATCGAATAGAATGGTTGGGAAAAAAACAAATAACAGCGGTTCAGTTAAATTTAACCATTTCGTTTTGACCTTGAGAGCATGGACTGGATCAGAACTTAAGTTCCAGTGAACCACAGGCACCTAGACTAAGGCCTACTAACAGACAGAATTTAACAATACTGAACAAAGCTTATAAATTAACTCAATATAAGCAAAATGTGACTTACTGGAGAGTTATGGCCCTAATAATGTGCTCTGTAAAAACATGCCGGTTATGCTAGCAGTGCTACTTCCACAAAAAATGGCAAAAATGTGCTCGTTTTCCCACATTATGCCAAAAAATGTGCTAGCACAATCAATAAAAGCCTACTAATACTTCTATAGCCCAGTGGATACTTCCACTCAGTGAAGAACTGCTGCAAGCAGCATTCAAGCAAGCATACATCATTTGCTACACTTGCCTAAATGAGACTTTGCTCAACGTTAAACGGGAATGTTTTCTACCTTGCAGTTTGAGAAGTGAACCATTAGAAGTGAACCAAGCAGCATTAATGCAAAAATGTTCCAAATCTCTACTTGGGTAACTATTTAATACTGAGGAATGCTAAGCAAGATTATATTTGTTTGCAACTTCTGTTTAGCATGTATTGTACTAGCTATTACTTGGAGAAACTTGCATTTGGGGGGCCATGCCCCCCCAGGATCCCCCATAGAGCTGCCACTGACTGTACAGTGTGGAAGAGTAGCAGTTATCGATAATAAAATAAATGATAGTGGATGGAAAGGTTAATCATGAAGAAAAAAAATAATTAAAACACCCAGTAGAAAGGTTAAAAATTAACCTTCAGACTTTCTTTAAACACTCCAACCTCTGGCTTAAAACAATGATAAAAAAGTAGACTGCTGCCTTGGTAGTGATGAGCTACATCCTTGAAAATGCAGAAGGGAGAGGGAAATGTCAATACTTAAGAATGGAGACACTGATGTTTTGATCAAAAGCCTTTGTTGCAAAGAAATGCAAGATAATATAAAAAGATTTACAAAATGCCACTCTAAGGCCTATGGTGGCAAATTAATCTCACAACCCTATGAATCTAGAACAGTGTTCAACCATTTCAGCTACAAAGGCCATTACCGAAAGCTTACCCACATGTTTTTGATTCTGAGACAAGAATGATTGGTCTTTCTAAATGGTCTGTGGTTGCATTTTAAAATGTTGGTACAGTACTAACAAGTTAAATTCAAAGCCTTTTCTCACAAGACATAATTATAAATTATAATCAATCCTGCTTTTTATGAGCAGTAATAAAAAACAGCAATGCTACTACAATCAAACAGCTAAAAAAGAACCAGAATGTAGACATCTTTGACGGGCTCAAGGGGTTCAACAGATTGGACCTTTTCTCACCACCTGTTAAATCCTATTGACAGACAAAAATACAGTATGGAATCTACAGGCACAGTGTAATCTCAACTATTGCAAAAAATATTCAAAGTCTATGCCATGGATTTAAATGCCTACATGATTTCCAGTACCACTTGCCAGTTACAGTAGAAGTGATCATCTTCCTACAGTGGATGGGCAATTCCTCTTTTCTGTCTGCACTAATAACAAATCAAAGAGCTGTGTTAGTAATGAATTTAAAATTGTGTAGCACTCATAAAATTTGTAAACAATCTCTACAGCTTTTGGTTATATCTGATACACGATTACCAATCCAGGTACATTTCATTTCAGAACCATCCTTAGGGTATTATGAAACAAAACTTCACAATTAACCAGGTACATATGCATCAAAATTGCCAATACACATTGGATCCTCAGGATACAATGTTTGGTGGAGGTGTATTATGGTGGCTGAAAAATGGGATGCAGATAGGATTGGAGGATTCTTGTTGGGAAGAGTTAGGAGTGTTTGAGGAAGGTATAGTCAAGAAAGGGTATGGAGGAGCAGGAGATATGCAATGCTAGATATTACAGTGGCTGGGAATGGCAGTGGGGCCAGATACTGTATTGTTGGATGTTTGCGGTTCTCTTTAATTAACTCATAAACTTAATTCCATGGTATGTGATGTTTGTCTTCGATATGAAAAATTCGCAAAATATGTGAATTACCCTTCGAATCCTTTATGCACATGTTTTTGCTGGCACACACGAGGGTACCACAGATATACATGTAGTGCAAGACACGTCATCAAGATTGGTTGATGGTTATAAAAATAACTGGAGTCTCTGCCTCAATAACATTCTTTCAGGATACTTTTTAGGCACGTGAAAGATGATAGACGGCACTCTTTGAAACAAGAAAATTTTAAATGAAATTACCTGGTATTCTTGTTCTCGCAAAGGTTTCCTCTTGAAAGGTGGAAGCGTAAAGTTTTGCCACATAATTTTCAGCAGTGAAGGAAAAAACAGACCTTTTACTACGATTCTTCCTTTAAAATATATCCTTTTTTCAGAATTCTTTCTAGGACACACGTAAAGAGCAACGATACACCGACATTTCGTCAAATAATTTAGCATAAAAATAGTGCGATATATTCTACGGGACAAAATCTTCAAGAGTGATATTCCACCACTGGACACACCACACAACTACGAGTTCAGCGTAAAGTAACTCAACTGGACTAAAATTAAAAAACATGTATTGTCATAATCTATAGAATGCTGGTTATCTCAACCCTTTGCGGTCAAGGCGTCTTAACTACACTAGAGAACAACTTAGGAGCCATTCAGAAATTGATCGACGTTGGTGGCCCGAAAATTGTTCGAAACTTTCTTCCAGCGAAATTACACCGTCTCAACAATCTCGAGGAGAGTCCAAACTAGTTCTTTTACTTGGGGATTTACCCATCTAGAGAAGTCCCACCATGTTGTTGCGCCAACGTACATATGATCTTATCTGACCACTTCTGATATTTTTAAGTAATAAATGTTATAATCATGTCCGATCTGCATGGGATTTCCTACGGCTCGCCGAAGTATCTACTTGAAAATACGAATACATATAAATGGCCATGTTTACTGGTTATTTTGAAGTTTCAATATATTTCAACGCAGAAAATTAACAGGAAAAGCTCGTAATTCTAATTGGTATTCTGTATCCGATTTGCAGCTGACTAGTTAGGAGCTAAAATCTTTTGTGTTTTCTTCGTCAATAAATGAGTTTTTAGCTGGCAAGGTTTGCTGTTCCGACACGTACCTGTAATTATGATTTGTGACGGAAGTGTTCTTGCAGGAAAGTTTGGATATGGCATCCTGTTTTCGACTATATGCCCTTCATAATTAAGCAGCCACCTGCTCACTTTTTAAAATGGTTCTTCGCAGTAATGTGCTGCTAGGAAGCTTTGGAGATGTCTTCCTGTTTTCCGCAACGGAAAATAATTCCGCATCAACTACAAATCACATTTTACATGTCATATTTATTCGAAAAAACACCACAACGCTCACTGAATTTTAAGACATCTTGGCATGGTTCTTATAAAATCTTATCAAAAAACCCCAGCAGTTTTGAACAACACATAACTACTTTTTATATCGAAAAATGTTCAAAACAACCCCTCGTAATGGTTCGTATAAGCGCCCCTGTAGAGCTCAGGTGTTGGATAAGTGCCACGTTTCAGAGGGTTGTCGCGCTTGTTCGGGGACTGCACTTGTATTTCTGTTCTCATGTATCGTGCTTATCGTGAAAAATACCGTAGGTCTTATGACAGTACTTTGCTGCCGGAAGCTTTAAAATTAATTTTTCCCCCTGTTTGTACAGCTTTGATAAAAAGCCAACCCCTTCTTCCTCCGATCTTCTGTATCAAATTCAGGAGACTGATTTTAGTGATTTGATATTTTTAACGGGATTGGAGATAAATGGTACGAGGTTAACTTGGGAAATGCTTCATTTCTAGCGGGCGGAATTTTCCGCTCAAACGAAATTTTTCTTTGTCGAATGAGCTTCCATTTGGAATTAATTTGAAAAAGTAAAGAAACAATTTTGTCAGCGTAGAAAATTACGTCTAGTCTAAGTCAGGCTGAGGTCCAACCTCGCACCCAAGGGCTTTGTAGGGAATGAAGATAAGATTCTGGGTGTGAGGTTGGGTTCATTACTTCGTCCGAGATAAATGGCGCAGAACACTCGGTCATTCCACTAAGTATTGTGAAATGGGACTGCAGGTTCACTTCAATGGTCCAAAGAAAGATTTACGTAGCACCAAAAACACGACGTTGGCTCGGAAGCATTAGCGTGAGTGAAGATGTTAACATGATGACATCGATATCTCGACATGTACGAAAGCTAAGATTGTGTACTAGGACAAGAACTGTCAAGCTTATAACTGCGTCGTATGATTTCAAACTTAGTTAATTATGAGTATCAAATTGAATAAACTCTGACTTGTGATTCAAGTTGTTGTCTCGATTTGTGTTGATTAACGTTGCTCTCGTTAAAGCATTAGTCATTTCATTCATTAAGATATAATTAATAACGATGGCTATAACGACTACCTCTAGACCCTATTTCTACTTTCATTCAAATATAATCATCTTTGATGAGTCAAGTTTCCTCTTGACTATTATTATCATCACTGTGGAATTTATTGACAGTCATTAGGTTATTGGCCAGTCAGGCCAAAACTTTACATCACCGGGGTACAAATATTAATCCCATGTAAATATATTACTACTTCGAATCTTTTGATATAAAATGCCAAAAATGCTTATTTGCATTCTATAGTAATTGATACAGCATACTAGTTATGCAGAAAATATAAGAAGTGAAATGCATCTCAAGCTAAGCCAAAATAGCTCCAAATACAGAAAACCTACTTGACAAGAAGGTTTTCTGTAATATTTCGACTCTATTTCAGAGTCATTATCAAACCAAAATGACCCTGAAATAGAGTCGAAATATTACAGAAAACCTTCTTGTCACGTCATAAAAACAATTTCAAAACAAATTGTATAATCGTGTTTAATCGTCATTATCTAAACCAGTCTTGAGTTGGCATGACAAACTTTGAGTGAAGTTTGATAAAAATCCTGTTGTTGCTGCGGAAACTCCCACCTACTTACTAACATTTAAATCGCACAAGACACAGGTGTATTATTGGACATCCACGCAAAAACATTTCATATTAATGATCCTGCTTACTAGCTTCTCATTAATTATCGTTTCAAATGTAATTTCTGTGATCAAGAATTATCCAGAAATTAAGAAAATCTAATATTATAACGTAAGCAATATGCTAAACTTCAAAACTGCGTGGATTGTTTCATAGCTCAATGTGCAAAAGTGATGCCAGATTTAACTGAAGGAGGTAGAATACTATAAATATAGTCATGACTATACGTAGTTCAGCCACTACACTCTGGCATCCCCACACTAAGAATGATGTCTATATGTAGTTTAATGTTTGAAAAAACGTGAGAGCTTGGATATATTAAGGTAGATGAACGATCTTCAAGCTCGACACTGAGGAAATGATTTCTGAGCCCCAGACGGGGATCGAGCCCGCAACCTTCTGACGACCGGTGAGATGCACTAACAATTGAGCTACCAAGACTCAGATGGTGATCTAAGGTGCAAGTTCGATATATATGTGCGACCTAAGCGGAAGCCACAATATACTAGTAATGAAGGATGTAGTTTAAACGCTTAGGTCGCGCATATATACCGAACTTCCTCCTTAGCTCACCATCTGAGTCTCGGTAGCTCAATGGTTAGAGCGTCTCACTGGCCATCAGAAGGTTGAGGGTTCGATCCCCGTCTGGGACTCAGAAATTATTTTCTGAGTATCGAGCTTGAAGATCGTTCATCTACCTAAATGATGTCTATATCATGAAGAAAATTCGGACAAATGCACCTCGATTTTATTTATGAAGGTGTAGAAAAACAGATAGTGTCGCGCACTAGCATGCTGACGAAAAATGGCCGAGGAACATTTCAGAAGAAAGCAAGCTTGCTTCATACCGATATGCAATATCTTGCATAACTTAGTCGACATTTAGTCGACACGGAATAGAAAAATCATCTTATTCTTCACATTCACTGAAACATGGACATGTAATAGCCACTGTTTTAAATATGCAGCTCAAACGTTTTCGAAAGACGAGTTTAAATTTTCTTACTTCCCTAGAACAAGTAGAGAATGGAGCAATTTACCTAAAGATATGGTAATCTTAACATCGTTAGAGACATAGTTTAAAATTAAAACACATTGAGTTTTTAGATAGGGTTAGGTTTTTCTATTTCAATGTAAAATATTTTTTAATGTAATTTTCCAGATTTTTAAAGTTGAATTGATAGTTGGTGTGATGTCTGCACGACATTACTAACTTAGCCATGACGTTGCAGAAGTGGATGAATGTTTATTCGTGGCTATAACAGTGTTTATGCAAATTTCATTCGAAAATATCGCGGGTCAAATTTCATCTTTCAGCCCCTTTTGTAAACTTACGTACCATTTTCCAAATGGGAGTTATTATCCTGATTTACAAGAATGCTTTCTTTAATGAAAGATGAGTAGTTGATAACATCACATTATATCTGGCAACACATCATGCTAACGTAAGCAATATACCTAAATACACTATTATTTTTACACCATCTCAATAGTATTAGTCAGGAGTTAAGATGTTATTTGCTCCATAACACCATCTTTAAAACTCAATGATTAAGATTTTATTAATTCTTGAAACTGTAATTATATGTTTTTATAATAATATTATATGGATACTAAATTAGATACTGATGCAGTTTATGGTTATCGTTATTAAGTGAACGAAATAAATGGTACTAAACTTAGAGAATCTTAAAGAACACAGCACAGAGAAGTTTTACCTTGTGCCTATTTTTCGATCACGATGATATAGGCTAGATTTTTGTTCATCTTATTGCCAATTATTTCGGGTATTATTATTTTTTCCTTCAGTTTTTGGGATTCATTGATTGATCCCTGTTCTTTTACCTGCCAATAAACCACTAAAATTCCGGTTCACTACTTCTATCAGCTCTTCTCAATTTTAAACAAATATTTGCCCACGCAGTAAGAGGGAAGCAGAGATTAATCACGTGGTATGCCGAAGATGCTCAAACAAGTAAAAAACACAGAAAAGATCGCGGGACAACGTACACAGCATATCTCCCTCTCTTCAATCATATTTCTGGCGTCGTCAGAACAATGAAATGGCGGAGTATGTGATGTAGGTAAGAACTCACTGCAATATAAATATGCATGCACTATTTTAGAGGTATTAGTTTCAGCTTCATTCATAACAAAGCGAAGATGAAAACAGGATATGAAAGTCACGAGTCCCTTCAGCACATGTTTTTATGTTTTTGAGTAAATTCGTTGACGAGTGCAGGATTTAAAAGACGAGCATCAATGTGACAGAAATCACTTCAATTAGAAAACTTTTAAAGAAGTTGGTGGGAGCAACAGAAATCAAAGGAGGAAAGAAAACCATCAACAATTGAGACCATGACAAATGCTGGTATTGTGGCGATCGTTCTTTTGGTATTTGTGTGTTTTCCATCAGGTAACGTTACGAACTGATTCATATTAATTTCTTATCGGATAAAGTAAGAAAAAGCATTTAGCTACTCAAAGTGTTTATTGCACAACAATTAAAGTCCAAAATCCCAATTATGTTTTAAGATCTTGACCTTTCTCGGGGTTTAATCAACAGACATATTACCAGAAGTATGTCCTTAATAATCTTTTGATAATGTTATTTGGTCTGTTCTCGTATAGACGGAGCTGTGTCCGAGATTGACGAAGTTCGATTCTCAAATCCAGATCTTAAGGTTACCAATCACCAAATGAGAATGCATTTAAAGCGGGCAAAGTTAGAGCAGCTTGGCTTTAACAAAACGACGGAAAAGGCTATTGAAACCGATGAAAAGGGACGAAGAAGACAAAAGGAGACGGTTCGTTACATGGTCCGAGATCAATGTTCAACGGCGCAAACCTGGCAAGAAAAGCTACAAAAACGCCTTCCAGACAAGTTCTTCACGTCAAACCTCAGTACCACATTTGCGCGCGAGATTGAAAGCCGAACACTCGGTCGTTCCACTAAGTATTGTGAAATGGGACTGGAGGTTCACTTCAATGGTCCCTGGCAAGCTTCACGTGGCGCCAGAAAACGACGTTGGCTTATAAGCATTAGCGTGGATATAGATATTAGCACATGCTTGAAAGCTAAGATTATGTATTAGACAAAGAACTGTAAGGCTTAAATTTATGATTTCAATCTTTATGATTTCAATCTTTGTTGACGAAGCTTATCGAAATGAATAAAGTCTGGCTTGTGATTTAAATTATTGTTTTAGTATGTGTATTATGCGATAACTTTGCTCTCCTTAAAGTAATTCTGGCTGCAAGTAATTCTTTGCACAACGATTAAATTTACTGCGAATTAGCGTCTGCCACCAGATGCCGTCTGTCAGATTTTTATTTCTCCTTTTGCTTTTACTCGTATGTTCGGAGGAACCACCTACAAATCATCTTTACAGAGTCAAGCTGTAGAAAGGTCAGAATTTTCCTCTATGGCACCAATAACTGAATGCCCCAGACGCCAAAAGGCCAGTTAATTAAATCAATTGTGATCCAGCTTAATTTCTGTGACTCATTCAAAACGGAAGGTATAGAGTGCAGTTTGACAGGCCAGGCCAAACTGCTGACATTTTAAGGTTAGGATTAAGTATCGGGGAAGGGTTAGGGTTTGGGAATGGGTTAGGGTTTGGGGATGCGTTAAGGTTGGGTCAGCTTAGCTTTGGTTTAGGACTAGTTGGGCCTGTGATTGCCAAATTAGTTCCGGATCCCGTTAAACTGCACTTGACCAGCCCAGTCACACACCTTGAAAATCTTTTGAAAATCTGCGCAGCATCAATTGACAAAACGTGGCAAAGAGAAGAATATCATCGATTTAAGGGAAATTAAGGCTTCCAAATGCAAAAATTTTAAAATTGGGGCGACATCTTGGTTAACCTTCGCCGGGGGTGATTTAACCCAAATCCTAACCCTAATCCAATCCTGATCCTGATCCTGATCCTAACCACAGAATAAGGAATTGCTCTGCTCTTACCCTAATCCTAATCTTTCTCCTAGTTTCCCTTTAGAAAGATCATATTCATCTATTTAAGCACAGTTTCAGAATTGATATTGTTCATTCTTTTCGGGAACGTGACTGTGTTCACTTGATGCAAGGGAAGATCTCATCTAACAATATGTTTAAATTTCTAATGCAAAACAGTTGGCGAGGAAAGCAAGCTCACCGTACCATACCATATTAACACGTACACCAATGCAACTAAGTTTCCATTTAGAGATTTGCAAATATTATCGTGCAAATTTTTAGTAATTCATTTGGTCCTACGCAATCTATACCATCTTTTCATCACGTGAACGACTATGTAAATTCAATGCAAACTCATCAGTATTTCGTGCCTTTTGATATAGTATGCTATTAAGGTTTAAAATGATAATTAACCAACAACTTGTAGAAATGAACAATGGAACATAAACCGAAAAATGTTCTCTTGAGACGACGTCACGCATTAGTTAAAAGATGACAAAATAAGTGTCGTGATAATTCGACTCTCTCTATTTTAAAGTAGTTTGCAATCCTATTGATTTGGGGGCCCGGACCTAGATGTCAAATATCACTGAGATGATGTCAAAGAAACGAATTAACTAAAGCAAAGAATAAGTATATTACAAAGGTGTGGGAATCAACAAAAGAAAAGAGAGACTTCTTTCTTTCCTTGTAACGCCTTAGTTCATTTCAAGCTTATTGGATTTAATTAAAAAAGTGTCTAAAATATGTAACTGATGGGGATTATTAGGATTACACGATAGAATTATCACAAACTTACAAAAGAAGAGACTATAGATGGACTGTGCAAGGGCAGAAGGAAGGATTTATGTAGATTGTCATAAATACAAGCGTCAAAAGTTCCAGACTTCCGCAACGCCCGTGGTGCAATGTGGGATAAGCTCAAAGGTCAAGTGAGCACTAATTCGATGATCGCTATGGAACGCCAAGTGTCCAAAAATAATTTAACGTAAATTATATGATATAATGACTTAGAATGTCGTTATTTACAAACAGTAACAAAACACAACTTACTTTATATGATACCATGAGTTGTCACTTTTCAAATGGTTCGATATACTGTAGATAAGCATTTAACTTTATATCAAACCATGAGTGTCCATTGTAGTCATGCTTTGATTAAATGCAAGGACTGCCACTTCATTATATGAAACCATGATTCGCTGTGTAAGTCATGGTTTCATATAAACAAAAATTACGACTTATTATTATATCAAACCATGCCGTTTCATTAAGCTCATCATTTCATATGATAAAAGACGGTAACTTCATTACATCAAACAATGATTTGCAAATTTGCTCATGGTTTGACATAATGATTATACAGCGCGCCGTCTGTCCAAAAATCAATTAGAGTCAATATCCGGTTCAAGGAGAATACGAACTAGCGGCCAGAGCGTACGAAGATTGCCAATCTGCATTTCGAGCTTCGTGTTTTGGGTCCTCTTCCATCTTCGAACCTGTGAAACACTCAAAACGTAATGACGAACAACGAGCAAGAGCCGTAAGCTTTGTGTTATCCAGCCACAGATTACTCTCGCCAACCACAACGTCGAAGAGTGCATGCAGTCGCATTGACAGATCAAGAGCATATTTAATCGTGGTGCTTTAATTAATAGTGAAGATGAATAAAGTAGTTTAGAATAAATTAGTTTCAAGGTATATGAATGATCACTTAAGTGCCCAAAGACAATCAATAATAGTTGGAAGCTCCGTCCATCACCAACATGTAGAAAAGTTTAACAAGGATCGAACTGTAAACATAACCTATGTATTTGGTTAATCTGAACATAGCCCATGCACAATACGAACAACAAACAAAAGCTAGCAGGAATAATAGTTGGAGCTGTGAGATCAGCATTATCCAGTCAGAGATCTGTCAAGCCAACTGCAACTCTGACATGTGTAGTCGCTACGCCTTGATCCGTATAGTCGGCTCCAGAGACCCAGATGCGAAGAGAACAAACCACAGAGGTGAAGGTGGAAGAAACAAGATAGTTACAAAATATATAGTCTGCCTTCCACCGAGCGATGATTAAATTCTTGCAGTTCCTCGTGGTAATCGTCTACGGCAAGAAGACATAGCGAAGACAGAATATATCTGTTTCATTGTTTATGTCAACAAGACCTATCCAACCTCTTCTAATTCTCGTAGCTTTGGGCCAAAAATCCATACTTCTGAGCGACATCAGTATTCTTAATGTCCGATCACCCAATAAAAAGATGCTCTCCTCGACCAACGCATGCTGAATGAGTATAAGGAAAGCAAAGCATATCGCTGTGTGTCTTTGGTTGGCTGTAGATGATGCATAACACATCCTACAGAATCGAAATATTGTTTCTTGAAAGCCAGGAGAGGGAGGCCAAGACTGCATCCTCTCGGTTTTCCCAAACCACCCATCTTTAAGCAACAACGGATATGGTAATAAACTTTCTGGCGTTTTTAACAGTGTCACTTTTTCGTCTTCTTTGTTCCGTGTTCTTTGTACGGTAGTAAGGCACGCCGAAATACCGAACTTAGATGCAGCAAACATAAGGGTCACCAGTTCAGCCTTCTTGCTATTCACTTTAAGGTTTCTTAAATTAATCTTTTAAAGCACTGACATGCCACGTTTGAACTTCGTCGATAGAAATTCAGCTCATTAGTGTACTCATCTTCAAAAAGCCTAAGATTTGAATAAAATTCTCTATTAACACCATTGCATCCAGAAACTCTCGAAGCCGAGTAAACAAACATATAGACATCAAAACGTTCGTCTTAAAAGAAAATTACACAATGGAACAACACATTTAATTGCCGTTCAATACTCCGCCGATAACTCCTGTAAACTTCTCCTTGTGTAAATTTGATGCAGTTTACAAATCTTGTCGAATACAAAGCGAAAACCTTAACATTCCTTATGAATATTCATGTTGTAAACAGTGGCACTGATCAAATCCGTGCTCACTTGACACTTGATTCTTAAGCCTATCCGATTATGCACCACGCGCGTTGCGGAAGTTTGGAACTCTTGATACTTGTATACCATTGAGTTTGTCTAGAAACATTGAGCAAATGGATGATCTAAGAAGATGTTGAACTACAGCATTACTATTAGTGTTGTAATAAGAACGAAGCCAGGAGAACGTCCTTTGTAAGTAAGAGTCACTGTGAAGTCCAGCAGGCAGAACCATGTAACATATTGAAGCATAATGGAATTTGACACACGTAAGCTGATTTTTATACTTCTTGGTCCAAGTGGTTGTGGCAAGACAAGCGCCGCTAAAGCCGCAGTAGCTACACTTAGGAATAAGCAAGTGATAGTTTTGTCTACAGGAGATAAACTTCGCGAGAAAAAAGTGCTGATTCCAGGGCAAGAGCCAGATATGAAAACTGTGAAAGCATTCTGCCACGAAATGATGAGGGAAACCCTCGAGGCTTTCAAAGTGTCTTCCACACATCGAATACTTATTCTGGATTGCGTAAAGGATCTTGGTGATGCCCATTATATTACCTCCGAAGCTAAGAAACATGGCCTAGAAATAACTCGGGCACTGTTGATGAACGATATTGAACCAAAGGAATTAGAGGAACGTTGGAAGATGCAAAGAGAACCAAGAGACGCTATTCGAGGTTCAGCTTCAACATACTTGAACAGCTGGGCGAAGAAGTTCGCTTATGTCATCGCTTATTACAAGAAACTGAAGATTCTATCGAAATTATCAACGACGTCAGACTTTGCATTTATTTGCTCTTCCCTAACAGACACATGCTCAAGAGATGTCAACGAGTTTTTCCCCATTTTTCCATGCCCAAAGAACCTTCGTTTCCTCTTAACTGATTCCATCAAGGCAAGGAATATCTATAGTTTGTTACTTTCAATTTTAGAAGTAACTCGGTTTGATTTTGCTCTTCCGTCTTCTTTCGTCCATTCTGATCGTGATGTCACGTGGGTGGCTAATCCCGCCAGATACCACGTGACTCCTAAAGCGGACGGTGTGCGCTTCCTTCTCTTTAAAGTCAACAACGAATTATTTTTGATTAACCGAAAGAAAGAGGTTTTTCCATGTCATATCACGAGCGTTGAGTTTCCCAATAATACAGTACTGGACGGGGAACTGTTACCATCGACTTCATTTTCCGATATTCCCCCGAAGATCTCAATATCACTGGAAACGAGTCTCTTTCTTGTATTTGACATACTTGCTTTGTCGGGTTTGGCAGTGTGGAAATGGACATTTACCGAACGAAGAGACACCCTCATTCACCTGGCTATAAGCAAGGGTATCGAAGCTGCTATGGAGCAGGCCTCTTGTAACAATATGTCAGCGGCTGACCAGACACTGCACAATGCTACTGGACGAGAAAATGAAACAGAGACTCTTGCAGTCAATGTTGTAATCAAGGAACACCACCAGTCGACTACTGATTCAATATTATTTTGTCTCGGTCTTTCCAGAAATATTATCTATCCTTGTGATGGTTTGGTTTTCACACCAAACATTCCCTATAACTTTGGTCCTGACCCTTTATTATTCAAGTGGCAACCTGAAGGTTCCATTCACTGTGATATCGCCCACAATGACTTGAAGTCTGGCAAGCGACGTTGCAATAGATTCCTCGCAAGTAATCTTTCGTTCATTGCCGAAACGACAGCTCCTTCGTCTGGATTGTGTAATGTGATCATGGAGTGTCAATGGGATAAAAAGAATCGTGCATGGGATCCCTTGTTTCAACGTCCTGACAAAGTAGCGCCAAACAGCAATGAAATAATTGACCACATCGAAAGAATTTGCCAGCAACCTTATACCGAGAGTCATCTGATTAGAAGCCTCTGCCAAATAAGCCATATTGAAGAACTTAAGAACAACAACAAAGAGAAGCCAAACACTAACAGTAAACGCTCCGCAGTGGTGCATCCTGTAGCTACGTATTCATTTGATCAGCTGTATTCACAAATCAATAAACTAGTTCAGCTTAACAAAGTTAAACGAATTGTGGACCTATCCACAAACTTGGAAATTTTCAATTACTGCAGTTCTCCATCTCCTAATGATCCAGTGGATCGACTTTGTCGAGGACTTGTTCTTCACCCAAAGTCAAAAACAGTGGTTACAAGACCATTTGTTCGCTTTTTTGAAGGTATTGTACAGCTATGTAGTTCCCATATTACCGTAGTTCCCATATTCGCTCTCGCTCTTCCTATCTGGCTCTTTCTATGTCTACGTCTACATCTATGTCTATGTCTCTGTTTCTCTCCCTTTCTATCTCTCTGTCCCTCTCTCTATATTGAAATGACGATTTGCGTTAATAATGTAAAACAATCGGAAAATAGACACCCGGTAAAACCCAAGATACAAATAAAAACGGGATAAAAATATGAAACAAAAAGATTTCGACTTTATTTTGCCTAACCGACAATGACTTACATATATAATAAAGTCGAAATAATACCATTTCATTTTTGCTTCTCTTTTAATTTATATCTTGGATTATATACGTTTATTTTCGGACTACATTATGTATTAACTATTTCTTTAAATCGTCGGCCGGTTATATCATTTATCATTAACTTTTTAAAACAGGATTTGGACTTTTAATTTTTGAGTTATAACCAAAAAAAATATCGTAAAATACAATTTTATTTCCAATTGCTTAAAAACGTTTAAAAGACGTTTAATACGTTTTAATGCGCGATTATATAAAGTACACAGTGACATAAAGTACACAAGTTTAAATAATGTTTCCCCGTTACATGCCCTTGCCTTAAGTTATATAATTTGCATATTTCAAAATTTTAAGATCTTTGGTACTTGATAAGATGAAGACAAATGGAAGATGCCATCTATATACCACTTAGGAAAAATTCAGTTACAACAAAAAAAAAAAATGAATAAATGAGTAGATAAATAAACCTAGCAGGATATTTTTCCATGTGAATAACGCTAACCTTTATCGAAGCACTAAGGACGACTTCTTTAACGTGTTCGAAATATTAAGAGGATTACATGCCTTTTTCACGAGCATGGGTTATTTTAGTGCGCATTATTGCACATTTTATGTATTATTGACTAGAAAGTGTGCAGAATTGAATTTAAGCGGTGCAGTACTGGAATACTAAGACTTCAGAAATTTAGAAGGTCGAACATAAGATAATTGGTTTTGTCACGTGATAGGGAGTTGAACTGCCATATGATACCTACTTATGTTTGTTTGGACCATTGGACAATCTTCCACCTAAGTTAACTATGTTAAATCTATAGGATGTATCAGTTTAATCAAACGAGACAGTTTGGTAAATCTTGTTATATTAGTCTTGAATGTTTTATAATTTCGACCTTAGATTTTTGGTAATACATGCTTAAAGACTTGCCTCCCCTCCAGTAAAGGTCAGCTGAGAATGCCAATGTATACACATGCCTGCTGACCTTGATACTTAGACATTCTTAAGTGTGCACTATTGAAGTTTTCTTAGAATAGATCCTGCTCACAAGGGCATTATAATTCATGTTACCTCCCGTTTTGGCAAGTTAACGTAGAGTTTAGCAAAAGTATTCTTCCAAGAAGTGAGGCACCAAAGCGGATGTCGTCCTTAGTAGCAGTATTTTTGGTTTTATAATTTACTTAGCTGTCTCTTTTGTCTTCTATTTGTAGAAGTAAGTGACCCTGATCCCCTGGAAGTTGTGGAAGCCACTGTAAAATTTGACGGATCTCTTGGTATTGCATTTTGGTGGAAAAATGAATTTCACGTTACCACAAGGCGCAGAATGGATTCAGAGCAGGCAATTTGGGCCAGGCAATGGATCCAAGATCACTGCAACCTTAGCAGTTTTCAAACGGGGTATACCTATCTTTTTGAGATTGTTTACAAAGTAAATACAGTCATTGTGAAGTATTCTTTTCAAGGCCTCGTGCTTCTTGCAGTCACTGATAAGACCGGGTACGAGTTACCCTATGACGAAGTATACCGCATTGGTAGAGTAGCTGGGTTCTTCATGGTGACCCCGCGAATTACTGGTCTGTATTCTGAGATTACCTGGTACTGTGGTGGAATACCTTCAACCAACCAGCCAGTTCAACAAACCAAACCGTCGTTCTGCTCTGGTGCGTTACCAACCACTTCACGGGGACAGGAAGGATGGGTTGTGAAATTCAGCGATGGAAGAAGGCAAAAACTGGTTTACAGCTGGTGGAAGAAAGTATCAAAGTTGACGCGCTTTGTCCATCCACAAATAATTTGGTTGCTTGTAAAGTACGACATGATAGAAAATATGTTCAGAAATGCTCCAAAACATATCGTGAAAGAGGTCCAGCGAATTGTGAACGCTATAGAAAGACGGTTTTCACAAACGCTAAGGCGTTGCCAAGGCATGTTCAAGCAAAGTAACATACCCTCCGCTAATGCCAACGAGGATGAAGATATCGACATTAAGATTCTCTTACACCAATTAAACCGTTATCGTCATCTCCTTCATTCTTGTCAGCCATTGTACTTTGATGATCCTTCAACAGAATCGACTAACTTTTCACCATTTTATAAAGTGAATAAATCTAACGTCCTTAGGTTGCCCGTCCTGGAATACATTAGACCAACCGAACCAACCATCGAAGGTTATGAACCCAGCGACAACTTTAAGCAAACATGGACTAAAGGCTGGAAATCACTTCCAGTCGACCAGAGAGAGTTTTTCCAGGGCGTTTTTCAAGAAAGCAACCTGTACCCTCCAATTCTACAGTTACCTTGTGAAGTAATTCTGTCGGTTTGTGACTTTCTGGACGGCCGGAGTCTCGTAATGTTATCGAAGGTCTGTTGGAAATTTCACGAAATTGTGCTGTCCAGTAAGACATTGAAGAAACGAATGACGAGTGTAAAACTTATTGAAACAAGAAGTTTGAGTTATAACTATTCCAACACTTTGGCCAGTCGCGGTTTCCGTTCTGTGTATTACGGGTCGGACGATTGCGAGTCGTATTCTGAGTACCATGAGGGGTATCACGATGACGAAGGCTATTGGAGACTTGAACCAAAGTGGTAAATGTGCTATTGAAGTTATGCCAATTCATGATCGGAGGGACCGTTTCGTTCCGGAAGGGACTCAACTAGTCTGACTCCTTTTATGGACGTTAAAAAGGCCATAGTCCTCCAAACTTTGATTCGACTAAAGTTCAGACAAAGAGCCTGTGTAGAATTTCGTTTTCTTTTGTGACGTAGAGGCTCTGTAATTGATTTAGACTTGGGTAGGTAGCAAGCAATATTTACTGTAGCTGACATCCCGTCAATATGCACTTTAAAGGGAGCACTGGCACTGTGGCTCTAATTTCTAATCATTGGTGATGCCGAGGATGACAAGAACAATTGTCGCTTTCTCATTTCTTAGTCTTCCTGTTTTAATGACAGTGCCTGCTGAAATGCCAAAAGCTTACAAACAGAACAGCAAATATATACTATGTCATAATATTAAAATACTTGGTTTAAAGCATGAGCACATAAAAAGTGTTCTTCAAAAAATACTAGAATGACATTTTTGAGTTCTCCAGAAAGGAGAACATGTCCGAAAAACAAGATTGTATGATAGGAAATATGGAAAATCTCGATGTTTTTAAATCGTTCTTCTATCAAGAATACGTTCGAAAGTGCTTTCTAAGTCATACTGCAGGGCATAACTCCTTCAACCTCTCTGCTCCACCGTCCCTGTTTACTGAACGAGGATCAGAATTTTAGTTACAATGAGGAGTATAGGAAGACCAACTTCGGTTCCTTGTTCCAGTTATTAATGGCGACCTCTTCCTTCTTCTGCTCCTCTGAGGTTCGACGCGTCTGAAACACCAAGTTTTCTCTAATATTTTGCAATGGCTGGCACTATATGCTTTTAGCGTTTAAATGAGGCATCTGGTCAAGAAAGAATAATGCGTCTTATCAAGCTAGCTAACATTGACAATTTGCACTGTTTTCCCATTGAACAAGTTGATCAAAAACTGTCAAAGCATTTATTCACACTTTAGCACGTTGCCAATCAAACATCCAAGGGTCCGAATTTGTAGTACATACCAATGCTTAGTATGCACGTGTTCTTCGTTGCTTCAAACATTTAATGGGAACTTAAATTAAGCTACATTTACATTTTAATGTGTGAAATTTTTTTCATTTCTTCTTTGCGCCCTCTTTTTTTTCTGGGCTCTCTCACTAATTCTTTTGTTCTTAGGTGTCCGTAATATCGGAAACTGGGCGTTGAAGGTTTAAATGTCTCCGTAATTGTTTGATATTAACTTGTTTCTGCAATTGTGATCAAAGAAAAATGAACAGAGTTTGGGAAATACAATACACTAGTAATTGATGAGTGTCAAACACTTGCTTCTTTCGTCTTTATTAACTGAAATAAAGAAATGCAACTGTGGAAATAGTTACAAATTTAAAAAGTGACTTTGGAACTAAACGAGTCACTTCTATCTGGTTGGAACTCTGACCAGGAACTAGTTACATCTTCCCTATTGTAACTATATCTGTAACTGGTTACAAGAATATGTAACTGTTACAGTCAGGGAAAGTCGCATCTTGAAATCCTGGAATCCCGTTTTACCAACCAATTAATTTCTTTCTGCATTTCCCGGACATGCAGTGTTCCTTCACAAACTGAGCTAAGTCTTTTCTACGAATTTCTTCTAAAGCTAAAGCCAACTGAGACACTTGATTGCTTGCTGCAAACTGGTCACTTTTTCTCCATTGGCACAACACACGGAAGGCCTTCTCTTCCTTGCCCACTTTCTTTTGATCAATTTCTCGAATGTCTGTTTCACTAAGGCCCAAAAACATTCCCAGACGAGATCACTGGTCCTTTTTCAGTTTGTAGGCCACGCGGCGTGGATCACGATCTCTGATCGAGTCTGTATAGGTACAGACAAACGCGTGTAAAAAGAAAAAAATTGTTCGAAACATTTCCGATGTTTCACTTACGACGAGTACGAAGCTACGAATCGACTATCAAGAGCTAGCACGATTGCCCAACCGGCGTCTGAGGACTGGATTATCAGTCTCTAATACCAAGATGACTACGAGATTTCGTATTTTAGTGAATGTGGCTGAGCACATGAATTGGTCAGCGCAACATGAGCCATGAAGCTGTTGGGATTTGCTTTGATGGGGCCATGATTCAACTGGCAAGAATTTCAGCATCAAATGTATTCACGTGCATGGTCGGTAGGTGTTTCTAAAGTTGTCATGTGCATGTAAAATAATGGAAGCATGACGAGGTTTTCAACATGTTTTACACTTAAAATTACGATACCTCGTAAACTATTTCCTTCTTTATCTTCTTCAGTTGTATCTAGGGTTTTATCTCCTTCAGACGAAGAATCGAAAATATGTGCGGAAACCTTAGTTCCATTGTGTAAATGTCCTTTCAACCAGTTGCATTCTTGTTCTAAACGTGTCCTTTCAATTTCTGTATCTTCTACTTGGACCTGAAGTTCTTTTATTTTGAGAAAATTGAGAGAAAAGTTCAAGTTGTGGTAGAAAAGTTCAAGCTTGTAGGCAAGTAAGCAAACAAACCACGCAAGTAAGTTAGCTAGCAAGCAAGCAAACAAACAAACAAACAAACAAATGAATGGGAAATCGACAGCTGGACGGATGGAATGATAGAGTAGCAAACCAGCAAATAAGAAAGCTCGCATACAGGTAAGCAGATCAACCATTATAGTGTAACAATTTAGATATGATATATGAAGGTCTCTTACAACACTGTGAAGTTCAGATTCTTTCTTCCTCCAAGCCTCCTTTTGTTTTCGGTATTCTTCAGCCATTTCAGAATGAATAGCATTACACTCACGTCTTAACATATAAAAAAGATTAATACGAATAAAATAAGAGTTATTGAAACTATGAAATAAGAAAGTGCAATTTCAAAAACGACCATAAAGCATTCCTCGATACGTTAACAAGTAAAGTTCAACGTTTATTGACGTTACATCTGTCTTTTTCCTGGATATTTTATCTGTAAAAATGCTCCACAAATAAGAAGTTCGCCCTTCCGTACTCTTCAGTATGTAAAATGGCAAAGGTGTAATAAATTCATCGTAATTCAGGTAAAATTTGGTGAGGTAAAGTAAGTCAAAATCTCTTTTGGTTACTAGTTTATATTTAATTTAGGCAATTTTTGAAAGTATGGAATGTTTCGGCAAATGAAGCTGGACGCACTTCCAATCAAAATGGGTAAACTACGTCCCTGCTAAGGATTATTTTTAAGAAAATTGCATGTGCATCTTTTGTGCTCTCCTAGTTTTTCCTAGATTTATGGTTACCTTAAACGCTGTGTCCACTTATTTTCCATTTCTTCAAGTTCTTTGCTAAGATTGTTGGAATAACTTTCTCGTAACCGATCAATCTCAGTCTAAATGAGCAAGAAAATCAACCTAAAATTCTTTTCACAAGTGAAGGGAAAAGACATTTTCTATGGCATTATGACTGAAACTACTAGTTGAATAGCCCCAACAGCTCTAACAAGGTTCAATAGCAAGTACGCCGTGCTCATCACGCAGCTATAATGAATGGCGATCATCGATTGTTGATCGACAATAACTCTTCATTGATGGAAAGTTCAAAGACAATAAAATACTGCATTTAGTGCTTGCACTGCTGCCTTATACAGAGTGCCTCGAACAGAGCCTTAGTGAGGTAAAATTCTTAAACAGCTAGATAACGTTTTAAGCCTTTTATTGTATTCTGACACTCCGACAGCAGTGAAAACATTTATACGGCTTAGTAAAGTCAAAAACTTGTTGTGAAATCATTTTAGTGCTTATTATCTCCGACCAAAATAATCTCTGTGGCATTATGTCGATCATGTATGTATTTTTGATGACCGAGATTTCTGAACGAAAATTTATTGATTAAAGAAGTTGATGAATCATTGACTCTTGTTATATCATAGCCCAGCAAACAACTTTTAAAAAGCTATAATGAAGACATAGTAACGTCAGTGTTAAATTTTTCAAACATTTATGTCTCCACTGCTATTTTATTTAAGGCTTTTGCTGGGCTATCATATTCTGGCTCCCCAACAGCGACACTATTAACCATCGACTCAACAATCGTGATGTTTAATCTTAAAGGTATACGTGGAGATTAGATGAACCATTCAGGATTGATGAAAGAAAACGGGAAAATTCATTTTTTCAGTCACTTTCAGTTAAGAAGAGTGATAACTCTCTTGCTATTAGTGGCTTCTTTGAAGTTTCAAACTTAATTTCAAAAATAAAGCTATGCCAGAACAAGGGAACATTACTTTGAAAGCACCATATGACGGTGCTGGAGAGCTTTACATCCAGGGAAAAACAAGAAGCTGTGTATGCCAATTCGTATTTTAATCTGATCTCGGCTTGTAGCTACAAATGGCTACTTAACAGTCACACCTAAAGTTAGCCGAGCATTTGTTGCACCAAATTAGCGCTCTAAAATTATTTTTAAACCACACTCCTCTAGTTCCAATCTTCTTGTCAAGGAAAGCCTACGTATTTGCCAACTTAACATTTCATTAATCACAAATCTCAGTTCTATTCCCCTATTCTTGTTCTACCTGACAAACTTCTATTTCATCTCATTTCCTTTTATTTATCTCTATTTTCGCAATGCGTCGTAGCTCATCCCTTCTTAACCTTGTTGTTACTTTTATTTTAGTCACTCTGATTGTAATATTATCCTAGTTAGTCGGCAATATAATTGATGTAACCCTACCTATTATCTCACTCTGATGATGTTGCGCGCTACAGCGGAACTTTAGTCTGTCACTTAATAAATTATTCTTAAAAGTTACGAATTTGTCATGCCTCTCCATTCCGTACAATATGTTGGGCGCAACTCTTTATACTTCTCTTAAGATTCCTGCCTAGGATTAAATCATGGCTTTGACAATTTTTGAACTCTTCTCAAACTTTCGAAAGAACCTTAAGATATGAAAGTTTAATCCGCATAAAGAAGTTTTGCATTAATTTCAGTGAATTTGTGCGGAAATTTTTAAAAATTTTTGAGCTCGAAAATTTTACCGAAAAGTAAATGGATTAATCCATTGTTTTTGACGATTTTTCGACGCATCTCAAACTTTTAAAATAAGCTTAAAAGATCAAAGTCCAATCGAAATAATGCAGTTTTCCACTTACTTGAGTGAATTTGGGCTGTAATTTTATCGAATTTTAGAGATCGAAAATTTCACCAAAAAGTAAAGGGGTTAACCCATGGTTTTTGACGATTTTTCAACTCATCTCAAACTTTCGAAATAATCTTAAGATATGAAGGTTTAATCCAAATAAGGACGTTTTTCATTAATTTGAGTATATTTGTGCGGAAATTTTATCGAAATTTTAAGCTCCAAAATTTCACCAAAAAGTAAAGGGGTTAACCCATGGTTTTGACGATTTTGCGACCCATCACAAACTAACGAAATACGTTTAAAATATGAAAATCTAATCGAAATAATGCAGTTTTGCACTTATTTGAGTGAATTGGGGCTGAAATTTTGTCGAATTTTAGAGATCGAAAATTTTACCAAAAAGTAAAGGGGTTAACCCATAATCATTGACAATTTTTCCCCTCATGTCAAACTTTCGAAATAAGCTTAAAATATGAATGTTTAGTCCAAATAAAGAAGTTTTCCTTTAATTTGAGTCAATTTGAACTGAAATTTTGTAGAAATTTTTCCATCTAAAATTTTACCAAAAAATTAAAGGAGTTAATCCATGGTTTTTGGTAAGTTTTCGACTCATCTGAAACTTTCAAAATAAGCTTAAAATATGAAAGTTTATTCAAAATAATGTAGTTTTGCACTAATTTGAGTCAATTTGGGCGGGAATTGTCGAGTTTTTGAGATCGAAAACTTCACCAAAAAGTAAAGAGTTAACCTATGTTTCTTGACCATTTTTCGACCCATGTGAAACTTTCGAAATAAGCTTAAGATATGAAAGTTTAGTGTAAATAATACAGTTTTGCCCTTATTTGAGGCAATTGAGCCCAAACATTTTTTTATAATTTTCTTAATGAAGAAATGTCACGGAAAGCAAATTTGTTAGCCTGTAGTTTTAAACGATTTTTCGCCCAATCTGAAATTTTCAAGATTTAGTTTCACCCTCATTGTGGTAATTTTAGGATGAAATTGATTTAAATTTTTGTTGTTGGATTGGTTGAAATTATGAAGAATTATTAAAGCTTTGTAATAAAAAATCAGGTAAGAGATCCGCATGATTTGGAAGGAATTTGGAGTGAATCTTTCAGTTTGTACAGTAGGATCAATACTTAAATTTGAATAAATCTTTGACCAATTCTGCAGTTCAGGACAATTACTTAATTTTCATCTTGAAATGTCAAATGTTACAGTCCTTTATTCACGATGTCTTCGGAAGTCTAAAGTAAAAATTTACCATTTTCGACAGTAAAGTCAACACTTTTAATTTGATAAATTTTTATCTAAATTATTTGAGTAGAATTCGAGAACAACTTTATTTTTGTTATAAAATACTAGATATTGCAATCCTTTATTTTCCTGATTGCCAAAGAATTTTGAAGTGAAGATTTGTTAGTTCGTATACGAAAGTGAGTACTTTAATCTGATAAATTTTTGACTGAATCTCATTGGTAGTTTTCGAGAACAACTTGATTTCCGTTATAAAATACCAGATATTGCAATCCCTTACTCCGTTGATTGCAAAAGAATTTTGAAGTGAAAGTTTATCACTTTGTAGAGCAAAGTGAGTACTTTAATTAATAAATTTTTGACTAAATCTCCTAGGGCAGTTTTCGAGAATAACTTGATTTTCGTCATATAATAGTAGATATTGCAATCCCCTATTCTCGTGATTGCAAAAGACTTTTGAAGTGAAAATTTATCAGTTCGTTGACTAAAGTGAGTACTTTAATCTGATAAATTTCCGACTAAATCCGTTGGTCAGTTTTCGAGAATCACTTGATTTTCATTACAATACCAAATATTGCAATCCCTTGTTCTCGTGATTGCGAAAGAATTTTAAAGTGAAAATATATGAGCTTGTAGAGTAAAGTGACTACTTTAATCTGATAAATTTTTGTCTATATCTGATTGGCAGATTTCGAGAATATCTTGATTTTCGTTATAGAATACCAGATATTGTAATCCCCTATTCTTGTGATTGCAAAAGAATTTTGAAATGAAAATTTATCAGTTCGTACACTAAAGTGAGTACCTTAATCTGATAAATTTTTGATGAAATACGTTAGCTAATTTACGGCAATAACTTGATTTTCGTTATAAAATACCAGATATTGGAATCCTTTAGTCTCGCGATTGCCAAAGAATTTGAAGTGAAAATTTATCAGCCTGCAGAGCAAACTGAGTACTTTAATCTGATAAATTCTTGACGATATTCGATGGGTAGTTTTCGAGAATAACTTGATTTTAGTTATGAAGTAGAAAATATTGCAATCCTTTATTCTCGTGACTGCAAAGAATTTTGAAGTGAAAATTTATGAGTTTGTAACTTAGAGTACCTTAATCTCATAAATTTTTGACTACATCCGTTGGTTAGTTTTCCAGAATAACTTGAGTTTCCTAATAAAATACCAGACATTGCAATCCCTTAAATTATTCTCATGATTGGGAAAGAATACTGTATATCTGTAGATATATTCGTAGATACAGTATAGATATATACTTAGATATATCGGTAAAAGAAATATATCTGCAGATTAAGTAACTTTTTTTCATACAGCATGGTCACAGGCAATACGCCGGGTGTTCCTTGGTATCGAAAGTAGCTGTTTTGGTCACGGTTTTCGAGTAAAGCACACCCACCCCAGTCTACAACCGCATCGCAGGAATCATCGGCGAGTTATAATCGCTTCCCACTCCTCTATAATCAAAAATTTATGAGGATATGAACTTCGAAATTAAAATGCAAACCGTGACACTGTCAAGATTAAGGAATTAGCACTACAAGACTCGAAACATTTGCTGGCAGATGTTGGTGGGCTTAAAATATGAACTAGTTTACCTCAAGCTTGTGTCACTCCAAGGTGAGTTTATCCGGAACGCTAGCAAAAATGGCCGCATTACCCCGGTACAACTGATAAATATACTTAAAATTACGTTATACGCACGTCACCAACGTATGTACAACTCGCAATGGCCACTGATTTGAGGAAAGCAAAGTACCTATGCTAAATTTGAGAACACAAGGCTAAAAATCGTAGTGGTACTCGTTAAGTTTAAGGAACTTTTATAAGGGCCAATTTGCCCAATACGATTGTTCATCCTGGGGTATGTAATTTTGTCTCATAGGCACTATTCGTGCTTCCGATTTGCTCACTATTGTAGCAACACATCCGAAGACTCCAGTGAATTAATCGGATACATCAGAACGAGCAATTGTATACGACAATCCTGTCGTGTAAATGGGCCTTAATAGTAATGGCAAATTTTGTCCCCCAAGGAAATACCGACCGAGGCTCTGCACCCTTCTGGACAGACAGGCCAACAGACTGAAAGGAAGACAGAAAGGGAAAAGACAGGACAAAAAGGACACCAGGACAGACAGACAAAAAAATAAAGATAGAAGACGGAAACGCTGACAGAATAAGACATTGAGACCAGGAGATAAGAAGGCAGACAGAATAAAGATTGAGAAAGAGAAAGAAAGACTAAAAGAAAGACAGAATGACAGAAAAAAAGAAAGACAGAAATAGCGACAAACCGACCAAGAGAGACAGTAAAAATGATAGAGAAGATGACAAAGGATGGCAGACGGAAAGACAGTATAAGGAAAAACCGAAAGAAATGAAAACAAACAGGCTGAAAGAGAGAAAAATGGACAGACTGAAGGAAAAGTTAGCTGACAGGATAAAGACTGAAAAAAAGGACAAAGACAGGATGAAAAAGACAGAGGTAAAGACAGACAGGTTGAAAGACCGACAGAAAGACAAAAGGAAAGAAATGAAAGATGATGAGTGACTCCTAGAAAATCATCAGGTATTGGCAAAGGTTGACTGCACGATAGACACCCTGAACTAGTAACGTACTCTACATAGTTGCAAATACGCTCGCGTCTGAATGTATTGGCTTGATTTCCACTGGCTGTAATTTTCGTCGTGGAAGAAATTTTCCCCTTGTCTTATGAACTTTCAAGTCGAATTAGAAGAAACGACGAGAAAAAAATTTCTCCGCGAGGAAAAGTGTCTAGTGAAAACCAGGCATATGTGGGAGCTGACAAACTACTCACTTTGACATGCAAAAAATCAACACTTTGTTAGACAAGCCTAATAAATATAGGATAAACTATGAAATAAACCATCGGTGTGTCTAATGGACCGTCCCGTATTTAAGACACATTAACTACCAGATCGAGTATAACTGAAGGTGATTGCTCGAAAGTTTACCATAAATTAAGGTTTTCAGGGGAGATTGAGAACAAATCAACGAAAGAGGAATTGAACCTACATGCTTCAAAACATATACCACCTATCCCTCGCCCCAATCTTAAACGCGACCTAAAACCAGCAAAACACTCTCTAACCAATCCTTAATGTCCTTTCCTCATTCAGTTCAAAAGTTTTTACACCCCCTCGTTCAAATGGCTTCTCGCAGAAACCTCATTTTGCAGTATACTTTCTAGAATTCACCCTAGTATAAATGGTATAAACCAAGCAATTGTTGACACAATATAAAAAAAACCTTATGGCGCGTTTACACGTGCAATTTTTCAAGTTCCCATGGTCTTCATCAAGTGTGCAATAAACCCAGAACAGTCTATACAGCAAGACATCCGCTTTAGATTCGCTCCTAATCGTTCTCGATGCTTTCATGAGTTTAACACATACGCCAAGATGTCAATCGCGAGGAACAAAATCGCAAGTTTGAATGGGCCTTTAGGTACCATGTATACAGCAAGACATCCACTTTAGGTACCAGCAAAAGTGTTTAACACCTGCGTTCACCTTACTTACCCGATTGGAAGATTACCTACAAGCTGTAGGCAAAGGGAGCTTGGAGCAAATAGTGCTATTTGGATTCAGGTGAAAATCCGACCAGGAGATATCGTGAACTGACCACAGCCACCTCTTGGCGTAGCTTGCATATATCACACCAATACATAGATTGGTCGAAAGATACTTGACATTTAAACGTTGAATGAATGATGGGACGGTGGATGATGAAATTTTACCGAGCACACTGATGAAAGTCAGCCTGCTTCTGCAAGTGAACTAAAGATACTCGCTGAGCCGCACCTGTGGTTAAAGTTTTCATTCTCAATCTATCGTCGCGCCCGATCATGCACGACCAGCGTTTCCCATGTTCCTCATCTTGGTCGTTTCATAATCTCACTTGATGTTTCAATACACCATAGTGCGAAAAGGAGTTGGGGGGGACGTAGTTGGATGCCGACATGACTGGCTTTAGATAAGCTCCTGCAAGCTAACGCCTTGGCTGGCGCTGACGCGCCTTCCAGCGTAACTCATCGACATAGGACCTACCAGCACATGTACGCGATGCAGCGGTAGACTATCTGGCTCATCATAAGTTTTATACGACGAAAACAACAACAACAACAACAACAACAACAACAAAAGTATGTCAGAATAAACGCAGGTGGCATATCACTGCGCCCTTCCATGGTTAGTTTACAAGAATATCAACAGCAAGGCGATTGAAGACGGTCAAGAGCGATGATATACTCCAGATGAGTGCCGAAGTAACCATCGAATGGAGAAAAACCGCCATTAATGCACTAATCCTTAAAAAAATAAAACTAGAGGAGAAGCAAAATGCATGGTTGCCTGCGAAAGTCCTCCGTCAGGGTTATCACTCGTGCTGATACTATTTAACCCATAGTTGGGAGGTGGTTATAGCACCACCAAACCGCTTTTCGGTTGTCTATTTCAGTGACGACAAGGAGGACCACGTGAAGGAATCGACTTCTCTGCAACTAGTCATGGCACACTGGCTTTTCAGCCTAGGTTGTAGACATCCTGCCTTAGCAGCGGTACACGACCTGTTCATCCCTTCTCCTCCCCCCAAAAAAAATTGGTATTTCTTATGCGAATACACAAATACATGTACACGTATACGCACGCCTGTTTTCCTGCCTGCCTGCCAACCTATCTACCTACCTGCCCACCCACGACTCTATCAACCCATCTTTCTAGGTAGGGGTGGAGATGGTGTATTGGAAATCACTGAAGTACTGGGAACGTGGCGGTGCTGATGGCTATGGTTGTGCTGGTTACAATGACAGGTGGATTTTGAATGTACATGTACATAGTGACACATTTAGTGTATGGTTGTTTCAACCGCAAACTCAGTAACCTTCAACCATACCACAATCCACCATCAAAAACCATCCAGCATGACCAACTTTACTGATGTCTTGTAGTGGCTAACTTAATTGTCGTCTTGCAATAACTGAAAATAACATAATTAATATGAATGAGATGACAACTAGTAGCGTAGATTAAAGTAGCCTGTTACAATCAAAATTAGGTCGGTAATCAGAAACCAGAACCCTGTCTAATGAATTAAAATTTGACCAGCATATTTCAGGCCTTTTCGTTTGACGCGAACGATCGCAGGCGCACGCGCTGGCACACGCGTAAACCAAACTACGCGTGCTACTTGTCGCACGCGTAAAAGGTCACTTTTATGTCTCCTCGGTCTACTTGCTTATGAGATGAAACCAACAGTTGCACTTACTTTGTCGGAGTTAGAAGACTACAAGAACTCCGCTGTTACCATCCACAAATTTTTTAAAAGCAATCCAGCTCGTTTTAGTGTTTCAGGCTGACAGAAATGGGGAGGGGGGTCCTTCTCGCACGATTTTTTGAAGGTAGGGGAAGCGTTAAAAACTGCCGAACAAGGGAGATTAGTTCACATTAGTTTTGAAAAGATGCGAAGTCTAAACAACCACAACAGGTTGACAGCTAATGATGTGGGGAAAAAAAAGCATAAAAGCCAATCTGCCTACGCTTTTAAAACACCGCATTGAAGATGTTGAAGACAGAGCATATGCGATGGTGAGTTTTTTTACCCAAAGTACGATGGAAACGACACTATTACCAGCTTTGCCGGTCATTTCCAAGCAACGTTAGCAGCTGCAGGATACGACTCGACCAACGTTCACAACGAAATTACGTTAAAGTTTGGCACAGGGACGCGAAAGCCAAAGATCTTTGGCAGAAGTTTATTAATCTTAGAAGATGCGACAACCCAAATGTGCGCGCCCTCGCAGAGATTTAATTGCGATAAGTAAATAAAACTCGAACGTCGAGCATGCTTTGACATCTTCACTAACATACTGTCAAACGAGTGCTTGTCAATGAAGCATAATAGAATGGAAACCGTTTGAATAAATAGCATTGTTTGTAAATTTTCCATCCATTTTCCAGCGTCAGTCTTTCTGCCGTCAGAGAACGATCTTGACATTTCGAGTGAAAGCCCTTCAGTGTAAGCCAGGTAGTTAACCACTCGATTTAGAATTTTTTAATTTTTGGAACAGAAATCATCTTCGTTATTGTGACATATTAAAATTTCGTTACCCAGAATCAATTGATCAGACAGTTATCTGTCCGCTCTGAGAGGTATTTTGAACGTTTTTCCACTTGACTAGTGTCCGTTGTCCGCCTTATGGAGGTGTCCGTCTTAGAGAGAGTTTGATTATAGTAAAATAATGTATAAATGGCCGGGACCAAACGTGGTGTCCGTCTTAATGAGGTGTCCGTCTTAGAGAGGTGTCCGTTAAGAGAGAGTTCACTGTATAAGCAAACTGATTACAGACAAACTTAAAAAACTGATCAAAAGCAACGACACTCCTAAACAATATTTAAGAAGAGAACACCAGTGTATAAACACTTCTGTAGAGGGTCAGACTAATGTACAGGTACATCTATGGTGATCAACAAGCAACATCCACTAACCTGATTCAAAAATGGACATTTTATAAATAAATATAATTATTGTAAAAGTATTAAAATGTAATAGCATGTTGTCTGTAATAACAGGGTGCCCCACAAGGCAACAGCTGACTGTACATTTATTTTTGCAGGGATATCCAATTCAACATACATGTAAGCTGGTATGAACAGAGCCCTGCAAAATCTTTTTGAAATTAAAGTATTTGAATAAATACAAATTGGCTTTTTAATACAAAAATTTTATTAAATCGGGTTTCTACATACAGTACCATGAAAAATTTGGAGATATGTCATCCAACGATACTCTCTTGTTCCTCATGATAAAACTGGTTTCCTATCGATTGTATTTTTACCAAAATCTTCATCATCCAGCATTGGATGTGAAAAGGCAAATGAAGTTATAGGATATAAAGTACTTTCAAACCTATAAATAAAAAGAAAATATACCGACATTCTGTAAAAGTGCTTGTTCGATACCTACTTTTCATCTGATACTCAATATCATAATTTATTTTTGATATTTGGTCAATAACAGTGAGCCAGTAAGGCAGTACCCATAATGTAATGTCAATTCACGAAATCAATGATTCAGGTAAAAGTTGCCTTCAACGTGTTTAATCGCAGCACGCTTAAAAGAAATTCCTACATGCAATACCAACATGAAATCAAGTATTAACGGTATCAAGTGTCGAAAGCATTGAGTATGGAAAATATCGAGTACCAAAAATATTGACTATCAAAAGTATCGACATTCAACATTATCGAAAACATTACAAACTGAGAGTATCTGTATCAACGTAGCCAGAGTATCGAACTTTTCAATAATCTCGAGTATCGAACCAGCTTTTTTCAGTAACCTTGAAGTTGTCACAATTACAGCTCGTATTTATCCAGCACTCCTTTATTAAAAAAAAAAAAAAATTTTGCAGGCAGTCTCCGCAAGTGATTTTTGAGAGAATTTTATTTGAATTCTTGTCTAACATTTTCACGAAAAATATAACTTGTAACATGCTCTGATTTTGATAAAATATGGTAGAAATCCTCAGATTCAAATCTAGCTTACAGTGATGTTTTATGTGGATTTTTAAAGATATTTCGTAACCCTCTGAATATCAACTTCTTCTATTTCAATCTGTTGTTGGGGATGCACTTATACCTATTCCCTTTGCCTTTCAAAGGGTTGAAGCTCAACAGAAACAATATCAAAGGACTGAAGATCAAAAAAGTTACAACTGCTGGTGAAGGAGTTACGCACAATCTCATCTTGTGCATTTCTACAAAACTGCCCTCAATATGGGTCTTTTTAAGCATCACATCTTGTAAGTCAGTTACTATGTCGTATCAGTTACAGCATATACATTGTACATCACATCCGCTTCATAACTGGGTAGCCCTTTTATCGCTTTACTGTGCAGCACATGATGAATAGATTTAAAAACTTATACTGTAAAACGATCATTTACAAACTAAGGAAGAATTTAGGATTGATGTTTTTCTTTTGAAAACTTAATAAGACCCCTGTTTCAATGTGCAGGCCCTTTCCATTAACACAACAAGAATAGATTCAATGACAATAACACAATGAATTGAAAAGGTAGACAAATGGATTGTCTGGAAAATAATGTATCAACAAAAAACTTTATTTTCCCATAAATTTTTTTCACACAATTAGTTTTCCTTAGCAGCAACTCAAAATCGCATCGGTTAGTGTCAATATGGGCTGGATGTAAAATATACCATACTGTAAAAAACATTTTGGAACATTTAACCGAATAAGAAAGTCAAAGTAAACAACTTAAAACAATTCATCCCATCTCAATCCAGTTTCTTTTGGAAGCAGAATCCACATTTTCCCTCAAATCCATTGCTGGAGCTACAGGCAAGGATGTTCAATATCATTTCCACCATTGAATGTATCACTGTACACAATGGTGGTTTTAAAACAATTTAACCATGGGGGCCATTAGGAACAAAGTGTGTGAGTGCCAAAGGGGAGAGGCATTTTAGCTAGGGGGTCTGGGGGCATGCTCCCCTGGAAAGTTTTGAAATTCTAGAGTCTCAAAATGGCCATTTCCTGGGTTTTGGGAGAGGTTTTTGGCAATTCTAAGGGTTAGAAAATATTATTTAAATTGCTATAGAATTAAAATTTCAACTTTGTTGCATGCATGGGGGTTTTGAACTTCTTGAACTCCTCCCTTGGCAATGACACTGGGGCAAATACTTAGGTTTTTATTGACTGTGCAAGTAAAAGGAGCACTTTATGCTACTAGCACTGCTCATTTTTAACCACAATTATGCTAAAATCATGCTGCTTTCTCTGAAATTATGCTTTCACAAATTAACTTTAAAAGCTCCAAATTAAATACTTGTTTTTTTTGTAGCAAAGAAAGCAAAGCATCTCATTGTTCCCAACGTTGTCTAGCTTTTAATAGATTGCTCCTTATCTCCTGAAATGTTTTAAATACAACACAAAACTGTACTGATGGCTTGCTATCATTGTTAGTGCCCCCAAGAAAGTTCCCTGCTGCATTACACTTGCTTGCAAGTAATCAAGTTAAAGAATATTCATTGAATCGAACAGATTGGTTGGGAAAAAAACAAATAACAGCAGTTCAGTAAAATTTAACCATTTTGTTTTGACCTTGAGAGTGTGGACTGGATCAGAACTAAAGTTCCAGTGAACCACAGGCACCTAGACTAAGGCATACTAAAAGACAGAATTTAACAATACTGAACAAAGCTTATAAATTAACTCAATATAAACAAAATGTGACTTACTGGAGAGTTATGGCCCTAATAATGTGCTCTGTAAAAATATTCCAGTTATGCTAGCAGTGCTACTTCCACAAAAAATGGCAAAAATGTGCTCGTTTTCCCAAATTATGCCAAAAAATGTGCTAGCACAATCAATAAAAGCCTACTAATACTTCTATAGCCCAGTGGATACTTCCACCCAGTCAAGAACTGCTGCAAGCAGCATTCAAGCAAGGGTACATCATTTGCTACACTTGCCTAAACGAGACTTTGCTCTATGTTAAATGGGAATGTTTTCTACCTTGCAGTTTGAGAAGTGAACCATTAGAAGTGAACCAAGCAGCATTAATGCAAAAATGTTCCAAATCTCTACTAGGGTAACTATTTAATACTGAGGAATGCTAAGCAAGATTATATTTGTTTGCAACTTCTGTTTAGCATGTATTGTACTAGCTATTACTTGGAGAAACTTGCATTTGGGGGGCGATGGCCCTCCCCAGGCCCTCCCATAGAGCCACCACTGACTGTACAGTGTGGAAGAGTAGCAGTTATCAATAATAAAATAAATGATAGTATATGGAAAAGTTAATCATAAAAAAAATAATTAAAACACCCAGTGGAAAGGTTAAATATTAACCTTCAGGCTTTCTTTGAACACTCCAACCTATGGCTTAAAACAATGATAAAAAAGTAGACTGCTGCCCTGGCTGGTAGTGATGAGCTACATCCTTGAAAATGCAAAAGGGAGAGGGAATTGTCAATACTTAAGAGTGGAGACACTGATGTTTTGATTGAAGGCCTTTGTTGCAAAGAAATGCAAGATAATATAAAAAGGAGATTTACAAAATGCCATTCTAAGGCCTCTAGTGGAAAATTAAGCTCCCAACCTTATGAATCTAGAACAGTGTTGAACCATTTCAGCTACAAAGGCCATTACCAAGAGCTTGCCCACATGGTTTTGATTCTGAGACAAGAATGATTGGTCTTTCTAAATAGTCTGTTGTTGCATTTTAAAATGTTGGTACAGTACTAACAAGTTAAATTCAAAGCCTTTTCTCACAAGACATAATTATAAATTATAATCAATCCTGCTTTTTATGAGCACTAATAAAAAACAGCAATGCTGCTAAAGTCAAACAGCTCAAAAAAAAATTAAATGTAAACATCTTTGAAGGGCTCAAGGGGTTCAACAGATTGGACATTTTCCCACCACCGGTTAAATCCTATTGACAGACAAAAATGCAGAATGGAATCCAAGGGCACAGTGTAATCTCTTCTAGTACAAAAATATTCAAAGTCTATGCCATGGATTTAAATGCTTACATGATTTCCAGTACCACTTGCCAGTTACAGTAGAAGTGATCATCTTCCTACAGTGGATGGGCAATTCCTCTTTTATATCTGCACTAATAACAAATCAAAGAGCTGTGTTAGTAATGAATTCAAAATTGTGTAGCACTCATAAAATTTGTAAACAATCTCTACAGCTTTTGGTTTTATCTGATACACGATTACCAGTCCAGGTACATTTCATTTCAGAACCATCCTTAGGGTATTATGAAACAAAACTTCACAATTAACCAGGTACATATGCATCAAAATTGCCAAGTCACATTGGTGTATTATGGTGGCTGAGAAATGGGATGTAGATAAGAGTGGAGAATTCCTGTTGGGAAGAGTTAAGAATGTTTGGGGGAAGGTATAGTCAAGAAAGGGTATGGAGGAGCAGGAGATATGCAATGCTAGATATTACAGTGGCTGGGAATGGCAGTGGGGCCAGATACTGTATTGTTGGATGTTTGCGGTTCTCTTTAATTAACTCATAAACTTAATTCCGTGGTATATGATGTTTGTCTTCGATATGAAAAATTCGCAAAATATGTGAATTACCCTTCGAATCCTTTATGCACATGTTTTTGCTGGCACACACGAGGGTACCACAGATATACATGTAGTGCAAGACACGTCATCAAGATTGGTTGATGGTTATAAAAAAACTGGAGTCTCTGCCTCAATAACATTCTTTCAGGATACTTTTTAGGCACGTGAAAGATGATAGACGGCACTCTATGAAACAGGAAAATTTTAAATGGAATTACCTCGTATTCTTGTTCTCGCAAAGGTTTCCTCTTGAAAGGTGGAAGCGTAAAGTTTTGCCACATAATTTTCAGCAACGAAGGACAAAACAGACCTTTTACTACGATTCTTCCTTTAAAATATATTCTTCTTCTGAATTCTTTCTAGGACACACTTAAAGAGCAACGATACACCGGCATTTCGTCAAATAATTTAGCATAAAAATAGTGCGATAACTTCTACCGGAAAAAATCTTCAAGTGTAATATTCCACCACTGGACACACCACACAACTACGAGTTCAGCGTAAAGTAACTCGACTGAACTAAAATTAAAGAACATGTATTGTCATAATCTATAGAATGCTGGTTATCTCAACCCTTTGCGGTCAAGGCGTCATAACTACACTAGTGAACAACTTAGGAGCCATTCAGAAATTGTTTTACGTTGGTGGCGCGGAAATTGTTCGAAACTTTCTTCCGGCAAAATCACATTGTCTCAACAATGTCGAGGAGAGTCCAAACTAGTTCTTTTACTTGGGGATTTACCCATGTAGTGAAGTCCCACCATGTTGTTGTGCCAACGTACATATGATCTTATCTGACCGCTTCTGATATTTTTAAGTAATAGATAGAATAATCACGTCCGATCTGTATTGGATTTACTACGGCTCGCCGAAGTATCTACTTGAAAATACGAATACATATAAATGGCCATGTTTACTGGTTAATTTGAAGTTTCAATATATTTCAACGCAGAAAATTAACAGGAAAAGCTCATAATTCTAATTGGTATTCTGTATCCGATTTGCAGCTGACTAGTTAGGAGCTAAAATCTTTTGTGTTTTCTTCGTGAATAATTGAGTTTTTTAGCTGGCAAGGTTTAGATAGATAGATTGAACAACTTTATTTTACTACGCTTACCGCATTCAGGTATAATTGATTTTCAAAAGGGGCGTATGATTAATTGTACTTTACAAATATGAATGAAAATCTTAAAACTATTATCACGCAAAAAAATTATAGGTGTTATATATTACAAAAATTGTAAATTATATAAAATTTTAAAGACTTTATTTCCCGCTGGTTGCAGAGATTCGTGATTTAAATGAGTAGAAAGAATCTTTATTTCTCGTTTCGTATGGTAGAGTATTCCACAACCTAGCTCCTCTATAGCTCAGGCTCTTTTTAAGAAATTCAGTCTTTGGTAATAGTATATTAAGTTTATTAAATGAGCCCCGTAGATTATATTTCATAGAAGCATTAGATTTGCGAAAAATCTTAGTTAGTGATTTTGGCGCCAAGTTGTGAGTAATTTTGTACATCAATTTGGCTACGAACTGACTCCTACGTTCTACTAGAGTTTTCCATCTGAGTTCATGTAGAGCAGGTGCAGACTGACCATGTTCATTTTTACGGCCCGTGATTACTCTGGCAGCTCTATTTTGTAGTTTTTGTAAACGATCAGAAAGGGATATATCTATAGTATCCCACACTTCGCAACAGTAGTCGAAGTGCGGTAATAACAGATTTCAATGTTTCTCGATTTACAAAAGGCTTAAGTCTTTTAATCGCACCAATTCCTGAGGAAATTTTCTTAGATATATTATCAATATGCTTATCCCACGAAAGAAATTCATCAACATGAACTCCGAGTATTTTGGTTACTTTTACTCTATTGATTGGTACATCTCCTACATAAATTTTTGGCTCAACGAGTAGATTTTTTATGTTAGGGCGAGATCCAATTAATAAACACTCGGTTTTAACAAGATTAAGACTGAGTTTATTTGCAAAGAGCCACTCCTTAACATTATCAAGGTCAGAATTTAATGCTGACTCAGCTTGGTTGAGATACTTTCCAGATGCAGTTAAAGTTGTGTCATCAGCAAACATTCGTGTCGATGAGTACTCCAAACAATTTGGCAAATCGTTTATGTAAATTAAGAACAGAAGCGGTCCCAGAATAGAACCTTGGGGAATACCACACTTCACTGTCCTGCGACTGGACAGTTCACCATTAATGGAACAAATTTGAGTTCTGTTCATCAGATATGATCGAAAAAGATTTGACGCGGTTAAGCTGATACCTTACATGCCAAGCTTTTTATTAAAATTTCGTGGTCCACGGTATCAAACGCCTTTTCAGGTCGAGAAAGACGACAAAATTAAGCAAACCACGATCCATATTAATGAACCATTCGTTGGTGCTATCCAGGAAAGCAGAAGCCGTGGAATGAAAACGTCCAAAGCCAAACTGATTCTCGGATAATAAATTTTCGGTAAATAAATATTCATATAATTGTTCGTATAAGATTTTCTCGAATATCTTACTGATGACTGGGAGAATGGAAATAGGACGTAATTGTCTATTAAATTCCGAGGACCCTTTTTATGCAAAGAAGCGACTTTTGCTATTTTCCACTTATGTGGAAACGTCTTAGTAAGTATTGCCATGTTGAATAATTTGGATAAGGAATGAGAAATTATCGGGGCAACAATTTTGAGAATTTTTGCTGGAATATTATCTAATCCAGTAGCCTTAGAAGTACATAGAGACAGAAGAAGATTAAATACTTTAGACACGTCAGTTAACCGAAATTGAAAAGTTGTTGTAGATTTCCAAACGCAATCATGAAACTTATGTTTGCCATTTTAAATAGCCTCAGAAATTTTTGGGCCAATGTCTGCTTTGAAACGTACCTGTAATTATGATTTGTGACGGAAGTGTTCTTGCAGGAAGGTTTGGATATGACATCCTGTTTTGGACTATGTGCCCTTCATAATTAAGCAGCCACCTCCTCACATTTTAAAATGGTTCTTCGCAGTAATGTGCTGCTAGGAAGCTTTGGAGATGTCTTCCTGTTTTCCGCAACGGAAAATAATTCCGCAACAACTACATATTACATTTTACATGTCATATTTATTAGAAAAAACACCATAACGCTCACTGAATTTTAAGACATCATGCCGTGGTTCTTGTAAAATCTCATCAAAAAAACCCAGCAGTTTTGAACAACACATAACTACTTTTTATATCGAAAAATGTTCAAAACAACCCTTCGTAATGGTTCGTATAAGCGCCGCCGTAAAGCTCAGGTGCTTGGATAAGTGCCACGTTTTTGAGGGTTGTCGCGCTTATTGGAGGACTGCACTTGTACTTTTGTTCTCATGTACCGCGCTTATCGTGGTAAATACCGTAGGTCTTATGACAGTACATTGCTGCCGGAAGCTTTAAAATTTATTTTTCTGCCTGTTTGTATAGCTTTGATAAAAAGCCCACCCCTTCTTCCTCCGATCTTCTCTATCAAATTCAAGAGACTGGTTTAAGTGACGTGATAATTTTAACGGGATTGGAGATAAATGGTACGAGGTTAACTTGGAAAATGCCTCATTTCCAGCAGGCGGAATTTTCCGCTCAGACGAAATTTTCCTATGTCGAATGAGCTTCCATTTGGAATTAATTTGAAAAAATAAAGAAAGAATTTTTGTCGGCGTAGAAAATTACGTCTAGTCTAAGTCAGACTGAGGTCCAACCTCGCACCCAATGGCTTTGTGGGGAACGAAGATAAGACCCTGCGTGCGAGATTGGGTTCGATACTTGGTCCGAGATAAATGGCGCAAGGCTGACATCAAAGGTTACAAAAATGAATTATGGACAAATTCTTCACGCCGAACCTCGGTACCACATTCGCATGCACGAATGAAGACTGAACTCTCGGTCATCCCACAAACTATTGTGAAATGGAACTGGAGGTTCACTTCAGTGGTCCAAAGAAAGGTTTATGTAGCACTAAAAACACGACGTTGGCTTGGAAGCATTAGCGTGAGTGAACTGTCAAGCTCATAACTACGTCGTATGATTTCAAACTTAGTTAATTATGAGTATCAAACTGAATAAAATCTCACTTGTGATTCAAGTTGTTGTCTCGATTTGTGTTGATTAACGTTGCTCTCGTTAAAGCATTAGTCATTTCATGCATTAAGATATAATTAATAACGATGGCTATAACGACTACCTCTACACCCTATTTCTACTTTCATTCAAATATAATCATCTTTGATGAGTCAAGTTTCCTCTTGACTATTATTATCATCACTGTGGAATTTATTGACAGTCATTAGGTTATTGGCCAGTCAGGCCAAAACTTTACATCACCGGGGTACAAATATTAATCCCATGTAAATATATTATTACTTCGAATCTTTTGATATAAAATGCTAAAAATGCTTATTTGCATTCTGTAGTAATTGATACAGCATACTAGTTATGAAGAAAATATAAGAAGTGAAATCCATCCCAAGCTAAGCCAAAATAGCTCCAAATGCAGAAAACGTACTTGACAAGAAGGTTTTCTGTAATATTTCGATTCTATTTCAGGGTCATTATCAAACCAAAATAACCTTGAAATAGAGTGGAAATATTACAGAAAACCTTCTCACGTCATAAAAACAATTTCAAAACAAATTGTATAATCGTTTTTAATCGTCATTATCTAAACCAGTCTTGAGTTGGCATGACAAACTTTGAGTGAAGTTTGATAAAAATCCTGTTGTTGCTGCGAAAACTCGCATCTACTTACAAACATTTAAATCGCCCAAGACACAAGTGTATTATTGGACATCCACGCAAAGACATTTCACTTTAATGATCCGGCTTACTAGCTTCCCATTAATTATCGTTTCAAATGTAATTTCTGTGATCAAGAATTGTCCAGAAACTAAGAAAATCTAATATTACAACGTAAGCAATATGCTAAACTTCAAAACTGCGCAGATTGTTTCATAGCTCAATGTGCAAAAGTGAAGCCAGATTTAACTGAAGGAGGAAGAATAATATAAACATTGTCATGACTATACATAGTTCAGCCACTATACTCTAGCATCCCCACACTAAGAATGATGTCTGTATCGTGGAGAAAAATTCGAACAAATGCCCCTTGATTTTATTTATGAAGATATAGACAAACAGATAGCGTCATGCACTAGCATGCTGACGAAAAATGGCCGAGGAACATTTCAGAATAAAGCAAGCTTGCTTCACACCGATATACAAAATCTCGCATAACTTAGTCGACATTTAGTCGACACGGAATAGAAAAATCATCTTATTCATTACATTCACTGAAACATGGACATGTAGTAGCCACTGTTTTAAATATACAGCTCAAACGTTTTCGAAAGACGAATTTAAATTTTCTTACTTCCCTAGAACAAGTAGAGAATGAAACAATTTACCTAAAGATATGGTAATCTTAACATCGTTAGAGATATAGTTTAAAATTAAAACACAATGAGTTTTTAGATAGGGTTAGGTTTTTCTATTTCAATGTAAAATATTTTTTAATGTAATTTTCCAGATTTTTAAAGTTGAATTGATAGTTGGTGTGATGTCTGCACGACATTACTAACTTAGCCATGACGTTGCAGAAGTGGATGAATGTTTATTCGTGGCTATAACAGTGTTTATGCAAATTTCATTCGAAAATATCGCGGGTCAAATTTCATCTTTCAGCCCCTTTTGTAAACTTACCTACTATTTTCCAAATAGGAGTTATTATCCTGATTTACAAGAATGCTTTCTTTAATGAAAAACGAGAAGTTGATAACATCACATTATATCTGGCAACACATCATGCTAACGTAAGCAATATACCTAAATACTCTATTATTTTTACACCATCTCAATAGTATTAGTCAGGAGTTAAGATGTCATTTGCTCCATAACACCATCTTTAAAACTCAATGATTAAGATTTTATTAATTCTTGAAACTGTAATTATATGTTTTTATAATAACATATGTGGATATTATGACTTTTAGATGGATACTAAATTAGATACTGATGCAGTTTATGGTTATCGTTATTAAGTGAACGAAATAAATGGTACTAAACTTAGAGAATCTTAAAGAACACAGCACAGAGAAGTTTTACCTTGTGCCTATTTTTCGATCACGATGATATAGGCTAGATTTTTGTTCATCTTATTGACAATTATTTCGGGTGTTATCATTTTTTCCTTCAGTTTTTGGGATTCATTGATTGATCCCTGTTCTTTTACCTGCCAATAAACCACTAAAATTCCGGTTCACTGCTTCTATCAGCTCTTCTCAATTTTAAACAAATATTTGCCCACGCAGTAAGAAGGAAGCAGAGATTAATCACGTGGTATGCCGAAGATGCTCAAACAAGTAAAAAACACAGAAAAGATCGCGGGACAACGTACACAGCATATCTCCCTCTCTTCAATCATATTTCTGGTGTCGTCAGAACAATGAAATGGCGGAGTATGTGATGTAGGTAAGAACTCACTGCAATATAAATATGCATGCACTATTTTAGAGGTATTAGTTTCAGCTTCATTCATAACAAAGCGAAGATGAAAACAGGATATGAAAGTCACGGGCCCCTTCAGCACATGTTTTTATGTTTTTGAGTAAATTCGTTGACGAGTGGAGGATTTAAAAGACGAGCATCAATGTGACAGAAATCACTTCAATTAGAAAACTTTTAAAGAAGTTGGTGGGAGTAACAGAAATCAAAGGAGGAAAGAAAACCATCAACAATTGTGACCATGACAAATGCTGGTATCGTGGCGATCGTTGTTTTGGTATTTGTGTGTTTTCCATCAGGTAACGTTACGAACTGATTCATATTAATTTCTTATCGGATAAAGTAAGAAAAAGCATTTAGTTACTCAAAGTGTTTATTGCACAACAATTAAAGTCCAAAATCCCAATTATGTTTTAAGATCTTGACCTTTCTCGGGGTCTAATCAACCGACATATTACCAGAAGTATGTCCCGAATAATGTTTTGATAATGTCTTTTGGTCTGTTCTCGTATAGACGGAGCTGTGTCCGAGATTGACGAAGTTCGATTCTCGGATCCAGATCTTAAGGTTACCAGTCACCAAATGAGAATGTATTTAAAGCAGGCAAAGTTAGAGCAGCTTGGCTTTAACAAAACGACGGAAAAGGCTATTGAAACCGATGAAAAGGGACAAAGAAGAATAAAGGAAACGGTTCGTTACATGGTCCGAGATCAATGTTCAACGGCGCAAACCTGGCAAGAAAAGCTACAAAAACGCCTTCCGGACAAGTTCTTCACGTCAAACCTCAGTACCACATTTGCGCGCGAGATTGAAAGCCGAACACTCGGTCGTTCCACTAAGTATTGTGAAATGGGACTGGAGGTTCACTTCAATGGTCCCTGGCAAGCTTCACGTGGCGCCAGAAAACGACGTTGGCTTGTACGCATTAGCGGGCGTGTACGCATTAGGATATGCTCGAAAGCTAAGATTATGTATTAGACAAAGAACTGTAAGGCTTAAATTTATGATTACAATCTTTATGATTTCAATCTTTGTTGACGAAGCTTATCGAAATGAATAAAGTCTGGCTTGTGATTTAAATTATTGTTTTAGTATGTGTATTATGTGATAACTTTGCTCTCCTTAAAATATGGCTACAAGTAATTTTATGCACAACGATTAAATTTACTGCGAATTAGCGTCTGCCACCAGATGCCGTCTGTCAGATTTTTATTTCTCCTTTTTCTTTTACTCGTATGTTCGGAGGAACCACCTACAAATCATCTTTACAGAGTCAAGCTGTAGAAAGGTCAGAATTTTCCTCTATGGCACCAATAACTGACTGCCCTAGACGCCAAAAGGCCAGTTAATTGAAACAATGGTGATCCAGCTTAATTTCTGTGATTCATTCAAAACGGAAGATATAGAGTGCAGTTTAAAAGGCCACACCAAACTGCTGACATTTTAAGGTTAGGATTAAGTATCGGGGAAGTGTTAGGGTTTGGGAATGGGTTAGGGTTGGGTTAGTTTAGCTTTGGCTTAGGATTAGTTGGGCCTGCGATTGTCAAATTAGTTACGGGGCCCGTTCAACGGCACTTGACCAGCCCAGTCACACACCTTGAAAATCTTTTGAAAATCGGCATAGCATCAATTGACAAAACGTGGCAAAGAGAAGAATATCATCGATTTAAGGGAAATTAAGGCTTCCAAATGCAAATATTTTTAAATTGGGGCGACATTTCACCTGGGGGTGATTTAACTCTAATCCTAACCCTAATCCAATCGTCATCCTAGTCCTAATTCTAACCACAGAATAAGGAATTGCTGTGCCCTTACCCTAATCCTAATCTTTCTCCTAGTTTCCCTTTAGAAAGATCATATTCATCTATTTAAGCACAGTTTCAGAATTGATACTGTTCATTCTTTTCGGGGATGTGACTGTATTCACTTGACCCAAAGGAAGATCTCATCTAACAATATGTTTAAATTTCTAATGCAAAACAGTTGGCGAGGAAAGCAACCTCACCGTACCATACCATATTAACACGTACACCAATGCAACTAAGTTTCCGTTTAGAGATTTGCAAATATTATCGTGCAAATTATTAGTAATTCATTTGGTCCTACGCCATCTATACCACCTTTTCATCACGTGAACGACTATGTAAATTCAATGCAAATTCATCAGTATTTCATGCCTTTTGATATAGTATGCTATTAAGGTTTAAAATGATAATTAACCAACAACTTGTAGAAGTGAACAATGGAACATAAACCGAAAAATGTTCTCTTGAGACGACGTCACGTATTAGTTAAAAGATGACAAAATAAGTGTCGTGATAATTCGACTGTCTCTATTTTAAAGTACCTTGCAATCATATTGATTTGGCGGCCCTGACCTATATGTCAACAATCACTGAGATGATGTCAAAGAAACGAATTAACTAAAGCAAAGAATAAGTATATTACAAAGGTGTGGGAATCAACAAAAGAAAAGAGAGACTTCTTTCTTTCCTTGTAACGCCTTAGTTCACTTCAAGCTTATTGGGTTTAATTAAAAAAGTGTCTAAAATGTGTAACTGATGGGGATTATTAGGATTACACGATTGAATTATCACAAACTTACAAAAGAAGAGACTATAGATAGACTGTGCAAGGGCAGAAGGAAGGATTTATGTAGATTGTCATAAATACAAGTGTCAAAGAGTTCCAGACTTCCGCAACGCCCGTGGTGCAATGTGGGATAAGCTCAAAGGTCAAGTGAGCGCTAATTCGATGATCGCTATGGTACGCCAAGTGTCCAAAAATAATTTAACGTAAATTATATGATATAATGACTTAGAATGTCGTTATTTACAAGCAATAACAAAACACAACTTACTTTATATGATACCATGAGTTGTTATTTTTCAAATGGTTCGATATACGGTAGATAAGCACTTAACTTTATAGCAAACCATGAGTGTTCATTGTAGTCATGGTTTGATTAAATGTGAAGACTGCCACTTCATTATATGAAACCATGATTCACTGTGTAAGTCATGGTTTCATATAAACAATAATTACGACTTATTATTATATCAAACCATGCCGTCTCATTAAGCTCATCATTTCATATGATAAAGGACGGTAACTTCATTACATCAAACTGTGATTTGCAAATTTGCTTATGGTTTGACATAATGATTATACAGCGCGCCGTCTGTCCAAAAATCAATTAGAGTCAATATCCGGTTAAAGGACAATACGAATTAGCGGCCGAAGCGCACGAAGGTTGCCAATCTGTATTTCGAGCTTCGTGTTTTGGGTCCTCTTCCATCTTCGAACCTGTGAAACACTCAAAACGTAATGACGAACAACGAGCAAGAACCGTCAGTTTTGTCTTATCCAGCCACAGATTACTCTCGCCAACCACAACGTCGAAGAGTGCATGCAGTCGCAGTGACAGATCAAGAGCATATTTAATCGCGGTGTTTTAATCAATAGTGAAGATGAATAAAGTAGTTTTGAATAAATTAGTTTGAACGTATATGAATGATCACTTAAGTGCCCAAAGACAATCAATAATAGTTGGAAGCTCCGTCCATTACCAACGTGTAGAAAAGTTTAACAAGGATCGAACTGTAAACATAACCTATGTATTTGGTTAATCTGAACATAGCCCATGCACAATACGAACAACAAACAAAAGCTAGCAGGAGTAATAGTTGGAGCTGTGAGATCAGCATTATCCAGTCAGAGATCCGTCAAGCCAACTGCAACTCTGACATGTGTAGTCGCCACGCGTCATTCTTGATCCGTATAGTCGGCTGCAGAGACTCAGATACAAAGAGAACAAACCACATAGGTTCAGGTGGAAGAAACAGGATAGCTACAAAATATATAGTCTGCCTTCCAACGAGCAATGATTAAATTCTTGCAGTTCCTCGTGGTAATCGTCTACGCCAGGAAGACATAACGAAGACAGAACATATCTGTTTCATTGTTTACGTCAAGAAGACCCATCTAACCTCTTCTAATTCTCATAGCTCTGGACCAAAAACCCATATTTCTGAGCGACATCAGTATTCTTAATGTCCGATCACCCAGGATAAAGATGCTCACCTGCACCAACGCATGCTGAATGAATATAAGGAAAGCAAAGCATATCGCTGTGTGTCTCTGGTTGCTGTAGATGATGCATAACACATCCTACGGAATCGAAATATTGTTTCTTGAAAGCCAGGAGAGGGAGGCCAAGACTGCATCCTCTCGGTTTTCCGAAACCACCCATCTTTAAGCAACAACGGATCTGGTAATAAACTTTCTGGCGTTTTTAACAGTGTCACTTTTTCGTCTTCTTTGTTCAATGTTCTTTGGACGGTAGTAAGGCACACCGAAATACCCAACTCAGATGCAGCAAACATAAGGGTTACCAGTTCAGCCTTCTTGCTATTCACTTTAAGTTTCTTAAATTAATCTTTCAAAGCATTGACATGCCACGCTTGAACTTCGTCGATAGAAATTCAGCTCATTAGTGTACTCATCTTCAAAAAGCCTAAGATTTGAATAAAATTCTCTATTAACACCATTGTATCCAGAAACTCTCGAAGCCGAGTAAACAAACATATAGACATCAAAACGTTCGTCTTAAAAGAAAATTACACAATAGAATAGCACATTTACTTGCCGTTCAATACTCCGCCGATAACTCCTGTAAACTTCTCCTTGTGTAAATTTGATGCAGTTTACAAATCTTGTCGAATACAAAGCGAAAACCTTAACATTCCTTATGATTATTCAAGTTGTAAACAGTGGCGCTGATCAAATTGGTGCTCACTTGACACTTAATTTTTAAGCCTATCCCATATTGCACCACGCTCGTTGCGGAAGTTTGGAACTCCTGATGCTTGTTTGGCAATGAGTTTGCCTAGGAACATTGAGCAAATGGATGATCTAAGAAGATGTTGAACTACAGCATTACCATTAGTGTTGTAATAAGAACGAAGCCAGGAGAACGTCCTTTGTAAGTAAGAGTCTCTGTGAAGTCCAGCAGGCAGAACCATGTAACATATTGAAGCATAATGGAATTTGACACACGTAAGCTGATTTTTATACTTCTTGGTCCAAGTGGTTGTGGCAAGACAAGCGCCGCGAAAGCCGCAGTAGCTACACGTAGGAATAAGCAAGTGATAGTTTTGTCTACAGGAGATAAACTTCGCGAGAAAAAAGTGCTGATTCCAGGGCAAGAGCCAGATATGAAAACTGTGAAAGCATTCTGCCACGAAATGATGAGGGAAACCCTCGAAGCTTTCAAAGTGTCTTCCACACATCGATTACTTATTCTGGATTGCGTAAAGGATCTTGGTGATGCCCATTATATTACCTCCGAAGCTAAGAAACATGGCCTAGAAATAACTCGGGCACTGTTGATGAACGATATTGAACCAAAGGAATTAGAGGAACGTTGGAAGATGCAAGGAGAACCAAGAGACGCTATTCGAGGTTCAGCTTCAACATACTTAAACAGCTGGGCGAAGAAGTTCGCTTATGTCATCGCTTATTACAAGAAACTGAAGATTCTATCGAAATTATCAACGACGTCAGACTTTGCATTTATTTGCTCTTCCCTAACAGACACATGCTCAAGAGATGTCAACGAGTTTTTCCCCATTATTCCATGCCCAAAGAACCTTCGTTTCCTCTTAACTGATTCCATCAAGGCAAGGAATATCTATAGTTTGTTACTTTCAATTTTAGAAGTAACTCGGTTTGATTTTGCTCTTCCGTCTTCTTTCATCCATTCTGATCGTGATGTTATGTGGGTGGCTAATCCCGCCAGATACCACGTGACTCCTAAAGCGGACGGTGTGCGTTTCCTTCTCTTTAAAGTCAACAACGAATTGTTTTTGATTAACCGAAAGAAAGAGATTTTTCCATGTCATATCACGAGTATTAAGTTTCCCAATAATACAGTACTGGACGGGGAGCTGTTGCCATCGACTTCATTTTCTGATATTCCCCCGAAGATCTCAATATCACTGGAAACGAGTCTCTTTCTTGTATTTGACATACTTGCTTTGTCGGGTTTGGCAGTGTGGAAATGGACATTCACCGAACGAAGAGACACCCTCATTCACCTGGCTATAAGCAAGGGTATCGAAGCTGCTATGGAGCAGGCCTCTTGTAACAATATGTCAGCGGCTGACCAGACACTGCAGAAAGCTACTGGTGGAGAAAATGAAACAGAGACTCTTGCTGTCAATGTTGTAATCAAGGAACACCACCAGTCGACTACCGATTCAATATTATTTTGTCTCGGTCTTTCCAGAAATATTATCTATCCTTGTGATGGTTTGGTCTTCACACCAAACATACCCTATAACTTTGGTCCTGACCCCTTATTATTTAAGTGGCAACCTGAAGGTTCCATTCACTGTGATATCGCCCACAACGACCTGCAGTCTGACAAACGACGTTGCAACAAATTACTCACAAGTAGTCTTTCGTTCATTGCCGAAACGACAGTTCGTGCTTCTACATTGTGTAATGTGATCATGGAGTGTCAATGGGATAAAGAGAATCGTGCATGGGATCCCTTGTTTGAACGTCCTGACAAAGTAGCGCCAAACAGCGATGAAATAATTGACCAGATTGAAAGAATTTGCCAACAACCTTATACCGAGAGTCATCTGATTAAAAGCCTCTGCCAAATATGCGATATTGAAGAACTTCAGAACAACAACAAAGAGAAGCCAAACACTAACAGTAAACACTCCGCATTGGTGCATCCTGTAGCTACGTATTCATTTGATCAGCTGTATTCACAAATCAATGAACTAGTTCAGCTTAACAAAGTTAAACGAACTGTGGACCTATCCACAAACTTGGAAATTTTCAATTACTGCAGTTCTCCATCTTCTAGTGATCCAGTAGATCGACTTTGTAGAGGACTTGTTCTTCACCCAAAATCAAAAACAGTGGTTACAAGACCATTTGTTCGCTTTTTTGAAGGTATTGTAAAGCTAAGTAGTTCCCATATTCCCGTAGTTCCCATATTCGCTCTCTCTCTTCCTATCTGCCTCTTTCTATGTCTACGTCTACATCTATGTCTATGTATCTGTTTCTCTCCCTTTCTATCTCTCTGTCCCTCTCTCTATATTCAAATGACGATTTCGATTAATAATATAAAACATAATCGGAAAATAGACACCCGGTAAAACCCAAGATACAAATAAAAACGGGATAAAAATATGAAACAAAAAGATTTCGACTTTATTTTGCCTAACCGACGATGACTTACATAAATAATAAAGTCGAAATATTGCCATTTCATTTTTGCGTCTCTTTTGATTTATATCTTGGATTATACACTTCTATTTTCGGACGACATTATGTATTAACTATTTCTTTAAATCGTCGGCCGGTTATATCGTTTCTCAGTAAACTTTTAAAACAGAATTTGAACTTTTAAATTTTGAGTTTTAACCAAAAAAAAGTCGTAAAATACAATTTTATTTTTCAATTGCTTGAAAACGTTTAAGAGAAGTTTAATACGTTTTAATGCGCGATTATATAAAGTACATGGTGACAAATGTTTTCTTCCCTACGGTACATGTTCAAAGTTTCAATAATGTTTACCCGTTACATGCCCTTGTCTTAAGTTATATAATTTGCATATTTCAAAATCTTGACATCTTTGGTACTTGATAAGGTGAAGACAAATGGAAGATCTCTTTTTATACCACTTAGGAGAAATTCAGTTACAACAAAAAACAATGAATAAATGAGTAGATAAATAAACCTAGCGGACTATTTTTCCATGTGAATAACTTTAACCTTTATTTAAGCACTACGGACGACTTCTTTGACGTGTTCGACATATTAATAGGATTACATGCCTCTTTCACGAGCATGGGTTATTTTAGTGCGCATTATTGCACATTTTATGAATTATTGACTAAAAAGTGTGCAGAATTGAATTTAAGCGGTGCAGTACTGGAATACTAAGATTTCTCAGAAATTTAGAAGGTCGAACATAAGATAATTGGTTTTGTCACGTGATAGGGAGTTGAACTGCCGTATGATACCTACTTATGTTTGTTTGGACCATTGGACAATCTTCCACCTAAATTAACTATGTTAAGTCTATAGGATGTATCAGTTTAATCAAACGAGACTTTTTGGTAAATCTTGTTATATTAGTCTTGAATGTTTTATGACTTCGACCATAGACTTTTGGTAATACATGCTTAAAGACGTGCCTCTCCTCCAGTAAAGGTCAGCTGAGAATGCCAATGTATACACATGCCTACTAACCTTGATACTTAGACATTCTTAAGTGTGCACTATTGAAGTTTTCTTAGAATAGATCCCGCTCACGAGGGCATTATAATTCATTTTACGTCCCGTTTTCGCAGGTTAACCTAGAGTTTAGCAAAAGCATTCTTCGAAGAAGTGAGGCACCAAAGCGGTTGTCGTCCTTAGAAGCAGTATTTTTGGTTTTATAGTTTACTTAGGTGTCTCTTTTGTCTTCTATTTGTAGAAGTAAGTGACCCTGATCCCCTGGAAGTTGTGGAAGCCACTGTAAAATTTGACGGATCTCTTGGTATTGCATTTTGGTGGAAAAATGAATTTCACGTTACCACAAGGCGGAGAATGGATTCAGAGCAGGCAATTTGGGCCAGGCAATGGATCCAAGATCACTGCAACCTTAGCAGTTTTCAAACGGGGTATACCTATCTTTTTGAGATTGTTTACAAAGTAAATACAGTCATTGTGAAGTATTCTTTTCAAGGCCTCGTGCTTCTTGCAGTCACTGATAAGACCGGGTACGAGTTATCCTATGACGAAGTATACCGCATTGGTAGAGTAGCTGGGTTCTTTATGGTGACCCCGCGAATTACTGGTCTGTATTCTGAGATTACCTGGTACTGTGGTGGAATACCTTCAACCAACCAGCCAGCTCAACAAACCAAACCGTCCTCCTGCTCTGGTGCGTTACCAACCACTTCACGGGGACAGGAAGGATGGGTTGTGAAATTCAGCGATGGAAGAAGGCAAAAACTGGTTTACAGCTGGTGGAAGAAAGTATCAAAGTTGACGCGCTTTGTCCATCCACAAATAATTTGGTTGCTTGTAAAGTACGACATGATAGAAAATATGTTCAGAAATGCTCCAAAACATATCATTAAAGAGGTCCAGCGAATTGTGAACGCTATAGAAAGACGGTTTTCACAAACGCTAAGGCGTTGCCAAGGCATGTTCAAGCAAAGTAACATACCCTCCGCTAATGCCAACGAGGATGAAGATATCGACATTCAGATACTCATACACCAATTAAACCATTATCGTAATCTCTTTCATTCTTTTCAGCCATTGTACTTTGTTGATCCTTCAACAGAATCGACTAACTTTTCACCATTTTATAAAGCTAATAAATCTAACGTCCTTAGGTTGCCCGTCCTGGAATACATTAGACCAACCGAACCAACCATCGAAGGTTATGAACCTAGCGACAACTTTAAGCAAACGTGGACTAAAGGCTGGAAATCACTTCCAGTCGACCAGAGAGAGTTTTTCCAGGAAGTTTTTCAAGAAAATAACCTGTACCCTCCAATTCTACAGTTACCTTGTGAAGTAATTCTGTTGGTTTGTGACTTTCTGGACGGCCGGAGTCTCGTAATGTTATCGAAGGTCTGTTGGAAATTTCACGAAATTGTGCTGTCCAGTAAGACATTGAAGAAACGAATGACGAGTGCAAAACTTATTGAAAGAAGAAGATTGAGTTATAACTATTCCAACACTTTGGCCAGTCGCGGTTTCAGTACGGTGGATTACGGGTGGGACGATTGGGAGTCGTATTCTGGGTACGTTGGGTATCACGACAGCGAAGGCTATTGGCAAGTATATGAAACATAATGGTAAATGTGCTAGCAAAATTACGCCAATTTATGATCGGAGAGACCGTTTCGTTAAGGAAGGGACGCAAATGGTTTGACTTCATTTAAGGACATTAAAAAGGCCATAGTCCTCCAAACTTTGATTCGACTAAAGTTCAGATTAAAATTCGGTGTAGAGTTTTGATTTCTTTTTTGACGTAGAGGCTCTGTAATTGATTTAGACTTGGGTAGGTAGCAAGCAATATTTACTTGTCTTTAAAACATTAATTTGCGTTGCTGACATCCCGTCAATATGCACCTTAAAGTGAGCACTAGCACTGTGGCTCTCATTTCTACTCATTGGTGATGCCGAGGATGACAAAAACAATTGTCGCTTTCTCATTTCTTAGTCTTCCTGTTTTAACGACAGTACCTGCGGAAATGCCAAAAGCCTACAAACTGAATAGCAACCATATACTATGTCATAATATTAAAATACTTGGTTTAAAGGATCAACACTTAGATAAAAAGTGTTCTTCAAAAAATACTAGAATGCCATTTTTGAGTTCTCCAGAAAGGAGAACATGTCCAAAATACAAGACAGTATGATAACAAATATGGAAAATCTCAATGTTTTTAAATCGTTCTTTTATCCAGAATACGTTCGAAAGTGCTTTCTAAGTCATACTGCAAGGCATAAGTCCTTCAGCCCCTCTGCTCCACCGTTCCTGTTTACTAAAACGAGGATCATAATTTTAGTTACAATGAGGAGTATAGGAAGACCAACTTCGGTTCCTTGTTCCAGTTATTAGTGGCGACCTCTTCCTTCTTCTGCCCCTCAGAGGTCCGGCGCGTCTGAACACCAAGTTTTCTCTAATATTTTGCAATGGCTAGCACCAGATGCTTTTAGCGTTCAAATGAGGCATCTGGACAAGAAAGAATAATGCGTCTTATCCAGCTAGCTAACATCGACACTTTGAACTGTTTTCCCATTTAACAAGTTGATCAAAAACTGCCAAAGCATTTGTTCACACTTTAGCACGTTGCCAATCAAACATCCAAGGGTCCGAATTTGATAGTACATGCCAATGCTTAGTATGCACTTGTTCTTCGTTGCTTTAAACATCTAATGAGGACTTAAATTAAGCTACATTTACTTTTAATGTCTGAAATTTTTTTCATTTCTTCTTTGCTCCCTCTTTTTTTTTCTGGGCTCTTTCACTAATTCTTTTGTCCTTAGGTGTCCGTAATATCCGAAACTGGGCGTTGAAGGTTTAAATATGTCTCCGTAATTGTTTGATATTAACTTGTTTCTGCAATTGTGATCAAAGAAAAATGAATAGAGTTTGGGAAATACAATACACTAGTAATTGATGAGTGTCAAACACTTGCTTCTTTCGTCTTTATTAACTGAAATAAAGAAATGCAACTGTGGAAATAGTTACAAATTTAAAAAGTGACTTTGGAACTAAACGAGTCACTTCTATCTGGTTGTAACTCTGACCAGGAACTAGTTACATCTTCCCTATTGTAACTATATCTGTAACTGGTTACAAGAATATGTAACTGTTACAGTCAGGGAAAGTCGCATCTTGAAATCCTGGAATCCCGTCTTACCAACCAATTAACTTCTTTCTGCATTTCCCAGACATGCAGTGTTCCATCACAAACTGAGCTAAGTCTTTTCTACGAATTTCTTCTAAAGCTAAAGCCAACTGAGACACTTGATTGCTTGCTGCAAACTGGTCACTTTTTCTCCATTGGCACAACACACGGAAGGCCTTCTCTTCCTTGCCCACTTTCTGTTGATCAATTTCTCGAATGTCTGCTTCACTAAGGCCCAAAAAGATTCCCAGACGAGACCACTGGTCCTTCTTCAGTTTGTAGGCCACGCGGCGTAGATCACGATCGCTGATCGAGTCTGTATAGGTACAGACAAACGCGTGTAAATAGAAAAAAGAATTGTTCGAAACATTTCCGATATTTCACTTACGACGAGTACGAAGCTACGAATCGACTATCAAGAGCTAGCTTAAGTTGGTCTGCACAACATGAGCCATGAAGGTGTAGAGATTTGCTTTGATGGAGCCATGATTCAACTGGCAAGAATTTCAGCATCAAATATATTCACGTGTATGGTCGGTAGGTGTTTCTAAAGTTGTCATGTGCATGTAAAATAATGGAAGCATGACGAGGTTTTCAACATGTTTTACACTTAAAATTACGATACCTCGTAAACTATTTCCTTCTTTATCTTCTTCAGTTGTATCTAGGGTTTTATCTCCTTCAGACGAAGAATCTAAAATATGTGCGGAAACCTTAGTTCCATTGTGTAAATGCCCTTTCAACCAGTTGCATTCTTGTTCTAAACGTGTTCTTTCAGTTTCTGTATCTTCTACTTGGACCTGAAGTTCTTTTATCTTGAGAAAATTGAGAGAAAAGTTCACGTTGTGGTAGAAAAGTTCAAGCTTGTAGGCAAGTAAGCAAACAAACCACGCAAGTAAGTAAGCAAGCAAGCAGGCAAATAAACAAACAAACAAATGAATGGGGAATCGACAGCTGAACGGATGGAATGATAGACAAGCAAACCAGCAAATAAGAAAGCTCGCATACAGGCAAGCAGATCAACCATTATAGTGTAACAACTTAGATATGATATTTGAAGGTCTCTTACAACACTGTGAAGTTCAGATTCTTTCTTCCTCCAAGCCTCCTTTTGTTTTCGGTATTCTTCAGCCATTTCAGAATGAATAGCATTACACTCACGTCTTTAGCATATAAAAAAGATTAATACGAATAAAATAAGAGTTATTGAAACTATGAAATAAGAAAGTGCAATTTCAAAAACGACCATAAAGCATTCCTCGATACGTTAACAAGTAAAGTTCAACGTTTATTGACGTTACATCTGTCTTTTTCCTGGATATTTTATCTGTAAAAATGCTCCACAAATAACAAGTTCGCCCTTCCGTACTCTTAAGTATGTTAAATGGCAAAGGTGTAATAAATTGATTGTAATTCAGGTAAAATTTGGTGAGGTAAAGTAAGTCAAAATCTCTTTTGGTTACTAGTTTATATTTAATTTACGTATTGTTTCTGAGGAAGCGAGGGTACACCATGTATGGCCTGAATACGCGTCAAATTAAATTCAGGCAATTTTTGAGAGTATGCAAGGTTTGGGCAAATGAAGCTGGACGCACTTCCAATCAAAATGGGTAAACTATGTCCCTGCTAAGGATGATTTTTAAGAAAATTGCATGTGCATCTTTTGTGGTCTTCTAGTTTTTCCTAGATTTATGGTTACCTTAAACGCTGTGTCCACTTATTTTCCATTTCTTCAAGTTCTTTGCTAAGATTGTTGGAATAACTTTCTCGTAACCGATCAATCTCAGTCTAAATGAGCAAGAAAATCAACCTAAAATTCTTTTCACAAGTGAAGGGAAAAGACATTTTCTATGGCATTATGACTGAAACTATTAGTTGACTAGCCCCAACAGCACTAAAATGCTCAATAGTAGGTACGCCGTGTTCATCACGCAGCTATAATGAATGGCGATCATCGATTGTAAATCGACAATAACTCTTCATTATTGGAAAGTTAAATGACAATAAAATACTGCATTTAGTGCTTGCACTGTAGCCTTATACAGAGTGCCTCGAACAGAGCCTTAGTGAGGTAAAATTCTTAAACAGCTAGATAACGTTTTAAGCCTTTTATTGTATTCTGACACGCGGACAGCAGTGAAAACATTTATACAGCTTAGTAAAGTCAAAAAATTGTTAAGAAATCATTTTAATGCTTATTATCTCCGACCAAAATAATCTCTGTGGCATTATGTCAATCATGTATGTATTTTTGATGACCGAGATTTCTGAACGAAAATTTATTGATTAAAGAAGTTGATGAATCATTGACTCTTGTTATATCATAGCCCAGCAAACAACTTTTAAAAAGCTATAATGAAGACATAGTAACGTCAGTGTTAAAATTTTCAAACATTTATGTCTCCACTGCTATTTTATTTAAGGTTTTTGCTGGGCTATCATATCCGGGCTCCTCAATAGCAACACTACTAACCATCTTAAAGGTATACGTGGAGATTAGACGAACCATTCAGGATTGATGAAAGAAAACGGGAAAATTCATTTTTTCAGTCACTTTCAGTTAAGAAGAGTGATAGCTCTTGCCATTAGTGGCTTCTTTGAAGTTTCAAACTTCATTTCAAAAATAAAGCTATGACAGAACCGGGGAACATTACTTTGAAAGCACCATCTGACAGTGCTGGAGAGCTTTAACTCCAAGGAAAAACACGAGGCTGTGTATGCCAGTTCGTATTTTAATCTGATCTCGGCTTGTAGCTACAAATGGCTACTTAACAGTCACACCTAAAGTTAGCCGAGCATTTATTGCACCAAATTAGCACTCTAAAATTATTTTAAAACCAGACTTCCTTGTTACTCAAATTTAACACAAAAAATACACAAGTAAGAACAGTGTTTCTTATATTTTTACGTCAATGATCCAAATTGGGCAGAGTTTATGGCTTGCCCTTAGTCTTTTTCTAGGAAAAAGAAAAGTGTGCTTTTAGACACACCTTTCTTGGAGTGTTTCGACCACATTCAGCACTCGTGAAAGAGTGATAGACCAGTAAAAATGAACTGGTAATATGTAATTAATGGGCAGTGAAAGGTTCTCAACAAAGACGTTTTGTGTGAATGTGGTGATTTAGAATCTATTTATGAGAATGCGGATCTTGCGTGACGCAACCAAACATTAGCCATTAGGTTTAATGCAAGTATCGGTTTAGTCTTTTGGCTGAACTTTTACTTGTGTTGTTGAGAGAGTTGTTCTTATTTTAGGGTTTACCTGTAATAAATATGTCCTGTTTTGTGACTTCTTTAATTCTTCTTTGACCACATAATAATCATTGTCTTTGTCTTCGCTAACTGAGCTTGTTTCTTCGTCGTTCAGTACACTAGCTGGAATATCACTGTCCAGTGAAGAGTGAGTTTTATTCGGTTTCACTTTATTCATTTGAAGACTGTTTTTACTGCCATTAGAACCTTGGGCTCTTACAAGCGCCTGAAGGATCTTTTCTTTTTCAGACGTCTCTCGACTTATGTCTAACTCGTTTTGTTTGCTTTTGAGAAGTTCGATCTGCAGCTTCCTCGACAGGTCTTTGCAGTCTTCCTCAAGTTGTAAAATTTTTCTTTTTAGAAATTTCTTCGAATTCATTTTCAACTTTGAAGAAGTTTTCTCAGTATAAAGATCTTCAAGTTTCATCTTCGATTCGCTATCAGTTTCGTTGTTATTCCCAGCCAATTCTAACTTCTTTCTCTCAATTTCTAATTCTTCGATAAGTTTCTCGTTTTCGCTAGCCAAGAGTATATTATCTTCCTCAAGTTTCCTAAGAGCTATCAGTTCGCTTTCTAGTTCACTGATTCGGTTCTGCCGCGGCTCACAATTTCTACATCCCTCCCTGTTTTTCTCAACTACCAACTCCTTCTCCAATAATTCGTAACGTTGCTTTTCCGTTATTAATTTGTTTCTTAAATCTTCATTTTTTCCAAGAAGTTCCGGATATCGTGTGACCTGGTCTTGAAGATTCATTATCACTTCGTTCAAATCTCGACAACTGTCGTTCAGTTTATGAATTTCCGCATCTTTTTCCTTTGTTGCTTTTACTTTCTCCTGTTCAGCCAAATTCGTCAACTTTTGCAACTGCTGTGAAAGGGTCAACGCTAAATTCTTTTCCAGTTCTTGAACCTCTTCCTGATGCAAACGCTTCAGTTCATTCAGCTGCTTTACATGGTCATCACAGCTATTCTTTTTACTGTCATTAAATGAGATCAGTTCGTTAATCTGCGATTTTAAATTTTGATTCTGTTTCTGAACCGAAGCAATGCGTTCTTCGTGCAAATGTTCAAGCTTGGCTTGTTCTTGAAGAAAGAAACTTTGAGACTCTTCTAGCTCTTTTTCATACTTAGATACCAAGAGTGATTTCTCGCCATTCATACTTTTGATTTTCTGGAAAAATGATCAAAAGCATTTGAAGAAATATCTCCATTAAATTAAACGAGAAGCTAAATAAATGATATATGCAATTTTAATTGTGAATTTAAACCCCAAAAGGTAAGAAATCTTAAAATCCCTAAGATTACTATGTACACCTTTTGCTGTTCATTTCCAGAAAATATGCTATCATTAACGCCAACCTGAGATTCATTAAGGCAAAAATACATTCATTTTACTCAATCGACATTCATTTGCGTAAATACGCAACCATTTGCATCCAAGGGCATTCTATGGCGCTACCAGACGACTATTAACACCATTTTGTTATACGCTAGGGATAACAAAATTTCAATTAGGCAAGATATTTCTCTTGCGTAATTAAAACTTCATTATCCTTAATGTATAGTAGAATGGTGTTAATGGTCGTCCGCTGGCGCCATGGAATGCCTTTTGATACAAATAGTTGCGTATCTACGCTAGTGAATGTCGATTGAATAAAATAAATGTATTTTTGTGTCAATGAGTTTGAGGTTGGCGTTCATGATAGTACATTTCCTGGTAATGAACAGCAAAATGTGTATAAGCAATGATATTTCGACCTTTAACGTAGTCGCTTATGCACTGCAAACTTATGGATTTTAAGATTTCTTATCTTCTATATCATTCAGTTATAGTGTTAAAGGTTTTTTCAAATCTTTATGTAATGTTTAAAAAACCAGCAGGAGTGCTTTATTGGATATAAAACAAGAGGTAGAAGCCGAGTGTTTTGGGTCGGATAAAGTACGTACTGCAAGTTTTTTGAACGGCTTAAAAAACAAAACGTTTTATACGCGATTTCCTTACGTAAGTTTGGTAATTTCTGTCTTCTGAGGCTAAAAATATTGAGAAAAATTTGAAGAGAAATTCAGGATAAAGTCACACGTGTCTTTATCACATATAAAGACACGAGACGGTTATGATTTTCTTTTGTATTTTCCTCATGAATTCTTAATGAGTTTTTTAATAATATGTAACAGGCAACTTGCAGCAAATATGTACTATACGGTAATTTGAATGAAAGAGAGTTACCTCTCAAACAAAAATCTTTTGCTAACTTTTTCCCAACATAATTACATTTCTACTTTTTTATTCTGTCGAACGACAGGTGATTTTACTCGTTAAGGGGAGAGATCTTAGTGTGAAAGGGTTTATAGTGAAGCATCTCCGGATGAAAGCCATCTAGAAGAGAAAGTTGTTGTTGTTGCTGCTGCGGCTGTTGCTGTTAGAATATTATGCCAGCTGCTCACTAATACATAAGATAGTTAATGGATACCCTCACTTTGCCCAGTTGTTGACCTTTAAAGGGTAATTGAATTCCTGTGATCACCTTGGATACTGGTGAAATTATCCCCTATGCCTCACGAAGAGTGTCGCCATGGTTCTTATTACGATTCTTTACCGTTATAAGCCCCCACTGACATGATTGCTTTGTTAGATAATTGTATGAGACGAAGGCAAAACATATCAGCGACCAACATTCATATCATACATACAGAACTTCATTTTAATACAATTCTTTTCTGTTGGGTACTATGTTCTTAACCCTTTCCTGTGCAAAACGTCCACTCTTGACAAGTAAAGTCGTCTGGAGTTAGCCAGAGTAAAATACCCTGGCGTTAGCCAGGGTAAAATACCAAAGTTGGCTATGGACCAGAGAGGATTAACAGTCAAGAAGTGCATGGGTGAGATACAAGACAGTTTTTGCAGATGACTTTTGTTTTTCTGGCCGCAAATATTTCTTCAGAATCTAATAAGGGTATCATTTCTTTTGCTATCGATTCCGTCCAACATTCAGTAGCAAAATCCGTTCAATGATGCATTGTTTATATGACAACAACTTTAGCCATGACGTTGTTCAAAAGAGAATAAATCATCCTTCAAGTGATGGTCATTATGTGCTCAGTTTCCGCTAATAAATTACCGTTCTCTTTAAACAAAGACCGTTTAATTCCAATAAAAACAAACACACAAAAACATAGGGAAAATTTGACTGCACTGTCGACATAAGTACGTTGCAACGAAAGCACATCGCGATATAATACTGGCTGAAAGTTTGAGCAAGGGAAACGGATTACCACTGAGGAGTTTGAGACTCATAAATACATCAGAACAACGAATCCGTTCGAATGGTTGTCCGTTTTTTGCTTATTCGACTGCGTTACTGACATTCCGTCATATTTATTACACTAGACAGTCAGATTATCAAGTGAATCCAGGATTTTGAAAAGAAGGATCACTTTCTGAGAAGTTTTAAAGGCGACTAGCCGTTCGCTGCGGAAAGGGTGGGCCATGGCCTCAAAGTTCACGTTAGCACAATATCTATTCTAATACAATGACCAACTCACAGTTCTAAATAACATAGTAACCAATATGCAGTTATGATAACCCACAAAATGGGAGTTTATTTGTGGGAAAATATTGTTCGGAGTTTTGAGGAAGGTTAATCTTAACCTAATGAATTTCCACCTGGATTCACCACTTGAATAAAGAACAATTATTCACCAAAGTGGAGGTAAATATCTATACTATCCGACACTGTGGTGAATAACTGCATTAGAATATACCTCGAAAAAATTGTCTTCACATAAATTGTTTCAAAATTTTTACAATTTTACGTGATAACGGCTTGTCGCCCACTCATCATTTCTAAACAAAACATTTTAAAACACATCCTGAGTGCATTTATGGCTGAAAAGTAAAAGAAATACATATCTTTGAATACTTAATTGCCAAATTTCGTTACTTTTTGGTGTTGTCTGGCATGGCGACTTTGTTTATTGGTAAAAAAGTTCTTCTTCCGTAACGCAAACAAAACTGGACGCTCTTTTGTTTTAGTCGGATGTGAATAGTGCAGGATATTCCGAGGCAGAGGAACCAATCAGACTATCCAATCTGACCAAAAGACACTATCCACTTGCGAGGTATACGATAAAAAATGGATCAATCAAGTATAAACCTTCTGCAAGAATATTGGTGTCCGAAACTGACCACTAAAATTTCCGTCACGGAATAAACTCCATGTACGGTAATGCTCAGCATGCAAGTGTTTTCACAAAAACAGAGACATTTTTTCTCGAACAAAACAGAATTTACCCAAAAAGGTATGTCTGTTTCTCTTCTCCTTGAGTATCCCCGTCCCCCGCAAAACACACCCTTTCCTCCCTTTCTTTTCTAGGGGAAAAGTCGCTCCTTTGGGTTCAAAGTGTTTTCATAATCACATGATCTCCTTTTGTTTAAAAACAGCCACCAGAGGTTTAACATTTTCTCAACAGGATCAATTTCTAGGCCACACAGTTTCACCTGTTTGTAGATAAATCACGAAATATCACCTGTATTACACTATATCTTGACGTGATCCACAAAGAACAATTTGTTCAAGACCAATACAAGTTTTGTCGATGACTCGAGCAAACCTGTCAAAGACTTTTTTTGAGTCTTCCTTCTCGAAGGCACTTCTTACGCATGCAAATTATAGCTCAACTCAAACGGATGACCATTTTTAGAATTTTTCTGAAAGTGATGAAATTTATAGGTCTTAATGGAAATCCCACGATGTACACTGGCGGTCAAAAAGAATCGATCATGTTAAGATTTATGTTACTTTCTGCTTACATATGCAGACAAGAAACACATCGTACACCAACAGCCTTCAGGGTTATAGTAATGAATGTTTTGGATAGATTGAGCTGTGTCCCATAATATTTGTAGAGATATTCTGTTTTTAAAGTATTTTAGAGCATACGCTAAATGAATTTCAAGTCTTATAAGAAAGGGTTGTTAGTCTGTCACAAATTGGAAGAATACGGAATAATGGGTCCAAAGAGAAGAATAAGTTTGGAAGATCGAGGAAAAGTGTTGGCATTATCTGAAGAAGGCTACACACAACGTGAAATTGCTGCTCGTGTGGGTTGTACTCAAAGCAATGTCAGTGAAATATTTCCTCAAGAAGAAGAGACTCACTGGTAGTGTGAAAGATGCCAAGATCCCTGGACGGAAACGAAAGACATCTGAGAGGGAGGACAGGCTCATGGTAAGGAAAAACAAGTCAAATCGCTACAAGACTGCACCGCAAATAAAAGCTGAGATGCTAATTGAACATGGTGTCAATATCTCGGTTTCTACCACCCAAAAAAGGCTTAGAGAGGCTGGTCTAAAGGGCTGCAAGCCCAGAAAGAAGCCTAGGTTTACTGCTCGCCATAAGAAGTCTCGATTAAAGTTTGCACAAGCACACAAAGATTGGATGGCTGAACAGTGGTCCCAAGTTATCTTTAACAATGAATCAAGGTTTCTTCTTCATAGGAGTGATGGGCATGTGTATGTCAGAAAAATGGCTTGCGAAGAACTAAAGGAAAGCTGCATTCAGACAACTGTCAAACATGGAGGTGGTGGCATCATGGTATGGGGCTGCATTAATGCAAGATGTGTTGGCTGTCTTTCTAAGATAGATGGAAAGCTCAATGGAGAACAGCACATTGATCTCCTAGAAAATTCAGTTATTCCAACCACACACATGCTGACCATACCAGATGGTTGGATATTCCAGCATGACAATGCACTTGTCACACCTCCCGCCTTGTCAAAAGATGGTTCAAGGAAGAGGGCATAACTTTTGTGGAATGGCCAGCACAGTCACCCCATCTCAATCCTATTGAGAATCTATGGGACCAACTTACGACAATGGTCCAAGAGCAAAACCCTACCAATGTCACAGAACTTTGGAGTGCTGTAAAAGCTGTATGGCAAGGCTTTCCATTAGATAAGCTAATTATTTTAATAAATAGCATGCCTCGAAGTTGTAAAGCAGTGATCAAAGCTCGTGGAAGAGCCACTAAATATTAATATTTGTTTTCTGTTTATTTTCGGCGTAATTACTTGTCATGATAAGATTTGTTACAATGTTTATGGCGTCACCATCTTTAGCTTCTGTGTGATCGATTCTTTTTGACCACCAGTGTATTTTGGGAATGCGAAGCTTGCTGAATATGGGAATTTTGGGCCTAAAAGGATTATGGATCATCAACCCGCCTTCCACTAATATTCCATTTGTCCATCAACGCATGGAATACCTATTTCCTTCAGTAATTTTACAATTATTCTTCTCGTTTGTTTTGCTTACTGTTAGATTAGGAAAAATTTAGGAAAAATGCTGATAACAACGCTAGACTATACGGGACAATACGCTATTTTAACAAAGAAACGCCGCTCTTAATTCTTACACACTTCTTAGTCGTTACTTCTATTTTAATCCTAATTATTCTATCGCTACTTTTACAATGAAACGCCCCCCTAATTCATTTACACTTTTATAGCCGTAATTTCTATTTTAATCTTAATTTACTCGTAGTTAACTGTATATATAGCCCTGTAATTCATCATTTATACTCCTGACGAAGGTCACAGTTAGGTAACCGAAAGCTCGAAATAAAAAACTCAATTGATCAGAGAACGCTTGTCTAATAATTTAATAAATTTGATTTTGTTTACAAGGTTTTCAAACCAGCGCGGTGAAACCTTAGTTGCATATCAGCATCGATGCTTATTACTGGTCTAATCAAAATGTCTTCTCAAATTCTTCACTTTTTAATTGGTCGCCGTTGTTATTTACCGACCGTCCTTTTGGTGTTGACATTAGCCTAATATATTGGACGCCCGAGTATTAGTGGGTCAATGGGTCTACGATAGAGCTATCCAAGATAACCAGAAAGCGTTGCCATTAATGATGTTGATGCAAACACCGCACTTTCTCCTCATTATGCCAAATGCACTAAGAAATCATGAGATCTGAATTTTCCTTATACAGCCAGGCATGGAATTAGCACTTTAGGGAACACATAATGGTTGAGGTTTTAAGTTGTAGTCTGGAGCTTGGGTCTTTTAAACTTTACCTTCCATTATTTAGAGAGCTAGGCAATATGGCAACCGGTCACAAGACCTGGAAAAATATTTTTATCCATGTAGAAAATCTGTTTAAAAACTATCTCCTTTACCCTTTCCGGTCCGTACCCGATATTTAGCATTGCTCCGCCTAACGCCAGATGATTTAAGTCGTCAAGGGGAGACATCTCGGACAGGAAAGGGTTAAATAGAAAACTTTGCTGTTAAAACACAAGAAATTATCAAAGGAAGGCTTTGTTGTTATTCATGATCAGGTTCTGAAGAAATAATGAAGTTTCAGAAAGATAAAAGTTCATTTTTATTCTGGCCGTCCTAGTTGGATAACAAATTAAGGCAAGTGAATTTGCATCAATATGTTATTTACTTTATATAAACACTTGATATTGAGATTTGCAGAAACAGATGTTGACGTTATCACGAACCAGCACACTCCGGTAAGGTTTTCTCTTTATCGGAGTCTGTGGAAGTCAATGGTCAGACTATGTCACCGACAGCCAGGAAGCGAGATTGATTCCCATCGATCAGAGGCTCAAAACGCCTCTCCGAGTTTACAAACGTGAGGCTATGAACGTGCACCCCAATACCAATGCCAGGCAACCATATTCTCCAAGCATTGCTCAGGCACTTGCAAGGCACATCAAGACATTCACTTCGGCAGACAATATCAGAACAAATCAAGACATATCTGCAACTTTCACTCAAAATTGAACCCATGTTGCTCAACAGTCATTATATACTGTGACGTCCGTCAATAAGACGCTATCATAGTATCTTACTGGCGATCAAGTTGCGGGTTCGATCCCTCTCGAAGCCTCAGAAAACTTTGACAAACAAGTTTCAGAGCATGCGCATTCTTATAAAAACACCCAGGAGATACATTTGCATCACTATAAACTTTCAAATTGAATTAAAAGACCCTTGAGACTGTTCATTTACCCTTGTATTTTCGATCCCCGTAATTCTCGTCCTGTGCTGGACACTGTCAGGGTCAAGTTCAGCATTTGACCCTGATTCCGCAGTTCAACCTCTATCAACTATTCCCTGTTACTTCTCTCTAACATAGTTGCTGAGTAACGCAATAAACAATTTCCTACTTCTGCTCGACTGTTGACTGTGCATTTCGTGAAACTTCCAGATCTCCAGGATCATAATTTCCGTGGCCGACGAATTTATTCTGATCATAAGACTCTAATTCATTGGAATCATTTGAATATTAATTACTTCGTTTGCTATGATAATACGGCGTTCGTGATTTGCGACCATATTTCTATGTCAATTGACAAGGCAATGGCAATAAAAATAGTCAAGATACATCGCTCCTACCTGTTTGAGTCGCCATTGAACGTTTTCTTCTTCAATCTCTTGCTCTATTTTGGATTGTTGCAACTCTTCGTTAGTTTTCTTTAAGTCTGATATCTTTCCTTGCTGGCTCGTGAGCTCAGATTCTAATGCTTGAATGGCAGTTCTACTTAATATTTCGTCCACATTGTCAATCGTATCTCCAGTCTTCAGCAATTTCCTCAGCATGTCATTCTCCTTCTCGAGCGCATGAACTCTTCTTTGAAATTCGTTTCGAAGCCGTTCATTTTCGACTTCGACTTGTTGTTTGTCGTGGTTCAGCTTTTCGTTCGCTGATAGTAAGCTCTTATTGGCCTTCATAATTTTTTTACTTAGCTGTCGAAGTTGCTTGATATCCATGTTTGGTAACGTAGATTCTGAAACAGATTCCTCTTTTACCAGTGAATCACCTTGCAGAACATGACCAGCATGTTCATCTTCCTTGTCCTCTACAATTAGAGAAAACCAAAGGTGGTCATTTATATCTGACTTATGGAATAATACTGCTGTGAATATGACATTATGGAAGTCGTGGTTTATCCGGCACGCAAAGAATTGCGTAATTAGGTCAGTGAAGCAGAAAATAAATCAAACATTTGCGAAAACAGAGGTGCTGTTACACGTGACTTTGTGTCTCACGATTGTCATCCTCGTGTATGCAACAACTCCAGGACAGTCCACAAACCAAGATTCTTGCTTTTGATTTGCTCCTTTTCGTCCTCAAAACGCTTAGGAGTTTAATACGTACGTCACGTTGACTATCGCGAGGCAAAAAGTCAAACGTTTAAACAGCACTTTAGCAGGAGATAAGACCATAATTATTATTCAAGTAGTCGTAGTTACAGAAGTACTCGAGATAATAGACTATCTTAAATCATCTGGCAGAATGTATTTTGTGACCCTGTTCTGTTCATCTAAAACGAAGTGTAGCTGTGGAAAATATCTTCTTATAAGACGAACAATGGGATTATGTGTGAGTGTAAAGACATAAACCTATACTTCATCAGGAAGTGATCTCTTACCATCAGCGGACGTTCATCATCAGGTCTTACGTCTTCACAAATAGTTTTTAAGCTCCTGTCATGACGGATAACATACTCGAGCCTTCGGTTTCTCAGTCAACATAGCAACAGTCACCCACCGCTGGTATTAAGAAATCGAATTGTCTTAGAGTTGTTGGTATCATACGTCACGGGATGAATTGAAGAATACGCCACTACCGCACGGTTGGTAGTGTATTCTTCAATACCTCCTAGAATGAATGACATGACGGAAATCTAGAAGACAAAGGATCCTTTTTTTTGGGGCACAGACTGTTTAGGAGAGTCAAATTCGTCAAGGGAAAAATTGAATACTTCCACCAGCCTTTTGTCTGCCGTGGGAGAAACTTAATCGCAAATAGGCGAGTTGCGACATTCACGTGACTAGTGACTTCATCCTTCTGAAAATAGCATATATGGAATTTTGAAACTCAAAAATACACATGCATACAGCATGGTGATTTAAGTGAAACTCTTGATCTGGTCCTTTAAAACGTACATTGGGTTCGCGAAATGGGTCCAATTTATAAATGGTCATGCGACTGGAATGAATTCCTTTATCCATGCGAAAACGTCTTTTAAATCTTTTCTGTTCGAAACGCCTTCCCTCGACGAATAAAGTTGTCTGGAGTTAGCCAGAGTAAGATTGAGATGTCAGGTACGGACCGGAAAGGGTTAAATGCAAATTTTCCCCTCACGCAAGCCTCAAGAAACAGGAGGAGACATTTTAACATTGTTCATGAAAATTTTTTGACTCGAATGGTTCATGTTTAATAAGGTAAATATATACTTTGGTTTTGGTCGCCATGTTGAATGACATGATTAACTCTTAGAACATGTGGGCCTAAAGCAAAACAATTATTTCTCCATCTGAACCTTCATAATTCCATATTACAGATCACATGAGCAACGTTTCAACCCTTTTTTGCTGGTTTCTTGCAGTTTGAGAACCGAAACAGCTTTTTAAAAGTGATTTTTCGTGGAAAATGTTTTCTCGTGAGGTGACTAGGTACAATACTGCCTATTCTCTTAGCCAGTGCAAATTTAACAGACCCAAACTCCAGACTAGAGCCTAAAACATTAACCTGCATTTGTTTGCTAACAGACCATTAACCTGCATTTGTTTGCTAACAGACCCAAACTCCAGACTAGAGCCTAAAACATTAACCTGCATTTGTTTGCTAAGGTTATAATTTCACACCAGCCTTTTTAAGAGAATTGAGGCAATGTGACTTCTTTGTGTAAGTAGCCTATGTCTCTCTGATCATAGCTTTCCTTATGACAGGAAATACATCGTGAAATTGATTTAAAGCCGCGATGGTGAGTGAGCTGAACACTCGTATACATGGCCAGTGAAATGCTTTAACCATTTATCTACCAAGAGTAAGATGGAAAACTAAGGATGTAAATGTGCGCTGGGTTGACATACTAATTCGTTCCATTGTTGTTCATGTGAAATAATTGTTTTCGCTGAAGATTTACCGTCTCTTTAAAGCCCCTAAAGCGCAGGGATGGCGCCAAAGGGGGCATGCAAAGGGGGCTACAGACCCCCCTTTGGGGGAACGTCAGTTCCCCTGTCGGGGAAAAATTAACAATCCGTCGGGGAATTTTCGCTGATAAACAAATATATTGTACAAACTATTATTACTTGTTATTGATTTAGCCAACAAAGATAATAGACTCTTCTCTTCTTGTCAAATCTAAAGCAACTTGTTTCTAGTCAGCTGTTTCGATTATTCTTGCGAAAAATAACATGATGTTTTCGACTTTCAAAAAAGGAGATTATAAAAGGGGCGTGATCATAGACCCCTTTGGCTTAGCTCCTCTGTAGGAGACGTTAGCTTCTGTGTCGGGAAATTCCTGGCGCCACCCCGGCTAAAGTTTCCTACGGTTTGAGTTCGGCGCCAGCTAAGTTTCTCCTTAAAAACTTTGTGTGGTTATAGTCCTACATTTACCCGAACCAGCAAACATTTGTAACCTCAGATCCCCGTCAACAGTCTAACTTCTGATGGTGCGTATCTCCCACGTTCATTTACGTAAGTCTACCTAAATTTACGTTCGAAACCTATTTTCGTACGCTTATGTGGAATAAATCCAGCATTGGAAATCAGCCCGACTCTCGGTAGCCCAATGGTTAGAGTTCTTCAGGTTACGGGCTTGCAGGGACACCGAACAACACACCCGAAGTGAGCAGTACATTCTCGAGAACTTTCTCACAGTTGTACATCAAAACTTTTTGCCATTCCCATGCGCTTACGCTTAAGCTGGAACAGCAATTATGACTCAACTTAACCTGCTTACATTTTTGACAGTAAAGTTTAGTTAACGATGAATTATTCTTCTGTAGTTGTTTAAGAGGCAAGGAATAAACCAAGGAGGTATTAGGGGGAATTGCCTTCCGTTGATTAGAAATATTCATTCTGACAACAAGAAAAATTGGGCCTTTTTTTGTAATGTATAATATACATCATATTTTGTTATGTTTTTTGCAATATAAACCACGAAATTGGTTTTGGATCATTTTCGATGCTCTTTAATAGAAAATTTTTCCCAAGTAGCGGGGCATTTTTTTTTTTACTTTGTTTCCCCTTTCAGATATCTTGGTGGCGCCCATGTTTAGAAAACCATTAACATTCCTCATAACTGGATTTTCAATACCAACAATGGTCGTCCTTGTTCCCAGGCCCTCATCAGTTAACTTAAAGTTACCTCCCTGGGAACTGGAAGATTTAGATGGCACATGCGCCAGATTTTTCAACATCTTTTTATCAAAGATTGTCACTCCGGTACCTTACTGATATATCGAGGATCATATCTGACTTTGAAGAAACCACCAGCATTGGGTTAGGAGTGCAATAGGAATGTCCAAGACTCTGGGACATTTTCGTCGCCTTTTCCATGGCCACTGATTTCGTGTTTAGTGATAATTAAAGTACTGGTTATGAGGATGAATCAAGGGTTCAAGAGAAAATAGTACGTAGAATTTAAAATATATTCAAGAATGTCTATTTAACAAATAGCTGGAATTCTGCGCTGTGATACAAACACGAATGACGTCATTTCAAATAGAAAAATGCCTGGGGAGTCAAAAGAGATGTCGTAGTAGAGCGCGAATACCCAATGTACGTTGTACTTAGAGCCTCGCTTGGCTGACAGGCAGAGTGATTGACAAGAACCACAAGCTGGTCACTGAGGCCCGCTTTTGCATATGAACTGGGGGTTTCAATACAAATAATGCGTACCCACACACAGCACTGATGAATTGAGGATGAAATTACTGATTCACTTCAGTGAGTTTCCACACCCTCTCTTCGGCATTGAAAAGCCATTACATGTCGGAGCTAAGAAAACGTGAAGTACTCGACTGTCAAACTTACTGAACCCGCTATTTCGTAAACTCTAAATTCCTTCGATTTTGTCATTCACCGGCAAAGAAAGGATTAAAACTAATCCGGATTATCTGTGTTTGATTGTTAGTTTATCTACCTTCTTATAAAGATCTGATAAAATAGAGACGTTTCCCAATTTATTCAATGTCCGATCATATCATATCATATCATATCATATTATATCACATATCTTGTCATATATCATTTCATCATATCATACCATTTCATCTTATGTTATGCTATGTTGTCAGATTAGATCAGCTCAAGCAAGATCAGACCAGGTCAGGTTAGGTTAGATAAGATTGGATTAGATAGACTTAAAATGATCGGGTCAGATTAGATTAGATTAGATAACAGATTAGATAATAGATTAGATTAGATTAGTCTAAACTATAGATTAGATTAGACTAGACTAGATAAGACTAGATTTGACTAGGTTACATTACACTAAATTACATTAGATAATAGACTATTACGTCCGGTCGATTGATTTCATGTCATGCCAAATCGTGTCCCGTAGTATTATTTCATCATACTACTGTTTATTGTAATGTAATGCACTGCACTTTGCTATGTTGTAACGTATTGTGCTCTACTGTTCGGAAGCTCTGTAACAATTCCTTATCATCTAGAGCTACATGTGATTTAATGTAAACCAAGATGCTTAGTTTAAGACTTTACGTTTAGTTTATATCAAAGGTCTAAATCCACTTGTTTGTACCAGCTGCTGTCCGAGACCCAAAAACGTTCCCTGGCTACTGGGGTCAACTTGAAACATACTTTAAATTATAATCGTTTACAAAACGAGAACGCTACTGACAAGTTGAAATAACAAAAAAAGATTTCGAGACGAAAACTTGCCGAACAATCGCACGTTTCCCACTGTAGCTTCATTTGAGTTAGGGTAAAACGGGAAACATGCATTGTTTAACCAGAGTTGTAGAACTATGCTACATTCATGCGATACAACATGCACAACGGAAAAAAAGAGGATTATAAAAACAGCAAGATGATTGCAGCAGTCCCTATCATTTTGTTACTACCTGTAGCTTCATTCCATAAGGTAAGATGATACTTCCTGCCATACCCATGCTGTTTCGCAAACCGGGCTTGGTACATCCTTCGTTTCCTCACTAAATCTGCTGCCTTTTCCAGATCATCAAAGTGAATAGTAATTGTCGTAGAAATTGATCTTTTTTCACCTCCCACTGATGAAAAGTATGCAGTATGGCTGAATTGACTTTAACTTAAGTGGTGACGTTTGAAGATGACGCATTTAAACCACATCAACAAATATTAAATTAACGTATATATGGTGCATGGCAATTTGTCAGTCGCAAGTCTATCAGTTTCATAGGTAATAATAAATAAGCTAGTCAAAAAGGTATGACACGCTAAGTTACTTAAACATCAATTCTTATTTACAATGTCATGTTTTTGTAAGTTTGTCATAGTTCCAGTAAATAATAAAATTGAGGAGGTTCGCCAGAGTATTTGTCTGAGACATCGGTTTTCAGAGAAGAACCGTGGTTCAGAAGTCAGAAGGAATAAGTGACTATATTTTTCAACAGGCTACCAAAGTAATTAAATATCGTATAACATTTGAATGGCAATTAAATAATCCAAATTGTCATATGTTCTAGCTACGTTTGACAGTTTTAATTTTTTTTACGAAAAATGATAGTTTAAAGAATTCAGAAAATCTGAAAGCTCTGTTGAACCTCCTCATGTTTTCCTACGTGTATGTACCAAAGTGGGTTTTCTACTCTTTCAGGTTTCACCATTTCCTTCTTCGCACTTCTGAGAGATGATTATTGCGACGGGTAATTAGTTCTCTACATCATTAATCATTGCATAGTTACATAAATATCCAAAAATGTTACTAAATAAACAATTAGAATAATATTGAAATGAACACGTTCTCTGACCAAATACTTTTTTATCGCGAGCTTTTAGCCACCTGGTCTGTGGCCTTCAACAGGTAGAACAAAAATGTTCATCACATTTTTGTTCCACCTGTCGAAGACCATAGACCAGGGGGTCGAGGGCTCTTAAAAAGTGCTTGGTCAGAGAACGTGTTCATTTCATTATGTCTTTGCCTGACCGTGCTTCGTCCATATATTTAGAATAATATTAGTTGTTGTGTACTTCTGGCTGAATTGAGTTAGTATCAGACAAAGGAACCTTCAAAAAATAATTTCATAAAACATTAGTGGTTAGTGTTATTCGATTCAAAGCACCGTTCCATGGGAGACAACGTAACAGCAAAAACTATTATTGTAGAGTTTAACTGAGATAAAATTAGCAAGCTATTATTAACCTCAAAAAATATACATGGCACTAAATATTGGCTAACGCCGGCCGGCAGAGCCTTTCCTCCTACCAGAAAGACGAACCCATACTCTATTAGTTTTATGTCTATTCTTTTGAAACCTTCCTCCCTGTGATATATCTTTCATAATCCCATAGTCAGCCTTGACTCGCAAGCCCAGAAAGGTAAATGGAAGAGTCTCGAGCAAGTAGCTACAGGTCAGGGTCAAAAGCTTTTCTTTTAAACCGAATGTGTTTTTTCTGGATAGCTATCTACAACAGTAAATTCCTCGCAAACAAACGCAAACATTTTTTGGTGGCATGATCGCAAACTGCTGAGAATAGTTTGCGTAGTTTGACATACGCACGTCTGACGGAACATCGCGTTCATGTCACCAACCGTCACGTACACGTTGCAAGAAAGACAGGAGTGGTTCCATCCGCATATGCTTGCCATGATTTGTGATCAAGCCATGACAAACAGTTTGAGAATGTTAACTACAAACTAACCGTTATGTCATGAAATCAGCCTTGAGGAGCGAAAGGATATTGGCAAAATATTAAGCTAGTTGAGCCAAAAAAATTAGTACTAACAGGTTTCGTTTTGACAGTCAATAGACGGTTGAATTCTCTAGTTGTTAATGTTTTCACACGTATATAAAGGGATTAGAGGACGTTTGTTTTCCCCTATAATTCTTGTTTTGAAAGATTTCTATAAAAATGAAACAAAAACCTAAATATTTGCTGTGAACAATTCGTACCTGCATTGGCATTTTTAACCTGAATGTACCACTAGGTTTTAGAAGAATTCTGCTTTGTAATCTACCAGATACTTCTGAGGATACTAATATCCCCTCCAACACCATCCCAGAGTTTCCCAGAGGAGCCTGTTTACTGATAAGTTGCATGCAAAGCTTAATCTCTTGAAATAAAATTGGATCATCACCTACCGTTTTTACTGATTCTAGCAATGGACTCATTAGACGTCAAATCTGGTTTTTCTATCTGCAGATGGTAGGATCTGGAAGGTAATTTTTCACTCTTTACTTGCTTTCTGGCGTTGTCGTTGCCATCTTTGAGCGACCCCCTGAAGCCATTGATAATCTTACCATGTACATTAACACTACGTATATCGTTCGTCTTCTTCACTTCGTCGCTTATTCCAAGTAGTCCTCCTTTTCGTTCACTTATGTCTTCGTGCCCTCTTTCTAGATCAACCAAACTTCGTTTCAGGTCTTTGTTTTCCTTCAAGACAGCTCGCAACTCGTTGTAAGACTTCTGAAGCTTTCCCTGAAGATCTACTAGGTCTTCTTCCATTTCGTCAATTTCTTTTTCTCTCTGAGTGGCTTCGTGCTCTTGCTCGACCAACTGCTCCTCTAAATCATTACACCTTGACTCGAGTTTTCGTTTCTGCTCCGTAATTCGTTCCATCTCTTCTAAATCCTCAAGCTGAGAGTTCACGACTTGACTTAAGCGATGAATTTCGGCTTGAGATACCTCTAGCTCCTTTGACAGTACTTCAAGTTCTTTATCCCTCTTATTTCCCGTGGTATCAAACACATCATCTTCTTGGTTTTGAGTTACAGAGGTCCTTGCTCCACTTGGATTTTGCGGTTGCAAAGCCGCGTTCTCCTCTTCCAATTTCTTCAATTTTTCTTCCAATTTCACATTGTTGGCCAGGCTTGTTTTCCTCTCCTTCTCCAGGTGAAACACTTTTTCTTCTAAAACGTCGTACGAATCAGCTTTTTCCTTTAAATTTTCATACTTTTTGCTCAAATCCTGCAACTTTTTCTCTCTCGTTTGGCATCTGTCCTCGATCTCTCTTTTCTCACATTCTAGTTTTATGAACCGTTGTGTGGCTGCTTGATTTGACCAGTTTCGTTCTTCCAATACTTTATTTCTCTTTTCCAACTCATTCAGCGTTTTTTGCTGTTCCTTATTTTCAGCCTTAACCGAAAATAGTTCTTCCTCGATTGCATTTTGTCTGTTTATCAGGTCTTCAAGCTGTTCGTTCAATTCATCTCTTTCTTTTGTTACCAAGGCAAGTTGAACATCTGTACTACTCCTGTCCTCTAGGTCTTCTTTTCCTTTGGAATCTGAAAAAATGTAATTCACTGTAAGTTTGCATGGCGATATAAATGTACTAGCTTCTACTTGTGAAACACTCCATGGAAATGTATTATTAGTTAAGCTTTTGTCCTGTTGACACAAGACTTTATGAGAGCATTCTGATGCTCAGACACTCTGATGAAGTCCACAGTCTACTGGACCAAAGTTTAGCAAATAACAAATGTATATGATTCGTACATTTCTTATTTGTGCACCACGCCTTCACAAAAATTTCATGTGTTATTTCATATGTGAAACACGTATGTAACTGGAACATTTGCACAAATAACATTTTCATTTCACAGATGAAATTTGAACGTTTTCACATATGAAATAACTTGGTTCAAACATTTTACATGTGAAATGTTGGTATGTGAAACATCTGTTTCAAATGTGAAATGGAAGATTCATACATAAAAATTAATTACACAAATGAAATTTTCCTGTGAAATTCAAACATATTCGCAAAAGAAATACTATTTTTTAATGTGAAATGATGGGTAACATCTTTGTAACGGGTAATTAACCTTTCGTGTGGTTAACAAAGGACTTTATCGACTTTCTAAACGCTAAAAACACTCGCCTAATGGCTCGTATCTTCTTACGCTTTTCTAAAGTCTCGTAACTGTAATAACTCCACAGGGATGTTGCATTTAAGACACGAATTCGACCGGGTCAAAACGGAACACAACTTTAATATAAACCGACGCCATGTTACACAGGAAAAAGACATGCTTCTTTTTATCTCCCACAATCCCATGCACACTGACAAGCCCCTAGAACACTTCCGGTTATAAAATTCAATACATTACAGTAACATCCTGCGAGTTTAAATCACAGTATCCAGACATGGGAATTCATTTGGTATTTCTTAGGTACATATAAAAGTGAAGTGAAGTAATGTGAAAGGAAGTATAGTGAAGTGAATTGGACAGAAGGGAAGGGAAAATAGGTTTTTAGGTAAGAAATGACAAGAATGATCCAAAACGTTAATAAGTTTGAAATTTACTAAGAAAACTGAATAATATCGTGGAGGATAAAAAGCAAAAGAAATGACAAATTAGGACTAAGAATCAACTTATAAAAATGACGAAATACAAGATTGTGCAATTGACTTACCCTCCAAAGTTTCATTTACAGTCTTATCGTTTGTTGTGTCTGTGGTATGACTAGAAGTCATGCCATGACCACTAACCAAACCCTAATGAAACGTAAAAATGAGGGTACTGTGAAGAAATAATACCAGTTAGATATTACCATTTAAAAGAAATAAACATGTTAAAATCAGTAAAGACGAAGAATACATAGGTCAGCGTTTAGGGAGAGTTTAAGTTTAGAAATTAGAAAACTTTCTCTTGGAAGATATTCACAGCCGGGATCAAAACATCTGTAGGGGGAAAAAGAATAGAGACAATGCTACACACATCCCAATTAAAACAAAAGCCATCTCGTTGGATAAATCACTTGTGAGGTATTTTATCTTTTGGCAGTGTCACTTTCCTTGTAGTTTTTCCAAACGTTTCACCTTTGTCTATAACTAATAACCTATGACTGTGTTGTTGTAAACAGTAAAAATTAGTAAAAGCTTTTGTAAACAGCCAATATAATAATGTAATAATGTGATAATTTTTTCAGTCAAATTATTTTATAAAGTAAATGGTTTGAACCTGGGAGAATCGTGACATGTTTGAGGAAGTTGATCGTCCAGGTTAGTGTAGTCTTGAGAAAGACTGTTGGTTGAAGTGACTGACGTTTCGACAGCCTTAGCGGTAGTCATCTTCAGAGTCAAGTCTGAGTCAAGTCTTCAAGTCTGAAGATGACCGCCGCTAAGGCTGTCGAAACGTCAGTCACTTCAACCAACAGTCTTTCTCAAGACTACGCTAACCTGGACGATCAACTTCCTCAAACATGTCAAATTATTTTACTCGCTTAACGAAACATCACTGTTCAGTTAAAGTACGTTCTAAAGTTTAAGCCTATTTTAATCGCTTTTTTGATCTTTGTTCGGTAATCATCTTTATTTTGCAGCTACAATTGCAGTCCGCATATTTCTCTTCCTTAACAAATATTCACCCTTCCAGCTGCTAAATAACAAAGAAAACTGGCTTCTGACTCACCTTCTGGTGTGTGTAGTACCTCTTTAGCCGTTCCGTTAAGATTAGATTAGTTCTTTCCTGACCTTTTTGGAGAGCCTAAGATTGAAAATAGTTTATTAAACCCTTATAAATATCCCTTGGTAAAGCAACATCTTCGTAATCTTAAAATGAAATTAAAAGCGTATATGGTGACGATCGACAGATCAAACGTTGTTCACTAGGTACCTTACCAAAAAATGCAGTTCACAGAATTTTGATAAATAAAGTTAGTAATTTGAAGACAGAACCACGACAAGGGCTTAGTTAGACTTACAAGAATAGAAAATGAGACACTAATCTCGCCAAAAAAAGCTCAGTTGACCAAAATCAAACCCACATCTTCTCAGTTTCAAGATCGCTTCTTTGAGAAGAATCTGAAAGCTTTTATACTCTGAAGTGCACGAGAGGAGCAAACAACACCACTGACACAATAACAACAACGACAATGACGTTAACAATAACAACAATAGCTACAACAATAATAATAATAACAGTAACAACAACAACAATAACAACAATAACTTCAATAATGATAATAATGACAAAAGGACAATAACGACAATAATAACAATAACAACAATAATAACAACGACAACAACAACGACAACAACGATTACAACAAAAACAACAACCACCAGGGCGACGACGAACACAAAAACATTGCAAATGATGACGATAAAAATGATGATAAAATGGCAACTAACCTGAATCCAAGGATGCTGGAAAGCCTCATTCACCTTCATTCTTTTGCTAAATTATTTTAAAAGTTAGATATATTCATAGAATAGAGTTCAAGTGTGACGTAAAACTATTACAGGAAATGATTGTAAGGATCACATTAAATAAATTATTTAATACAATTAAATAATTACTCATTGCAAAACAATCGTAATCTAAACCAAGTTACCTCGGATTCTTTACCAACAGCTTAGACAGAAAGTCTTTTGCATCGTCGCTGACATCATGGAATAATGCATCAGGCAACAGCCACACACCTCGAGTAACGTTGGCCAAAGTGATGTCAGGATCATCATTCCAAAATGGAGACACGCCAGAAAGACTATCAAAATACATTTCAGAATTTGTTACGTGTGCATAGACAGGATTCGAGGTGAAAGAGAAGATTTCGAGAAATCATTTTCAAGATGTTCTTAAGATTAATTGCACAAAGCCAAAATTTGTATAGATAGATAGATAGATAGATAGATAGATAGATAGATAGATAGATAGATAGATAGATAAAGAGAGGATTTGATGCGATCACATTATGATCAGAATATATGAAAATTTCTGACTGTTCTAGCCGTGTCTCAGTAGCTCAGAGGTCAGAGCACCGATACGTAGATTCGGAGACCTTGGATTTGATTCCCGACTGGGGCAGTCAGATTTTTCGAATATATAAATATAAAGGCCAAATTGTCATTCACTCCGCAAATAGGCTGTAACCGTACAGAAAGAAATATAAGTTTTATATTCTATAGTTCCTTTTATTTTTTATCGAATTTACGGCGGGGATTCTTTCACCAAGCCCTACAAAATTTCTAAGTTATTTTTCAAAGACATTCGTGTCAAGGTCCATTGGTGACCATATTGAATGAAGTATTACCGATGGTTATTATCAGAAACATTAGTTTCATGGTAAGCGATGGCCGTCATCTAACACAAAATTCAGCCACCAAAGACCCGGAAGAGCTAAGATTAGCAAAACTAAGAGCAGAATCTTAAAACATTTTTTATCCAAGCCCATTACACTCTTATGAAACGTCCCTTTTCACAGTTTTCTGACTAAGCATGGAAAAGGATAATATTTTGAATTCGTTAAGCTCGTGGAGAAACCATAAAAAGATATCAATAATCTCAACATTTCTCTCTTAACTCTCAACATTTTCTTCTCGGATTAACATACAAATAGAAAATTAACCTTAGCGAGAAGGAGGGTCGAATCGTCCCATTGATCATGACTTTATCCCAGACGTCCTTGGAAACTAATTGAGATTACCAGTGAATCCCTTTCTTGAAGTGCTAATAAATTTTTATGATTGTTTAGGTTTATCATTTGTTTGTGGATAAATACTGTCGTGTCAAGTTCAATCTATCCTTTCAATTGTGGTTCAACATAGGTGTGAACCTTGGACAAATTTATTTGGTCTGATGGTTGCCATTCACTGAGATCTACTGTAAAATAAAAGTTACATACTTACAGGATGTAGGTAATGACTCCAACACTCCTAATAAACAATGTAAACAAGACTATGAAATTGGTTTTAATTTAAATTAGGCAATTCATAAAATAAAAAAGAAACAATGAATAAAAAATTACAAAAGAAGAATAAAAAATTACGAACAGAAGCGCAAAACAACCTAATATGGAAGGCGGGTGAAACCATCATGCAGTTTTAAGTGTTCAAGTAGCCAGAAACTAAGTTGGTCAAAGCTAACGTTGAGTAATTTTTACGCAATTTTTAAATAAATAAATACATGATAGTATACGAATTTAACATAACATGTGTTCAAAGGATGTTGAGAAGCAAGGAAATCTTTTGGATTCCCGCAGCATTCAGCGCTCAAAAGATACTAAATTTAGTCCATGTATTTCGGATTCAAGCATGACTAAATTCTTCATAATCACATCATTTCTGCATGCTTTGTACTGACCGGAGTATTTTAAACCCCTTGGTTGCTGCTAGAGTTTTCCATCAACTGAATAAAATTGTCTGAAGTGCGCCAGAAACAAATTTGATTTTGCAATTAAAAGGTTAATCAGTCGAGATAGGATCAAATTTTAACCTTTTGTCAGCTGCTAGGGTTTTACCTCTGTTGAATCACGCCAACAGTGTGAGTTAGTGGGGAAAGCTTTACTTCATTTTGAAAAACATATTGCAGCGAACAACCTGTCCCACCAAACTAAATTTTTGTAAGTCTTAGAGATGGAGAAAACGCAGTATTTATCATATTTGTAAAATATGGTGACATTTCTCAATTAAATATGAGTTACACTGGGAAATCATGAATGAAGTGCTCACCACATGTCAGTTGCTGGTGTAATCGCCTCATAGTTCACAACTTCTGGCGCTAAACAATGGTAAAAAAATGTTCACCGCTACATCAATTTACTATCATCGTCGTTTAACTGACAAGATTGCAGTATTATTGTCATAATTATCATCGTTATGTTAAATTATATCATAGCGCTAAAAATAATGAAATAGAAATCAAATGAAATAAAAGAAAAGAAAATTTACAATTGAAAGCTACTCGTGGTCAATCTGGGTTTCCACGTCATTTGCCTGTCCCTTCTTATTGACTTTCTTTTTAAAACTTGACATAAACATCGAGTAAGCCTTGCACAGTTGGTTATTAATTGTAATTCATTGTTCCCTATTGGATTACTCATTGTTTTGGACAAATATCAAATATTTCTAGTAGGTAGTCCTAAAAAGTCCGTTCTGGCAATTGGATTTTAACTTGGTTGAAGAATATTCTTAGGATCAAATGTTATAATGTAATATATTATAAATTATAAACAAACAGACAATTAAGAGTAAATAAAAAATAAATTAGTTAATGAAATAAGCAAAAATCACAGATGAAACACTTAAAAAGACCATATCGAATACTTTTTTCTCGCTGCTGTATAATCAGACTACAATTCGTATGCACTTCCATTAATCCATGAAAGTAAAGTGTATCATTCTCTGTCTTACCTACAAACTCTGGAGTACCAAAGAAAATCTTAAGATCTTCTCCTGCATTTAATTTTCGTGCCAGTCCAAAGTCGATCAACTTGAGATTGCTACTTTCTGGATTGGTAAACATAATATTTTGCGGCTAGAAAAAAACAAACAAACAAACAAAACGTTTGGTTTACATATTAACTCAAGAACTTGAAAAACTTCAAAAATAACGCCCGTCATGTTTACCTTCAAATCAAGATGCAGGACAGCTTTCTCGTGCATATCTTTTACTCCCTCCAAAATTTGTTTCACGTATTTTGTTATATCATGTTCAGTGACATAGTCATTCTCGCATACTCTCTCCAGAAGTTCTCCTCCTCGCATACTAAAAATGAGTTGGCAAGAGAATATGCCTAATATAGCGATAGTGTAAGGCTGGAATTTTTGAAGAGTATTTATGATCGAGAATAGGAAGCAGTAACGATAAAGGATGTAAAACACAACCTCTGTTTGCATGGAGAAGATCGATTTTTTATCTCATTTAATTAGCACACGCACAACGTCAACGAATTTCATCCCTGCTCAATCAACAAGTTACTCTCTGAGTGTTCAGCAAATAACATGGGAGGGAAACCTAAGGGGCTGCTTGTTGATGGTTGCTTTTGAAATGACTATGCAAAATGTGTCTGCAATAAATGAAGACCCTGACATCAATCCTGACGGTATCAAAAGCAAAAATGAAGAAGTTAGAAAAAGTCAACCCACAGGCATTTAAACCGACACGTCAGAGGGGGAAACCTTAACTGAACACCCGAAAGGGTTCAACCTAGAAGACGACTCCATTAGTCCACTCAACATCAGGAAAAAGACATTTTATAAAAATGAGAGCCCAGCTCATGATTTTTATGTGGAGAGGCATAATGACAGAAATAAAACACAAAGTATTTAAAACAACTTTACTAACGTTTCGTTGCGGGCATGCAACATCTTCAGAGTGACTAATTTACAAATGTGACTAAAACCTATATATCTATTTACACGTGATGATAAGTTACATGAGAGCTAAACAATAGGATTAAAGTGACAAGGTGTAGGGTGACAAGATGTAGGGTGACAGGAAAACAGTTCTACGCGGTCCTCTTTTCAGTTCATTTCATTTCATCTCTATTTTCCTGTCACCCTACATCTTGTCACTTTAATCCTACTGTTTAGCTCACATGAAACTTATCATCACGTGTAAATAGATATATAGGTTTTAGTCACATTTGTAAATTAGTCACTCTGAAGATGTTGCACGTCCGCAAAGAAACGTTGGTAAAGTTGTTTTAAATACTTTGTGTTTTATTTCTGTCGTTATGCCTCTCCACATAAAAATCATGAGCTGGGCTCTCATTTTTATATTACGTCTACGTTTTCTGCCCGGAAAATCAGTAGCCACGATTTTAAAAAGACATTTTGATCGAGTAAGTGGTTACTGATAAATTTACAAATGACGATGAGCAGAACAGGTGTATATGAAACCTTATATTCATTCTAATCATAACTGTGTATCTATCATTCAACTTAATATATAATCTGGTTCTTCGGTTCTGAGGCTCTCTTTTTCAGACGGTTCTCGAAACGTTTTGTCCCTGATACCAGCTTAGAAAGTATTTCACCAGTTTAGGGGCCTAAGCACTAATTTCACATGATGCTACAAGGGATGATTTTTAACGCAATTTGTCGGAACAAAATTTCACAGGGACAAATGACATGATATGCGCATTAATCGTATATGTATAACATTTTGTGCGTTAAAATTCGTTCCGTGAAACATCGCCTTAAGAGTGCCGAAACGTGAAACGCAGGTCACTGTTTGCCACTTTAAGATTATGTTACACGGAACGATTTTTAAAGACGACGCAACATCATGATGTTCCTGCAACAAAATTTCGTTAGCGCCCATTTACACTATACGATTGTCGTATCCAATCTTTCGTTCTGGGGTATGTAATGTTGTGTCAAAGGCACAATTCTTGCTTTCAATTCGCTCACTAATGCAGCAGTTCCCATTAAGACTCAAATGAGTTAATCGGATACATCAGAACGAACAATCGTATATTGGCAATTGATTCACCAGGCGGAAATCGCAATCGTAAAACGAAAATTAATGCCCAGCATAATATTCTCAGAACAGCCATAACAACAAGTATAAAGTTAAGAAGATTTAATACAGTCTGACGTTTCGTTGCTGAACGCGCAAAATCCACAGAGAATATTTACACAATGAGATGAATGGTAATACATAATGATAAACAGGATGCTGATAACTTAAATTAACCAATTAGTTATTGTATCTTAGCTCTTTACTCTTATTGGTTAATTTAAGTTATTAGCATCCTGTTTGTCATCATATGTTACCATTCATCTCATTGTGTAAATATTCTCTGAAGATGTTGTGGGTTCTGCAACGAAACGGCAGACTGTATTAAATCTTCTTAACTTTATAGTTGTTGTTATGGCTGTTCTCAGAACATTGTGCTGGGCATTAATTTTCGTTTTAGAAACAATCGTAGACAACAATCATATCGTGTAAATATAAATTCTTACAGACCGTCCTCAACTGTCATGCAACTCCTATCAATTTTTTGTGCAGAGTTTGCGGCTTTAAAAATCGTCTTTAAAATCGTCCCGAGTAATCATCACCTTTACAAGGGGACCAATGGCGGACCTTCCTTTTTCTCCCCTTATGTAATGAACACACTTATCTCGAGTTAAAATACGTCAAACTCTGTTCTTGCTAGAACGGCAAGTTGCTCAGTACTCAGGTAATGTGTTAGTCATTGATACACAAGGGTGTACTCTCATTCTTTTGTTCATCAACATAATCTTGCCAGTTAAATCCCATGTTTTGGTTCATTAGTTTTTGTATACTTACAGTTCTAAAACTAGAATTAATTTCCCTGGTTCTTCAAAGGCTTCATAAAGTCGAACGTATCTTCGATGTCGCAAGTGATTCATCATGTTAATCTCCTGCTGAAATTGGTTTCTCTGGCTTTTTCGTACTTTGATATATTTCACTGCATAATCACGTCCAGTAGCTTTATGGATACCGTAATGAATGACGCCGAATCGTCCTCTACACAAACAAAAAGAACATTTTCCATATTTCTGAGCATTAACGTCTTTCAACGTATTGCCACAGCACAGCAAAGTAAAGACGGTCACAGCACAGTAAAGCCAAACGGAACTTCGCGCTCATAACGGAACAAAACAGCACTGTTCAGCACTAAATAGTCCGGTCAACACCGTCAAACAATGTATAGTAAAACCTTCTACTGCACAGCAGCACACTACACCACACCACAAAACGCAACGCAACACCAGACACCCAAGAAACACAATACAGCTCAAGGCAACGCTACGCTACACAATGCAACACTTCACAACACAATACATATAATGCAATTGAAGACAACACAGCACCATACAACGCCAAACTTCCCAATGCAATACAAGACAACACTACACAACAACACAACACAACACAATACACATAAAGCAATTTGAAATAACAAAGTACAATACAACGACAAACTTCATAATGCAATACTGCACAACACCCACAATACAGCACAACACAACATAGCACACCACAACACAACACAGCACAGCACAACACAACACAGTGCAAAACAACACAACTCAACACTACACACAACAACACTTCACAACATAACTCAACAGAACACAACACCACACAACACAACGCAGCACAACACAACGCAGCACAACACAACGCAGCACAACACAACGCAGCACGACACAACGCAGCACGACACAACGCAGCACGACACAACGCAGCACGACACAACGCAGCACGACACAAACGCAGCACGACACAACGCAGCACGACACAACGCAGCACGACACAACGCAGCACGACACAACGCAGCACGACACAAACGCAGCACGACACAACGCAGCACGACACAACACAACACAACACTACACAACACAGTACAACACAACACAACACAAAACAACACAACACAGCACAACACAGCACAACACAACAACACCACAACACAACAACACAACAACACAACAACACAACAACACAACAACACAACAACACAACAACACAACACTACACAACACAATGCAACGCAAAATGACGCAACAAAGCGCAACACTTCACGATGCGAAACTACAAATGCAATAGGATACACACAACACAATGCAGCACTACACAACATAACACAGCACAATTGAACGCAAAACTACGTAACTCTGCTGATACAGTTCAACACATCACAACGTAACGCAACACAATACAACACAACACAACACAACACAACACAAAAACCGACTATTATGAAATCGAAAGAACATTATGGCATTTACACTCCCAGGCTAACTAATCGACCGATTAAAAGGCAATAAATCAAAAAATTGATAAAATTCCATTTGCATCTGGCACAATAGCCGCATTACCTGTGCATTTTCTCGTCCACTAATGAATATTTTTTAAACATTGATGTACTTCATTCACGTCAGATTTGACATAATTGCTTTACTTAATGCTCAGAAAAAACGGAACTCACTTTCCAATTTCTTCCTTTATATCATAGTATAACTCAATATCTTCTTGCTTCAGTGATACTCGTGGATGGTCATCAAAATCATCAACTTTATCCACTTCATTTTCTTGATTAACGTCTTCGTCCTCAATATCACTGTAACCTGTAATTGTCAAACGAATGCTGGCGAGTTGGCACAAGTCGTAAATCCATTCTATTACAATGATCACAACATTACTTTCGTTACACTAGTAAACATAAATAAGTTATGAATGTTACTCGTAAACATTCGATTTTAGATTTAAAAATGTGAGCTTGGATATATGTTGAGACAGACGAATGATCATCAAGCTCCCTACTCAGAAAAACAATTTCTGAGCCCCAGACCGGGATCGAACCCGCAGCCTTCTGATGACCGGTGAGACGCTCTAACCATTGAGCTACCAAGACTCAGATGGCGAGCTAAGGTGCAAGTTCGACAAATATGTGCGACCTAAGCGGAAGCCACTATATATTGATAATGATTGATACAAAATAAATTGAGCCCGTCTGGGGCTCAGAAATCGTTTTTCTGAGTAGGGAGCTTGATGATCGTTCGTCTATCTAAACATATTCGACTTAGTATATTTTAATTTGACTATTCTCTCTGAAATAAGACATTTTTGAAATTTCTCCGTCTTCACTCCTTCTCATCCAGACCTCTCATTCTGACAAATAAAACCTTTTGGCGTTAGCCAGAGTAAATTAAGAAAATTTACACAGAGGATAAGAAAAATTAACGTTTTTCCAGTGATCATGCATAACCAATGAATGTAAACTGTTCATATGACCATTTTTTCGAAATTGGTAATGTTATGCATTTTACATGTATTTCAACTATGGTCAAATATACCAATGCGCATTTGCTGGAGTTACTTACCTTCAATACGAAGTCTTGCTGAACTTGAGATAGTATCAAGAGGATTAGAAATAACGCACTTATAGTTTCCTCTCCTCTCAGGAGTAACAGAACGAATAACCAAGCTGTGTATGTTATCCTTTGTGTCCTTTCTCAGTTTTATCCATCGATCCTCCTGCAGCAAGTTATTACTATGGTACCACTCCACTTTTGGTAATGGCTTACCAGTGACTTGAACGTCAAACTGGACTCTCTTTCGTTCCCGCACTGTTACATCTTTCATTTCTCGCATGAAATCAGGGGCAACTGAAAGGTAATCAACAACGCGAAAATGTGTTAAATATTATATATCTATATATCTATATATCTATTTATCTATATATATACATACATACATATATACATATATATATATATATATATATATACATACATACATAGGCCCAATAGGCCGAAACGGTTCCGTCTGCAGTTACATACATGCATATATATATATAAATATATATATATATATATATATATATATATATATATATATGATATTCGTCTTGATGAATATATATATATATATATATATGCATATATATGTATATATATGTGCATGTGCATATGCATATGCATATGTATATGTATATGTATGTGTACATGTATATAAATATGTTAAACTAAAATAAAATTACAGAACGTTTTCAACTATGTGTTATCATCAGTGTTCGAGGTGATGAAGACGAATAGTCGAAAACGTTCTGTAATTTCATTTTTTTACTTTCTAATATTTTCAGCCCGTAAATGTGTTGATTCCTTACAAGCAAACATTATGACATACATTTTAATGTTGGTACGCGTGAAATAATATTTCTTTTATCTTTACACACTATGGCACGCCTTGGCGTGCCATATTCCATGTCACGACAAGTCCGACTCCGCGTTTTAACGTCTTTTCATTGAATGTATCGTTGTGTCATGTCTTGCCAAGGCGTGTCATGTCGTGCCATACCATGCCATAACATCTAATGGCATTACAAGCCATTTCTTGTCGTTTCAAGTCATCTCATTTCTTGTTATCTAACCCCATCTCGTCTTATCTCATCCCGTCCTACCCCAACCTATCAATTCTATTCCCATACTATTCCACCCCATCTCATCCCATCTCGTCTCGTCTTGTCTCGTCTGATCTTATCCTTTCTTATTTTATTACGTTCTGTCTCATCTTATCTTCCGTTCTGTCAAGTCCCGTCTCGTCTCGTCTCCTCTTGTCCCCTCTTTCCTCATCTCATATCGTTCAGCCCCGTTCCACCTTTTCTTCCTTCATTTCATCTCTTTCTTTCCTGTCACGTCTTTTCCTGTCCGGTCCCATCACGTCCTGTCACGTCTCCTCAATTCTCATGTCAGGACATTTCATGTAATCTTACCTTGGACTTCCAATTTTGTGCTACAAGATATCTGACCAAGATGATTTGCTGCTACACAACAGTAATTTCCTTCATCTTGCATTTCGCATTGACCAATTGATAAAGTACACTTATTGTCCTCGAAGTCTATGGTAATGTCATGGTCTTCATTTTTCAAAGCTTCTTCATTTCTGAACCACGTGATGCTAGGTGTTGGACGTCCCGCCACTGTACACGTCATCACAGCCGGCGTTCCTTTGGGGACAGTGTGAATTGTGGGAAGTGGTTCCAAGAACGAAGGTGCAGCTTCTAAATACAAAAACGTTAACACCAGTTATGACCCCGATATGGGTTTTGGTTATCGAGTCATGCAAATATTCTTGTGACATTAAAATTACCAATGGGCTACCGTATCATATATAATTCCAAAGGACTAAAATTATAAAGGTAGACATGTCCCCTAAGTTACGGAATGCACTGAAGTTTTATGTTATATAAGATTTTCCCAATGAAAAACGGGATTACTTTTGGCGCAGGAGCTTGGTGCAACTTTAATTTTTATGATTGAAATTTATGACAACTATTCTCGGTCACTTGAGTTGTCTCAAAGGTGAAGGGGGAAATTCAACTACTTGGCATTATGAAAGTTTTAACTATTTCAAACTCGAATGAGTGATTTTTCCATCTAAATTTACATAAGCCAGTTTGCAAAATCCTGAACTCATTAACTTTTTGAATTTTCTTGGCACATATTTAAGAAAACTATGTGGGATGCTAAATGAGATAAATTCTATGCTTTCCTGAAAAACGTCCGAAATTTTAAATTCTCAAGGGAAAAGCGTTAACTGTTTCACATTGCCAAAATTGTTATACTGAGGCTTGAAAACCCAAAAAGGGGTACAAAAGAATTGAACCCATTAAAAAGTACATCATAAATTTACAAGTCCCTGCCTTGTTTCAATTATTGGAAAAGTTATCTCCTTCACGGCTAACAGATGTCTTCATTTTTGGGAAAACTTTGCTCCTTTTATTAATTGGGTTGTCGACCTTTGAGTCAGGAACACAGCGAAGGAGTAACGAGGCCACCAGCATTTTCTTCTACGTTTTTGAGAAACGGTTGAAAAATGGTCTTTATCCATCCCCTCACTGTCCGCCCTCCTTCCCACCTCCCGCACCTTCACGTCCCCTCTTCTACCATCTCTTATTCCTCACTTTCGATTCCTTTTCATTCATCTCCATCCTCCTTCCTTTTCCTCCACCTTCCTAATTATCTCTTTCCTCTCTCTCTTATGTCTCTATCACTTTCCCTTACCCCTCCCTCCATGCCCTCTTCCGTCCTCATTCCTACTCTGTTCCTTGCAATCCCCTCTCCTACCTCTTTTCCCTCCCTTCCCCTTGATTTTGAACATCCTGGTTGTACCCTTACCTAAGCGAAGAAAAAATACGTCATTTCACCTCGCACTCTATTTTTGTACACTGACCTGCATGTCCATCGCTGTCGTCTCTTTCTTCGGATATTTCTTCGAGGATTTCTTCACTTGACAAACTCTCTACATTATCTTTCTGTTCGCTCTTCTCCAGAGCAGTACTCAGAAACTCTAAAATTTCTTTATTTTCCTTAAACAACCCTTCAAGAACGTCCTTATCGTCCACGTTTGAGCCTTGGAGTTGATCAACTGATCCAGACTCACTCTGAGATCCTTCATCACTGTCTAGAATCTTCATTGCTCTTTTAGTCAATTGTCCACTTTCGGCTTGAAATATAGAGGGAGTTGATTTACTCAACTCCCGTTTACTGAGGAGATTTGTCCTGCTGTCATTGTTTGCTTCGTCGAGTTTAAGGACCGACTTGCTTTTGCCCTTCAATGAAGCATTCAAAAGCGAGCTCATTGAGGAGAGTCGCCGGACAGCTCGTACGGCATTCACAGATTTCTAAAGCAAAGACCAAAATTTGGCATTAAGAGGTATGTCTCAGTGTCTCTGGAAACTGAAAAATAATATTACGTATTCGTGGAAACGCATAAGTCGTTCATGATTGAGAACAACAAAGACACATGTGGGAGCTGTTAACACGCTGTTAACAATTATTTGGGCTCTAATTATTGTTCAGCCATTATGACAACGTTGTTATACTGTAATATTGTCGTGGTGTCAAAACTCATTCGGAAGAAGTGAAGGCATACAGTTTTATAACAATACAATTTAATACAATACTATACAATGATATACAATACAACACAATACAGTACAATACAATACAATACAATACGATTTGATAATACACGATTCAGGTCGACAAGAAACGACAGCTCGAGACGATACTATGCAATGCAATACGTGCAATGCGTTGGAGTTTGCACCACTATAGGACGACCGCTGAATCAAATGTCAAGCTGAGATAATTTGAAGGATTTTGACCCGTAAATAGAACTTATTAGAACTTGCAAATTCTAATATACTATATCGAGCTAAACTACCAATCTCATGACAGTAAAAACCAATTTATTAACCCATCTCCTTTTACCAACCTGCCAGCGTCTTTTAGCCAAAAATTTTTTAAGGTTTTCTGTATTAATTTTATTGTTCCCTCTGTTTTTCTAAAATAGTATAAACAGATAGTAAAAAATAATAGTAAAAAAATTTTCAAGAACTTTAACTTAAGCATGTTTCATGAACGGCACGTCTGTATCCCAATCAAATTAATTCGAGTAGAAAAAGCACTCGTTTGATAACATGTTGAACTATTTGGTTATTTTTGCTGAGAAAACCTATCTTATCCCTTGGTGGGTATCGAATCTGTTACATTCTGACTGATGGTGATTTTCATTGGGTGAAATGGTGAGCAAAGGTCATGTTTGTGTCGTGCATAGCAACGTTGGGTGGACAGACTTTAATAAATGACAGAGTACATTATGTAAATTACGCAATTATATTATAAACCACAAAAAAATTATCTAAAGTAAACTACCAAACTTATTTTAAATAAACTTCGTTTATTCATCATGGATTACCTTAATCCATTCGTGTTTTAGACATTCATCTGCGGTTTTCCGCTTGCTAAATTAAAATGAAGTTGCTCAGCAATTCAATTCACTAGAATTCAAGTTACGTGTAAATTACTGTTTTAAATGTGGTTTAGGGAGATTAGACATTATGAAAGCATGCTCCAATTTCTTGTTTTCTCAATCAATTCATTTCTTAAGGGCTGTTTACACGTGCCATTCTGCATGTTGCGATTGTCATCCTCGTGTATGTAATAAACTCATGGTAGTCTATGGAACAAGATATCCGGTCATGATTCGCTGTAGTTTGTCCTCGATACTCTCATCAGTTAAACACATACTCCAAGATGCCAATTGTGAGGCGCAAAATCTCACGTGTGAACGGCCCTTTACATTAATATGATATGGATGAACTCAATTTTCGGCCCTTACGCTAAATGACGCATACTGATTGGTAGCTGAACCGTCTGATATTTCACGATATTGGACCGGTCCTATACGATTTTTATTCCGATACAATACGTTTTGGCGGGAAAACCTTCAATATGATTTCGATTAAATTTAAGGAGAATTAACTATCTATAATAAAAACATCAGCATTGTAGAATGTACTGGAACACTATTGCTACACTCGTTTACAGTTAATTGTATAAAAGTACGGTAAATGAATGTTTAACTGGCGGAAACTAGAAGCTCGACGAGCAAGTCATGAAGCAAGGTTTACAGTAACATTTGAGGACGAAAACCCTGTTAAAAATGAGGAAGAAAACCAACCAAAAGCCACATAATAAGTACCTTATTAACCTAGTTTGCTCGGTCGGTAGTGGAAAGTATTTACCTTCGGTTTTTTCGTACGGACCTCGCTCTTTCGTGGCTCGGTCTGTACGAAAACTTCTGGCAAATACTTTCCAATATGGACCTCGCTTACGGTTAATAAATATTTATTACTATAGATAGGTGAATGTCAACAGAGTTTTCTTACGTAGGTGCTTTATGTAACAGCTTTGCAATAAAGTCCTTGGCCTCGCTAGTAATTTGATTGAAAGCTTCATCTTCAAAATCATATTCAGCAGCAGTAACATACGATAATGTCTCGTTGTCGTCATCGCCCAAAAATGGCGATAAACCGCTGACCCTAATCAAGAAATCACGAATTATTAAGGATTATTTTATGATAATATTACTCTATTCCCCGATCAGCCTAAACACAGTGTTCCTGCAATATTAAATTCAGCACGAGAAAGTTTTGTAAACCCAATGGAGGATAGCCCTTAGGAAAACTGTTAATTAAATCAGTTTTTCACCTAGTTTTATCAAAGTGGGCTTTTCAATTGTGAAAATTAATTCAAAGAAGAAATTTACAGTATCTTGATAGTGTTGAAATGAGCTGTTTTAGTCATCGGTTGCAGCATGAGTAATCTTAAATTTACTACCAAACTTCTTAAGATACCTAGCCAAAAATCAAAATTAACTGCATCAAACATTTCTAATAAAACTATTATCAATCACATTTTAGTATAATTACACAGGTGATTATTGAAAACCCTGTGTGGTGATTGGCCAGAAAATTACGTCATAAATCTCGATAATCACCTACAGGTGAATATTATAGTGAAGGCTGAGAAGCAAGATGGCAGCTACCTTTGTAAATGTTACCGAGGAGATTTTTGAAGTGTTAGTTCACTACTTTCTTCAAATAATCACCTGTGTAATCGTACTAAAATAATCATTCGGCTCAGGCTCAATCAAAATTTTTGAATAATTCCCTCGGCGACTATTTAACAATGTTCCTTTCGCCTTCGGTGAATAATTGTTTAATAATCTGCGACTAAATTATTTCCATCTTTTACCTTTTCGTACAGACTATAAAGCTTTAATTCTTCAGTCCATACGTAAAAAAGAGACAGCATGTATAATCTTGCCAAAATACCTCCTCATTAAATAAAGTCGAAAAGTATCGAAAAGTGGTCAACTTATTCATATCATAAAGTTTTAATTTCTTTTCCTATTAATACTCACAAAATGTAAGCAATCACTCCAACGCTCCTGAAAGAAATAGCAGAGATTAGGGCAATCAACTTTATCTAATGCTTTAGGCCTGAGATGAACAAGAAAAAAGATCATACACGAAGCATTTACATATGTACAGTAAATATACTAAAGGCTGCTGTCGTCCTACGGCATGGGCGATTTTTTTACATCCACTTCAAGATGGCGGATACCGTGAGAGCCTGAGAACTGTTTGCTATCGTGTTATATATATAATTCAAAATGTCCTCTCACCTAAGATCATTGAACTGCTAAAGATACAGGTTAGGATTACGGTTAGGGTTAGGATCGAGGTTAGGATTAGGGTTAGGGTTAGCTCTAATTCTAACTCCAATCCTAACCCTAATCCTAACGCTAATCTTAACCCTAATCCTAACCCTAATCCTAACTCTAACCGTAATCCTAACCTGAATCTTAGGTGAGAGGACATGTTGAATTATAATATAATACAAGCACGAATAGTTCTCAGGCCCTCACGGTATGTATCCGCCATCTTGAAGTGGATATCAAAAAAAAATCGCTTGACACGGAGCTTAAAAGAAATGTGGTAGTTTGCTTTTGAATACATACGGCATTTGTATCCTGTCCCATGCACAAGCCAGTGAAAGACAGTTTAGAGTTAAACAGCATTTTGAGACTCTCACAAAGTGGATCAGAACTACTGGGGACGAATAAAAAACAAGTCGAAACACCATTAAAATAAACAACCAAACTACTTGCTGTTGGGGATTCAGATTTTGGAAGTTTCGATTTCACCAGTGTTACATACGCTCATAGTATCCAAAATGTTTCATAAAACAATTGTTTTAGGTATTTTGATATATTTTGATTCACGTTTTGTTCCTGTATGTAAATGGACAAATCAAAGCTATAATTACGAAGAAATGTCACTATTTTCAGATACGTTTTAGTTCTTCCATGATGTAACGCTAGAATCCACATACCACATATCACTTGCCAGGCACACAGGATCAAAATTGATCACTTCGGGTGCTAAGAAAATAGAATGAAAAAGAGAAGGTACATAAAAACATTCATTCCTCATATACCAACGTATGCATATAAATGTAGGTTCGTACACATTTAAATATGACGTAAAACTCAAATCAAGTTATGGTTTATGCATCAAAACTCGTGTCCGAGTTAGTTTACTTGGTTAACGGTATATTGCTAAGGCTATTTGCACTTTGCTATATCCCACAATCAGTTCATTGATATACATATGCACTTATACATATGCATGTCCATATACACATACATATACATATACATATACTTGACATATATGCATGAATGCATGATATACGAGATGAATTAATTGCTGTGTAGATTGATGGAGCAATGCATGGGTGGATTAATGGATTAATGATTAATGGACTCCATGTATGTAGTGCTCTAAATCCTGGAAAAAAACTCTATTGAAAGTTCATTTACCAACAAATTCTGGAGTTCCTTGCATTGTTTTAATGGCTATTCCCGGTTTTAACTCTTTGGCCAGTCCAAAGTCAATCAACTTGATATCCCAAGTGTCCTTGCTGATGCAAACTACATTTTCAGGCTACAATGAAAACATAAACACATGTAAATCTATACACGGCAAATATATATACACGTTCATGCATTTAGATCATAATCACAGCTGAAGGTTTTTAATTCATGTAGGACTGAACAGAACATTTCTTTACACATTCTCTTGCCAAATATAGCATGCTAATTGGCTACTCGAATACAGATATCAGGTAAACAGATCAAGAGCTTTTATCAAGATGAAACTGAAATCGCAACAAGGTGAAGCTTTAGCCTCAGTCGTTTTTCCCTTTTGTGTTTTTGTTTTCCCTTTTTCAATTCACTAATGTTGTCGTTGCAAGTCATTCATATATTTCTTAAGGCGTACGCGTCCCAAAGGAGACAGAAAACTCCTTTGTTTGAAAGTACATTTTTGACTCTTTCCAACCAGTGTAAGTCCTCTATTATTTTACTCTGGATAACACCAGGCGGTTTTACTCGTCAAAGGGAGAGCTCCCGCCTTGAAAGAGTTAAATCATGAAGATTAATTCTATTTCAGAATCATCTTCACAGACACATGAACAGATAGTTATAGTATTTAGATCGTATCTCAAGATCGAATTGGGGTATCGTTATCGCCTAGATACCCCAATTCGATCTTGAGAAAAATTTTTTTCATATACAAGTAACGCCCTGTGTACGTCATATTGTATAATGATTTGTTGTATCACTGAAGTTATTACACAAAGTTATTTGAACTTGTGCAAGTCGGTGTATTTTCCCTCGAAAAAAAGGGGAAAATATCCGAGAGATTAACTGGATAATATCAACACATGATTTTCTAGCAACTTTGCATAATTTGTAGCATGCGACTTGTAGCATGTGATGTATACATTAATAACATGCCTTGATGTGATGGTCGCCAGAAACATATATAGTTCTGGCACAATATAAGTCAATGTACATCAGCTCTCACGACCATATTACGTAATCATATATCCTAAAATTATTGTTTTGTATCATACCTTTAAGTCAAGATGAACTATATTCTTTTTGTGCATATATTGCAATCCTTCAAGCAGCTGTCGCATGCAGTAAACACATTCCTTTTCAGTTACGCTTTCTTCATTGGCAATTCGTTCAAACAATTCACCACCAGTTATACTAAAAAGAAGTGGTGCTTGTAAGTGAATATTTGACTTTTTTAGAACAAGTCTGTTAAGTCAAAAGCGGTTCGTGGATTTACAATACAAGATTTAGAACTGGTGTATATGGTTTAAGAATTGAACGTTTAGGAAAGTAGAATGCAGGAAAATATTTTGTTTTCCAGTGACAATATCAGTAACATACAGTAAATTATTTGGTTTTCCAATAATAATATCAGTAACTTAAATTGTGAGTTATGACATCTCTTAGCGAGCGTGTAAACACACTTCTTGTTCACAATTGTGAAAAGACGTGAACAAAGCAGTCTTTTATCCGTGAGCAATGTTGTACTGCACCCCATGAACAATGTTGTCAAAAATGCTGTTCACATGGCATCGATGTTATTGCAGAATCTTTCAGCCATTAATGCGTTGACAATTTGTTAACAACGTCGAAAAACTATGTTATCATTAGTCGACATGGTCGTTCTATCAATACATTTTCCCCTTGTCCCAACGACCACGAACTGCTGTTATTTCATGAACGCTAAACAATATCATTGGAAGAATGATGCACTATATTGTAGTTTTTAAATGTTATTCATCCATCTTGACAATGTTGTTACAGCATCGTGTACGAGGCATCTATTTAGAAGGTTTTGATGGCACGTAACCATTTATTTATGTCATGATTAATAGAAAAGTACATTTTTCTTCTTTTCTTTCCTCGGGGACTTCTATGTTCGTGAGCAAATTTCAGCTTTCTTGCGCTATAAGAACATTTGCCTTCGCTTTGCATCTCATACGAAATGTACTTTCGGCATTGCTCATACTTTTAACTTAGTAATTTCAGTCAAAGCTGACACAAATACTCAGTTAAAAAAACCCCCCCAAAACTAGGGAAATCACAACAGATACTGTGTACAGGAAAGGGAGACTGATGAATTAAACATTGACGAAATTTATTAAACTTGTCGGAAAATATTTTGATCATTCGCAAATGGATTTAAGTATAGAATGTCTGTAATTTGGAGCTTTAAATTGAAGAGGTCAGAGACTGGTTTACAACTAATAGCCATTAATAATTAGTAAAAGCATGAACCGGAACATATGCGGTTAAAAACAATATTTACACAAGATGATTTAAACAACTTACAATTCCATGATGAGTACCATATTTCTGGAAACGTCGTAAGCATCGTATAATCCCACTAGGCGTTTATGATTTAGTTTTCCCATAATTTCAATCTCTTGTAGAACGTCGTCTTTTGTCGGCCCCGAAACCTTCACCCATTTTGCAGCGAACTCTTCGTCAGTGTCCTTTTTTGTGACTCTCTTTACAACCCCAAATTTTCCTCTAAAATTTAAAGAAAAGGTTGTTCTGATTTGGCAGTGATCAATGATGATCAACGTTGGATTGTTGGCAAAATTTTTGCATATGTCTATCACAGCAACTCGTCTTGCATTACCTTCCCAGTTCTTCGTGAATGTTGTAGTCGTCATCAACCTTTGATTTCTTTATGATGATTGGAGGACGAGGAGAAGGATTTCCGTCTACTACAAAAAAGGAGGAAACGTTTAGTTTCATTAGCTACCAAGTCTGAACAAAACAGTTAATGTGGAAAGCATTTTTCAGGAACGTCAATGTCAAAAGGTGTTCACTGCCAGGTAAAATATCTGGAGTTTGGTTCAAATTTTAAAGCTTTGGTTCTTCCGATTATGGAATACGGTTGTCAATTTTGGAATCCTTAGAAACATATTACTGCTCTTGAATCCCTGCAGAGAACAGCAACTCGACTAATATGTGGATCATCATTCACCTGTGATGTGAGGTTACAAAAGCTTGGTTGGCTGTCACTGGAAACTCGTAGAAAATATCTATGCCTATGTGCAGCTATATAAAATTGTTTTTGGATATTCTGATACTAAACCTACAAAATATTTAGAGTTTGTTGGTCAATAAAGAACGAGAGCCTGGCATCAATATGAAATAAGACCGACATGAGTACATACCAATTAATTTGAATATTCCTTTTTCAATCGGTACATTAATGAATGGAATTCTCTTCTATTTTTAATTGTAAATTCGTGTAGTTTATATAATTTTTAAAAATCCTTATTGGTTTATGTATGCTCTTATAATTTCATCAAGTAAATAGTATTCCTATTCCATGCATTTGACTGGTTTTCACGATTATTTTATATATTTATTTATTGTCATATGGGTACGTAGCTTTTATAATATGGGAATTTAGTTATTCCCGGCTACGAACATCTATATGCATTTTTTTTAACAAACTATGTTTGGTAAATGTCTATTAAACAGTTAATTTTTTAAACAAATGAATTGTAATAGATATTGGACTAAGTGCATGAATGCATTAAGGAGTTAGTTTCTCTTCGCGATGTTTCGCACTTTTTAAATGGATGAAAACATTTTACAGATACCCACCACATAGACAATGCCAGAAGATTGATTTTAATTCATACACTAGTGGGATATACTACTTTTTTGCCATGATGTCAATGGTTACAATTAAAATTTTATTGAATTTTGTTAATTTTTTATACTGCTGAGAAGTTTTTCAAGAATTTAGAGACTTAAGATGTGCATGCTGAAAGTTTTTCATTTGCAACAAAGCCGATTAATTCACACGTGGCTGTTTTAATAAAAAGAATATAATTCTATATACAGAAATGCAAAATTTATGGCTAAGACGATGAGATTACGTGGAACTTAGTAAAATAATCTCATTTCGTATATTATCTCAGCAGTTTCAAATAATAGCTGCTTTTTTGGAACACATTCTTAGTATTCTTTGAGTTACTGTATATCGTTATAATTATTATTATTGTGATTATGATTATGATGAAGATTTTGACTATAACTAACATCATTGTGATTATCACTATTATAATCATTATCATTATCTTTGTCGCTATCGTTATGTTTATCATTATCACCATTATTACTTTTATCATCCTTATCATTATCATTATCATTATCGTTATCGTTATCATTATCATCATTGTTATCATTATCATCATTGTTATCATTATCGTTATCGTTATCATTATCGTTATCATTATCCTTATTACCTTATCATTATTATCAGTATCATCATTAACATTATCATTGTCATTATCATTATTATTTTCATTATCCCTATCGTTCTCGTTATTATTAATGTTATCATTACTGTTATTGTTACTATTGTTACTATTGTTATTGTTGTTGTTGTTGTTGCTGTTATTACTGTAATTACAACGGATGCTGTTGATATCGTTGTAAATGATTGTAGCTCTTCAATTTACAAGGAAAGGCCAGCAATTGGTCACTAAAGCTTCACTAAATCACTAAATGTCGATGTTCCCCCAGGCTAGTAAAAGATTAAAGTGGCATCATACTATGCTACTTATGACATTATGACAGATGTAAAATCGTCAACCTAGGTACCCGATTCTTCCAATTCCAAATAACACTTTGATAACAATTTCTCGTATTCAATTCGTGGATGTCAAGCAGCAGTTTATAAATAGAAACTAAGAGATATTTTTTCCATAATTAGTAACTTTCAGTCAACTGCTTAGTTAAAATGTTTATCAGGAATTTTTAAACAGCAGGTATCCCAACGAAAAATTTAATTCGATTTACTTTGCCACAGTAAAGAATGTAAGCGAGCGAGTCCCCTTCACCTCGTTGGTGGGGGGTGACTTTCAGTTTCATCATTGGTAATAAATTTCTTCGGTGATAAACTTATGAAATATGGAAGCGCCTTTACCTTCATTTATTGACAGACTTTCCTCCTAAACCATGAATAGAAAAGAAAAGAAAAGAAAGATTAGAGTATATCTAAAATGAATGTTAAAGTCTACGTAAATTCCATTACCCGCTGCTGCGACATTAAACCCGAGTTTACGTTCTACACGCATTTTTGTTGGCAGGTCAGGCAGCTTCACCAAGCCAAATATTTGACTCTGTTCGAGCTTCTCCGATTTGAATTCGAAGCAATTTTGTTTACCACTCTGTGGTGAGATAAATTTCACCTACCAACTTGAGATTTGATGGACAAAGCCCAGAGGTAATATGATTAAACGTTCTTCAACGAGAAAGCAAGAAAATTTTATCACTCTTGGCTTATTGTTAAGTAGCACTCAATCTCAGTTCTTTCAAACTCCGGTAATAGTTTGACAAAAAGTCAATTCAAAGTCTCCAAATAGTTGTACGAATGGCGAGCAATGCAAATGGTTTTAAAATCTTTTGCAGTTTTTATAATTCACTTCCAAGTTAATTTCGAACTTGATGGACAAGGTTATAATCCAGAAATCTAGTAGAACATTTGACAGGTGGAAGGTGTTCAAATAATAACAAGAATCATTCGTTGAATCAATGACAAATTAATATGTTTCCCACGCTTTGCAAACAAAACACATTTACCAGTTAAGGTAACGAAAAATCTAGCAAACCTACGTTCTACTGACTTACAATCTAATGTATCGAATGCCTCTTCACAGAACTTCAGCCTTAAAGCAATGATGGATTTGATGTACCGGAAGCAGGTTCTTTAGCCTAGAACTTACCAAATTGAAAGTCCGTCTAATAAACTTTGCAACCCTTCGCACGCTGCTATGGCGAAGTGGAGATGGTCGAGAAGATCGTCGGGGCTTCGAAGATGCTTTTGTTTCAGACATATTTCAGTTCAGGACGTAAATTAATTTCTTTTTGATCACAGCTTTCTGAAGTACGTTATGTTTGGTACTCTTAGTTCCATTCGCGAAAATAGCTCGAATAAATCAAACGGTTCATTAAATCGTTTTGTCTTTTAGCGAAATCTGGTAACCACGCAGTTGGTTCGCCACTTGACGTTCAGCCACAATCACGGCAGGTGACTGAAATTCGTTCCTTACTTGTTAGAAATGAGGAACGTAATAATACAAATGACATAGTTATATCACGTTGAGCAAAACACCACAAGCATAGTACGATACGATAGATATGAAAACTATAGCAACTAGTCAGTAAAACCAGCAGTCGACTGTACAAATCACCATTCCCAGTGAAAGTATGCGACAAAGTTTCATTTTAATTTTTTTTACGTATAACTTTATTGCTGCTATCCACAGTCTTCCTCGGACGGTTTATGATTACGGCATAGACTACGATCGTTAGCCATATATGTTTCATGAATATTTTACCGGTTCGCTAGTTCCTTAAATACTTTGTAACTAAAAGACCAACCTACATGTGTAAATAAAGATATTGCTTATCACGCAATAATATAAAAATAAATAACTCAGGGGTAATAGTATGAAACTCGAAGAGACTACAGCCAGAGATGTTTTGAGACATTGGGGACCATCCTAGACCTAAAAGTCTTGTCTTGAATAACCTTAAATAACGTCTCAGAAGGTTTTGTAAAAAGAGTATCTTGCGTGGGTTGTGCATGACAGTAAACTGTGGCCATTAAATAACTTAACAAAACAGCAGAATCCAAGATGTACAAAACGACCATACAAAACCGGCGACCGGTAGACAGCGTTTTCAAAAGACAGCTCAAGATTAAAATGAGTAAACTACCAAAGTATAGAAGGACACTTCGGAATCATCCTGAAGGTGACATGAAAAGCAAACGTTCCAGATTTTCCTACACTGCAAACTTCAGCTTAAAATTTTGCTGTTGACAACAGAACAGGATTTGAACATGCACATTGTCGTCACCAAGTTGCATCTCAAGCGACTGAGCTATCGAGTCAACCGAGAAGACCATGTCAGTAACATTGGCCAACAAGCACAACTTTGCAGTATGGGACCGAGGTAAATTTGCCGGACTAAAACGGAAATTGCCTGACTTTTGGCATGAAATAAGACCTACTGGTAATCAGCGTGCACAAGATTTATAAAATATGTCTTGTACGATATGGCATATAATCAATGTATTATGTATATTATTGGATTATATTATACGTATATTAATGGGTTGCTGCTCATTACAATTGACTATTGCGCCCAAATGCCCAAATAACTTCGACAAACCACCGTATTCACTTGGTCGAGTCTCGGGTAGCTGTTTCCCAACTTGAGTTATTCTCTTTGCCAACTCGTGGGGCTGCAGTTCTCCTTCCCCTAGACCCGTAAGCCGATGGTCCGTGATTATTGACCGAAGTGCATGAGAGATACTCCGGAGAACTTAAGGGTCCGTTAAGACGATTTGATTACCGCATATGATTGGTGTTGCCTCAAAAAGTGTAGTTCCAGCTAACGATTTGGTCGGCAATGAGGCCATACATCCTGAAAACTCAAGTGAGTTGACACACTCATCAACACCAAAAATTGTGTAAAACAATCGTTTTAATGCGTCTTAACACTAATTCAGGCTTATGTAAAGTGTCTTAAGAAATCAGTTTATGGATTTTTTTGGACATATTGAATGAGGATAAATTGACCAATGACTGGTGAACAAACAGTCCACTAGTGTTTGGTCTCATACTACCATGTGAGAAATTAATTATCTCTAAGCAATGATAAATGACAGAAGAGATTGGACAATAGCTCAACCATTTTATTGGCTAAATTGGGGTACAATTGTTACCGGAAACTACTTGTATTCAAGTTTATATTCCCATGCAATGGTCCCTGGAAACTGTCCAAAAATGGAATGGTATCTTTACTGTGTCTATGGACCATTATTAGAGAGTGACAGTTTTAAGTTGTGTCTTCTTTGAAGAATCCATTTCCGGACTCATACTCGATTCACCAAATCTATCAAATTCGATTAAATGGATTCAGAATCTGCTTTCAGAAAAAGAAACGCAAAATCCAGTCAGAATTCAAAAGTTCGAATTTCAATTTTCTTGCATAAACGCTGCCTGAAACTGTGGCTCCGTTTCTTTGGGAGAATAAGGATCTCAGATTCAGATTCGATCAATCAAATCCAAGATAGGTTTTACGATTCAGCAAGAGACGTCATCGGTTGAATCCTAAATTCATTCATTTAGAATTCCCAATATGAATTTTCCCAGGGAAATGCAGCCGAAGCTTTTTCAGGGTATGCTTGTGTTTAAAACTGTGCATTGCATTGCTTAAATGGTGATAATAATAACATTTATTTATATAGCGCAAATTAAACATTACTGTTTTCAAATGCACTTTACAATTAGTATTAAAAATACTACACTTAACAAGAATCCTATAAAAATAATATAAATAGTTATTTACATAAAAAGTCGTAACTTAGTTTAAATATAAATACCTTAACAATCAACCATAAATAACGTACAAGGGCTTAAGAATTTAACATCTTTACACCAATATGTTGTTCACCTTAAATGGTGAAAAAACACAATCAAAAATTGTTGACTTGGAGCCTGGTATTCAATAAAGTGCAGGAGTAGACACTGCAAAATAAATCATTATGGAATGATGTTCGTGCTCTTCGATTATTTCCCATAGCTAAAACAACAATTTTCATGCACATGGTAGCACAACGGCGAGTCTTTGTTGTTTATTGACTGCCCTTGACATCTCATTCAAAATGTTAGGAAAAACCTTAAACTGGTCAATAAATCGTACTTGGTGCTTTAACAAATAACACAGGCTTGAATTATTGTTTCCAGTGAATTTTTCCAAGCATTGAAAGGGCGAGGAAAATGCCAGAATTGAGTAAAATCAATCCGCAATCAAATCGTTGAGTAAGATGTTTATCGCATGACTTTGTCAGAGACGAAATTTTAACAACCAATGGATGGCTTTTAATCTACCACGAACACTCTAATTAATCTAATTATGATTTTTCGAATGCTACCATTAAACATCCAAGTAGACACCGAAATGGTTTAATCTTATTGGATGAAATAGGATGTCTCAGGTTTTGCCATTTCTAAACTGGTAAACCTAGTATACTACAGTGCAATACAGACCTTATTTTTTAATTGTACAATCTATTTTGCATTCTACTTGATCAGTTGACCTTGTTAGGTATAATACGTCTGAGTCATACAATAAATTCTACTACAAAGCTATCTTCAGGGCGTTATGTAATTATAGTATCCGGTAACATGTCCAATCAAGTAAGTTCAATTGATTTTCTCCATGTAGGAGTAACGTGACAATTTTTCTTCCCTTCAACATGCATGAAGGTAATCCTGAGTGAAAAAGGATTGAGATACTGATCTTCTCCAGATCTAGCGTTATGTTTTCGTGAGAATCTCTCATACACTTGAGTGGAGAAAAGGGGAACTGAGACAACATGTCTGCTACGTTAAGAACGACTTGTCTTTACAAAAGACTTTCTCTTTGAAAACAAAGAAAAAGTGCAACTTTTTATCCTTAGGGCATTCTATTCGATGTTTTGATTATACAGAAGATACCAACGCCTCTGCGTTTCATAAGACATCACATTGATGAGGAACGTAGAAAGATTTTGATTGTTTTTCACCAACTGACATTAACCTGCGGAATAAAATTGCTTACTACTATTCAGAATCACAGGAAAGAACATTCACAGCTCAATAATTTTAGCTTAAAATCTTACTAGTTTGTTTTTAAATCCCAAATAAAGAGCACAGTGTCCCCATTGGTTCACTTAATTGCCCGGCCAAATTGCTGAACCAGCGGTCTCCTATAGCCTAACGGTTTATGAAATTCCGCTCCAGTTAATTGAATTTTTAAATTTACTTTTACAGAGTTTTAGCAATGATAAAGTATTTTCTTTTCATAAAAACAGTAATTACTGGTATTTATTTATTATTTATTTACTAAAAGATTTGCTCTGAGCAGGTGTACAACACAATTGGACGCGCAGTTCTCTACTAGGTATTAAACACCTGATAATAAATTAAAAACGAAATAACAGAAACCTTACCTCACTAAACAATTACAAATAGGCAAACTATTATCTCGAAGGAGAGTCCTTCATCAAAGCGAAATACTTGAATTTTGCTCCAAACCTGCTCGAAACAATTTACTGTTATATGCTAACATTACAGTTCATGTGCAACCAATTCGTTTTGGCAACGTCAGAAATGTGGAACAAGCTGGTAGAAATAGTTAATCTTCATTTTCCGTTAAGAAACATGTGTTGTGATTCTGCATTTAGACTCACTGTCATGTCGACGCGCTCGACCTCGAATGCCCGGAAATTCTCTCTGATACCTAGTTCAACAAAGTTTTGACATTCTATGATGTAAGCCACACTAGACAAAATTTCATGTCCAGATTTCTATGAAGAATTGCCTCTTCATGGTAACGCAACGATAATTCGGAAATAGTTCCAGCTTTCTCTGAAGAACCATCCCTTGGTTAACCGATTACTTTACAAGCTAGACGAGAAACTCGTTCTGTTCAAAAGCCCTGCAAGACGCTTTAATCTATATCTAATTCTTTAGTGCAACCATATTTTGATTACTGCTGCGTTACTTGGGAAAATTGTAATAAAACACTGTCTAAAGTAAACGTCAAAACTACAAAATCGTGCGGCTAGTGTCTTAACTTTTTCCAGCTATGACACTGATGATGATGATAATTTTCAGATACTTGGTTGGAAAACATCTTGAAGCCCTAGGTCAATTTCATAAAGCTGTTATGGTCTAAAGGTCATTGAATGAACTTGTTCCCGAATACCTTCTTTCGAAATTTGTTGATCGTAGTAATGTAACAAATTATTCTTTAGGAGATACGGATGGCAGACTTGCAATTCCTTTGCCCCGCACCAACTATGCCAAAAACAGTTTTAGTTATAGCGAGACTGTGTTGTGGAGTAGCCTACCTGTCGAGTTGCGGCAAGCTACATCTTTAATCTTAAAAAACATTCTTTTGTACGTCTTCCCTCGTTATGACTCAGCAGTGTATTCAAATTGTAGTTCAAAAATATGTTATCTATTACTTTTAGTTCAAGCAAAAAGTACGAATTGTTGTCGGATTTCGGAAATCTCCTTTGAGAAATGGACTGCACTGAATGAATTAAGCACTATTATTACTTAGAATCTTGAATGAATTAAACTATCGGTTCATATGTTAAAGAATAAAAAAAGAACAAACCTTTTCACTTTTATTCTCCCCCATCGTGGTTTCCATAAAATGCTTCAATGTTTCAATCTCTTCGTTTAAAATACTCTTCTCGCCTTCCACTTTCTTCAGTTGATCGGCAAAGCTTTCTTCTCTGTTCAGATATTTCTCCTGCTCAAGTTGCAGTTTAATGTGTTCGCGCTGTAACCGATGTAATTCGTATTTTGTGTTTGTTAACTTGATTTCTAAGTCACTGGCTTCTGTATTTGCCTTGTCTCGTTCTTTGATTAATGTTTTAATCTGATCGTTCAAAATGGCGACCTCCTCGTCAAAATGAATGGCAAATGAGATGGTAGCTCGCTGGTTTTCCTCTAAAGCCTCCTGCTTGTCTTTTAAAGCTTTTTGGTAACGCTCATCCAAAGATAAATGTTTCTTTTCTAATTCTTGGATTTCTGGATCTAGCGTTTGAAAAATATGGAATAACATCTTTCAAGAACAATCATAATAGGAATAACAATTGGTGTCTCATGAAGAAAAAGATGAAGAAGACGAAAAAGAAGAAAGCGTTTATTTATACTGTTACCTGATTAGAGACAAATGTACTACCACTGCGACACCAGCAGCCCCACAGTAACAATATAACTGTTGTTCAATTTGTTGCATCGTTTATTAAACTGATTCGTAGGCATTTCGTGATGGCCATTCAAAACAATGTGATAATCATTTATCAAACTACCTATTATCGCTTCCTTACGAGTTGTTTTTTCACCAAAGTTTCTTCGCCAGGCAAAATTAAATGAAAACATTCTTATCGTCTCTGTGTCATGAGATGAAGACCGTTGATCAATCGTCACTCGAGTGACACTATTCGGGAAAACTTCCTTGGGACAGTTAAGCCTTACATGCATCAAAAATCTTAAACGTTATTATAACCGTTGATTAACCATTATTAATAATTTTAATAATGATGACAAAGGATAATAAAAGTGAATTAAAAACGAGATTAACAAACAGCAATGACGACAGTTAGAGCAACTGCATTAACAGCAACATCAACTGCAAGAATGACTAATACGATGGCAATTAAGAACAGAAACAACAGTAAGACGCAGCATATAATAATAGTAATAATAATAATAATAATAATTTAATAATAATGAGACTAGAAGATATAGCGACTGGCTGTAATAGGCTTTGTTAGAACAGTTAATACACGTAGTTTTCGTGGTAACGAGTTAGGACATTCATTCTTGTCATCTGTTCTACTCAAAGGCATAGATGTACACAATGAATGTACTATTAAATATATTGATTTTAGGGAGTACATGATCTCCCAGTGCTGAGTGATAACATTAAAGATATTTTTAGTTCTGTACCGACCAATACGTTTTCCGCGGTATTCCCAAATACTATAAAAGTCATTACCCATTGTCTTGTACACACTTCAGCGTCCTTATGTCCCAAAGTTTTTCTTGTATATTTTCCGAGCGATTGTCTCATAAGATAAACTTTTGATAGCCGGGATGCATGCCACGCGACAGACAAAGATATATTTCAAATCTCCGTTGTTATGAGTGCTTTGGCAATGTAAAATAATGAATTTTTCGGCATTTAAAATTATGCAAAAGAATGTTTCATTACTCCAGCATGCTTTGTGTTTAGGATTAAGTGGATTAAATACGAGAGAAATATTGTGCACAACGTTCCACGGCAAAAATAGAATTCAAGTTTGAGCAGCGGAATCACGATATTTCAGAGCACCAAATACGTCAGTGCTTGCGAAAGTAGAAAAGATGTGTCCTCGAAGTCTCTTGTAAAGGAGTCTATTATATAGGATCAAGTCAACTGAGGCCCAGCAAAGTCATAGCAGATCGCGAGTATTAAATTAATTGCCATTGACATTACCTTGTCACAAGCGGTTAACTCTCGAAAAAGGATGACTTGAATGTGTGTTTGCCTTTAGCGAAAAGCTTTGTCGCATACCTCGCCGTAGCAGGGATCAATCTATATTGTCGTTACGTGCGACCAAGCTACGTATGTCTATAAAACAGTAAATACTTATGATAGGACCTAAACCATAAAATACCTTAACTGATTCATCGTATTCATTGGTGTTTTGGCCTACGTCTGGGAATTCTAAGGATTTCGAATATCAACTTCTGCGTGGTATGATATTATACACAAACAAAGGCATCGTCACTGTTACTGGATCACTAAACATTCTTCATTAGGCAATGCAAGTATTTCATAGTCCCTCACGATATTACACAATACACAATACAGCTTCCCTACACAATATAACTCGCCTGTACGCGACATAGATACAATGATTCATCGCAATTTTAACTGCTTTTCGCAGTTATCGTAGTGTAACCTTTGTAACACAACCGTTTGTTTGACGAAAGAGCATCAACTTTGCATATGGACCATAGTGTTAAACACAATAATTATATCATCTCTGCACGCCATATAAAATATTATTACCTGTTGCAATCGCTGTTCACAGGTCATGCTTTTGTCCAGGGATTACGGTTTTGCAGTTCTATTTCGGTCCATGCACTTCTTTGAAAGTGCTTCCGAGTCACATGCAGAAAAGTAGAGTTTTCTGCTGAAATCGGTGCATAATCAGACAATTGTATGCACTATCATTTTGAGCCTTGTCCGAAAGAACGATGGTCCCAAACAGTCAAAGTCTTAAGATGCGAGAAAACAATACAGGTTCTTCACATCTTTTTTCTGATGCAGACAGCTTATGCACCAATGCAGATTGGTAACGTAAGCAAAGGACGAGGAAACAAACTGCAGCTCGGGGTTTAACTCTGGTTCAGTCGTAAGGTTTTTATCCCTTTCCTAGCCGAGACGTCACCCCTCAACGAGGAAAATCGTCTGGCGTTAGCTAGAGCAAAATGAAAAAGTCAGGTACGGATGGTATTTTTCCATAATCGCAAATAGAAATGTTTCATTGGCATGTTTGTCGAATTAAGGTTAATGGGTAAAAGTGTAAGCTTATATTGTAACTAGGAGCCACTGAATTGAGAAGATCCCTCAAAATATTCATTATGTACGACATTTAATGTAAATGCAGATTCCCTTGGCATAGTAAGGATCACCACAACGTTTGTTCCGAAAATAAGTTTGCCAGAGTGACGGTTTACAAACTTGGTTCCATTTCGGCAAGGCATGACAAGTGGTTTAAAAAACTTACCTCAAGAGTCTAAAACCCTCAGGAACCAGGTCTAGTGTTGTATGCTCTCTTCAATCTCTTGGACCTACGAAAAATATTGAACTGATGAATGTTTGCAGCATACAATCCTATTGGGAGAATGTTTATTTAACAAATAATTGGAAATGTCAATTGGAGTTTTATCAAAGACTGGCGCAAAGTTACATGTTCCAACTCATTTCAAGTTTGCACTAAAAATGAAAGGGAATATGGAATGGAACGGAAGACAGTTTGATTGTTCAGTTAACCCTTTTGTTGAAGGATTTTATAGAAGAAACTAAAAATTATTCCAAACTTTATTTTGGTGTTGACAGGCTCTTCAAAATACCTTCGGTCACTTCATTTGCCAGCTAATTGGATTTGGTGACAACCAGTTCTACAAGCACTTTAATGAAAGCTTCAGAAGACGCAGGACATAAATTATAAGCTTTCCGTGAGGTCTAAAGATTGTAGAACTTAACCCCCAGAAAGATATAAGTGGCACTAAGTAACATATCGGTTGAAGTGTGACAGCGATAAATCCGTTTGATATGAATTGCAAAATTATATCCAATGTATTTTAATTAAATGTGGAATTTGCTGTAAAGGAATGAGATTTGTTGGTCTCAGTCAACACGAAATTCAATGTGAAATACATAAGAATCCAGTTGTAACAAAAACAAACCGACCAATTAATTCTTAACTATACAAGTCAAAGAACCCGGATCCTTTTCCAAAATAACACACGATCAAATTTACTGAAAGCGATAACTATACACACCGGTCGGTAACTGAAATAGTGCAGGAGCTGAAATAACAATAGTCGCCCACTATGTAGTAGTATCAATGCAAAATATTCCTCTAAAACGTTTGAGATTCCCTGAAGTTGAGAGCACGTTGTACGAAGGTAAGCCAAAGTTTGTTTTGGCACTCACAATACTCACGCGAGTGTCACGACGATAATAAAAATAAAGTATTCGCTCACAGCCTTAACTAGTATTCACCTCATCTTAGACTTCGAAATTCACTGTTATGTTTCGGTGCCGGATCTTATCGTATTCGCTCCCTTAAAAATAGAAGGTGTCAATTTTTAATTTATCACTGATCAAGAAGTATCGAATTAAACTAACTGGTCATGCTTATGCTCTAGCTAATTGTCCTCCTCTTCGGCTTGTAAACCTATTTTTGCTTCTCCCACTTTGTTTGCAGTTCTTTTCACTCTCCGACTGCCTCTAGTAGCTTAATTTATTTCTCTATGTTTCTTCCACCTGGCCTCGTTTTGGCCTCAGCTCTTATTTCCAATACGCAGACCAACCAAATACTCCCTCGATGAATGTCCTTTATGTAGCGGTACTACGCCTCTTATGATTCCATCTCTACCTTTTACGTAAAGTAGTACTCGACCTTTCTTTCACCCTCCGCGAATTTTCTCTTTCTCGACAATTAGCAATACTTCCCAACTTTAGGCGTTGCTCCCGAATTCTTGTCTGTTCGTTGACTCTCCATTAGAGTAAATACGTACTCGCTTTTCCACCGTTGCCACTCATGTTGCTTGGCTTTGTTTAATCTCTTAGTCATCTTCGTTAATTCGTCTCCACCAGCTTCGATGTTCTTTATTGGGTAATCGTTTCGCCACTCATCCTTACCCTCGCTCACAACATACCCCAGCGAACGATTGTTCAGGTTTCTATCAATATCCGGAATAACTGATAATAATTATTCGAATTGAATAAGCAGGTCTCAACAATAACACGCACCCGATCACCACTGCTAGCAGTTCTAGCCTGACGACATACGCGCGGAAGTTCTACACTGGTTAACTGAATTTTTTTTTTTGCTTTAAAATAGTTTGGATTATGGTAAACATTTTCTTTTCAAAAAAGCAGTTATTACTGTTATTTATTTCTTCATTTGTTTATTATTTATCATAAGATTTCCTCGACGCACGCACAGAATACAGTTGGACATATATAGTTCCCTACTAAGTATTAAACACCTAATAATAAATGAAAAATTAAATATCAAAATCCTAACCTGGTGTAACAACTACAAATAGGCATAATATTATTTTACTTAAACGTATTTATACATTTCGAAGGGAAGTTCTTCATCAAAGTAAAGTACTTTGTTTTGTTTTTGTTACTTTGTTACTTGTTTTGTTTTCCTCACTCAAAGACTTCATCCCAACAGTTTATGTGCGACCATTTTGTTTTGGCTACTTCAGAAGTGTGGAACAACACGTTAATCTTCACTTTCGATTAAGCAGAATGTACTGCGATTCTGCATGTAGACCTAGTCATGACGACGAGCTCAACCTCGAATACCTAGAAATCATTCAGACAGCGATAAAGCCGTGTGGTATGACTTGCAAATTTATATCCAACTTTTTTTGAATTAAATGAAGAAATTGATGTACTAGAAGGAGATCTGTCTCAGTCAACATAAAATATTATGTAAAAGTACAAAAAAGTTTCGAAGTAACAAAAATAAACTGACCAATTAGTTGTAAAATACACAAATCAAACAACCGGCATTCTTTTCAGAAATAATACACGGTCAAACTTTCAGAAAGTGATAAATATATACCTGCGATGATTTAAAATTCCTCAAGGACCCGAAATATCAATAGTCGTCCGCTATGTAGTAGCATCAATGCTAAATATTCCTTTAAAACGTTTGAGATTTCTTGAAGTTAATAGTGTGGAAGTTGAACGAAGGCACAACAAAGTTTGTTTTGGCACACACTGCGCTCACGAGTCTCACGCCCGTTATAAAGCATTAAAAGACTTTCACTCACAACCTCTATTTTCGTTCACTCTACCTTCGATTTCGAACGTCATTGTAAGTTTCCGCACGTGACTTGTCGCGAGAACAACGATTAACGAGCGAGAGGGTAAATACATATTATTATCGTTCAAAGGCTTCCATATGGTGAACACACCAAAAATTAGACATAAACATTGAAAACAGCTATTTGTTAAAGTACAATACACTTATACCTGTTTGTATCAATAAATTCGATGCTTATTTACAAGTTTTGGACCAATCAGACGCCTGCTTTAATAAGCATACATTTCTTCTTTCACAGCAAATTTGCATTTCTTGTGGGAAATTTTTTGCAGCTTTCGAAAGTCCTACATGTTGTTATTCAAGCCACCAATGACTCTTATTGCCAGCTTTCATTAAATATTGATTTCTGAAACATTCCGAATTCAACCTAATTCAGATAACTTAATTCGTCTCATTTTATCACACAACTTAAGTAAACAATATTTCTCAGCAAGTGTAATAATCTTCTTTTCTAGCCCATACGATTTAACGTTGTTACATGGAGTTCAGCGAGGGCAAGACGGCATTAACTTTCAATAAAACATTATTGTGAACACTCTGGACATTCCCGGAGATCCATGAGTGTTCACTACAGTTATCTTCTACCGAGCTGACAGCGTTACTAATAGCATCTGATACCGGTCTCGGCACGAGCAAATTGTGTATTCTACCTAAATCCAGGTTTCCGTATCGTCATAATGGTCTCAAAAAAGTCACCATGGAAATCAGAAAAAAGTTGATATCATTTCAATTTTTCGACCACGGTAATCATTTTTGCAGATTCCGACATGGTCACTGACTTGATGTTCTCATAAACGAGGAAATTGTCGTCCTTGACCCCTGTTTGAGACATGTCGCCGACTTAATGCCTACAAGTCGCTGATGCAGTACAGCTGACTCCCGGTAAGTCAAGCCTTCGATAACTCGAAGCTCGCGCTAACTTAAACTAAAATCAATTTCCCGCTGGATTAACTTCATACCTTTACTGTGATTTTACCTTCAGTAACTCAAACATCCTACTAACTCGAAGCGTTATTGTTTCTCCTTCAGGTTATTTTCTTTAAAATTTTCCCCTCGATAACTCGAATCTTATTTGTCAATGAAGTGTAACGATGTCAAAGCACAATTCAGAACATTTAATTTACTTTGCATCAAACTGAGCAGCATGCATTCATATTGAAGCGTCCAATTCCCCCTGGCATCAAGTTCTTTCGAATCTGATGATTCAAATGACTGATGCTATCCCGCTCAGGCGGTACAAGATCGTTCAGAACACCTTGGACGACTATATTACACTGCGCTGTGAATAATTCGTTATCCAAAGATTTTGATTCGATTAAAGAGGTAAGTATAACAATAATGAACCATGACACACTCCTTCGGAAGAAAACCAGAGTAAGCGCAACAAAGATACAGAATGGAAAACTAAGCTCCACCAATTTTGAAAAAAGAGCACGACTTTTCCATGAACGGTCACATCCTATGTTGAATAATTCCAGGATTTGCATTTCGGTGTCTGCCAGTTATTTAACAATTATTCGCCGAAGGCGACGAGAATATTGTTGAATACAAGCTATCTGCTTGGAAGACAAAAAACCAAAAACCAAATCTTTTTTGATTTCAACATGGTATCGCTCACCTAATTTACATGCTACATTTTATGATCACTTTGAGAAGTTGTTATGTAAAGCCGATGACGAAAATTGTGACAGCCATAACTGGTGACTTCATCTGTAATCTCTTAAAGATAGAAGACGACTCTCACACCACTAAATTCCAAGACTTAATCGATAGATACCAATTACAACAATATATCTATCCTAAAGCCAACAACAATTACAACAACTACACAAAGCCTAATCGATATAATATTCACGAAATTAGATGACGCTAAAAGTATTGATTCTGGGGTTATACATGTGGGGATTAGTGATCATAACATTTTTCATGTATGTCGAAAAGCGAGCATTCCGAAAGAAACTTCTAAATTCGTTGAAACAAGACAATTTAAATATTTTGATGTAACTTAATTTCAAAATTATCTAAAACATTCATTTTATGATTTATTTTATCACCCCAAGCCTACGGCTTGGATCTGTTGGAAAGAGGCTTTCTTAAAGACTGTCGATATGCATGCACCTAGCAGAGTTAAAAAGTCAAAAATGAATACAAGCCATGGCTCACTAAGCACATCAAAAATTTGCGGTGGTTTCAGCCATACTTATTTCAAAGGAAACAAATATGTAAAATAAAGATTACAATGTCAGAACCTCAAAATATCACTTGTGTTAACACTACTAAGAATTAAAATTATTCTCATTGCTAAGTGATGAGGTGACAAGAATGTTATGTCTACCCTGAAGATAACAAAAGATAACAAAAACAAACAAAAAACAGAAAAATTTGCACAAACACAGGAAATAAATTACACGAGCAAAAGAATCCATGTCATCCTTTATTGAAAAAAATACACACCTATATTTGAAAATATAAACTAAAATTATACGTATGTGCTTTAAATCGCTAATCATACAAGTCTTAATAGGTACAGTAAAACTTTGAAGAATTATTTAATGCAGCGCAATTTCTCGTATCTTACAACGCTTATACTTGCTGTATTGTACGACAGATTTGCAAAGCAAGACTAAAATTTATCCTCTTTAAAATACAGCATAGAAATACAAATATATATATACATGTACTTGTAAGGCTTTAAATGATCTTTATTTAGCATTATTACAAAATATTCTTGTGTGGGCGATATTTTGATTACTGCAAATAAAAACAAATTACTTTAAATTTAGTACTAAATCTAAAAGATTTCAGCTTATCTTTTCTTTATCCATTGAAGTTCTTTTTCCCTCACCAAACATCATTCACGTTTGCTTCACCCCAGACTTCACTGGTATCCTCTTTCGGGCTTTTTGTTGAAATTTTCGGCGTTTAAAAGTCGATCGTATTGAGTAGTAGAGCCGAAGGACTGGCGGGTTGTGCATGACGGACATGTTGATAGTCTTCAAACAAAACCTTTGTTAGCTGCTATTATATGTGATCTCAAGCATGGCCGCCATTTTTTATATAATAGCTGGTTGAAAAACCAATTTAAATATGTCATTCGATTTTCTCGTTTGAAAATATCAGATATCGCTTTGCACTATTGTCGTCATTGAAATGGTACAGTATGAAAAGATAGAATAATCTTTAGGTACAATTTTGGTAAATGAATAATATCCTCACAAAGCTTTTTCCATGTGTTATCTGAACGTTTGATGGCGACAATCGTGGTGAAAATTTGGACTTCTCGCTCTTACACTTGTTTCTCTTGTAAAATTTCGTAATAACTTGTTGCCTTGCCTGAAAAAGTAAAAAAATTGTAGTTTAATTTTAGTATCTTAACGACAAAGTTACTACAGTTAAAGTTTAAATTTTGTTTCGAAATATACATGGATCGAATGCAAAGAGAAACGTAAACTTGGTTAGTAATTGTCGTCCTCATCAAGCTAATAATTGTATTGAACTCAAGTGTAGTGTGCCAAAATTGAAATGTTTAAGTGCTATTTTTAAACGAACATAGTAAGACTAACCTAATCTCTGATATGTTCATTATTTTAAAAAATCGCATGAAAACATTTTGAGATCTATACTGCGCAAACAACATTTATAATTTTATTGTATTTAATCGTGAAATCACTAGCTTGACCTTTGTAATATTTAATCCACATGTTTATCCTAGTACTTAATTCCATAGATTTTATATAATACAGACAACAACAACAATAACTTTTTAGCAATCTTACTTTTTCTCCTAAACTGATCGTACGAAATAACGTTGTATTTAGTTGTATTGTATGGTATTTCTGTTGCATAAGGCAGTGCGTAATATGGCATTGCATTACGTTGCACTGTAGAGTGGATTTGTGCAGTGCTCTACAATGCACGGCAGTGCATTGTAGTCAATTGTATCGCATTAACATTAACTTACTTTCATGTTGCGAATCAGTTTCAGACCAAAGACTTTCAATGCTGGATCTTCGTTTTGACCCTCGATAACGCCGTAACAACGACGCCCTTTCCATCGAATTTTTCCTTGGACGATTATGACCATTTCGAATGATTTCGTCGCTGAATGGGCTCTCTTCGCCTTTCGACTCTCGAGCGATGGATACCGACTTCGACGGTGAAACTGGTTCGTCTACTTCTGGAGAGCTAGCACGAGAGAAGGCAGACATGAATACCTTGTCGTAAATACGAATAAAATAGTACTGGGAAGGCTAAAACAATATGCAGTTTTAAAACAAGTAAATAAAGTTGAAAAGTGTTTAAATTGTAAATTTAAACCGACCTCAAATAAACTTGTCCATTTAGATATAATTTTGCCTGGTCTTAAATTTGTACAAAATAATAAACCTGTAGATGATCGAGTCGATTGAAAACGTTTATTTCTAAAAAGTATATAGGTTCAACCTGTCTAGTTACATATTCAGTCATGGACAGTGATAAATTCACGGAGATATTATTCCTTTCGCCGTTGTGACTAGCATTGCTAACTTTAAAATAATCACAATTAGTGGATTCAACCACTGAAAGTTTTACGCACTTTCACGATTGTCATTCGCACGTGGAAAGGTAACACATTATAACTATCAAAAGAATGAGAAATCGACACTTACTAGTTCATTGCAGGTATAATTCCTTCTTCTTTGACGCCATTTTCGTTTGGGCGCTCTCGTATGGCAAACCAACGCCATGTTTGTTTCTGAGGGTCGTAATTTGCTCGAGTGTTGATCACTCGCAATTTGTCTCCAATATTAAAACTGAGCTCACCGGGAGCTTTGGCGTCATGTGAGAAACGAGCTCTGTGAATGCAAGAAGTAAATACGCAAATAAATAAATAAATAAATAAATTAATTAATTAATTAATTCATTAATTAGATAGGTAGGAAGTAAGGACAGTAGGTAGGTAAGTGGTTAGGTAGGGAGGTAGGGAGGGAGGTAGAGAGGGAGGTAGAGAGGTAGGTAGGTAGGTAGACAGGTAGGTAGGTAGGTAGACAGGTAGGTAGGTAGGTAGGGAAGGTAGGTAGGTAGGTAGGTAGATTAATAGGTAAGTTGGGTAGATTGGTAGGTAGGTTGGGTATATGGGTAGGTAGCTAAGTAGCTAGGTAGGTAAGTGCGTAGGTAGGAAGGCAGATAAGTAGGTAGGTGGGTTCGTAGGTAGGTGGGTTCGTAGGTAGGTGGGTTCGTAGGTAGGTGGGTTCGTAGGTAGGTGGGTTCGTAGGTAGGTGGGTTCGTAGGTAGGTAGGTAGGTAGGTAGGTAGGTAGGTAGGTAGGTAGGTAGGTAGGCAAAAAAAAAATTAATAAACAAGCAACTCAACATACCTTACATATAAAGAATCTAAAGTTCCTTCTTTCAAAACCTCATTGACATCTGTTAACGCAAAGATCATATTAAATGCAGTCAGTAAACCGTTAGATTTGGGATTAACGTCGAATAAATATTGCAGGAAGATTAAATAATACGAAAGTATGGATGAATTTCATCAAAACTGCAATCTACGAGAGATCACAAGAAAACTTACTTGAATAGTTTTGAACTTCCATTCTAATGTAGTGACAGCTGGTCAGCATTCGGACGATCCTCGTTGCATAATCCAAAGTCACTTGACTTAGCGTAAAGCTGTTTAACTAAATTGAAAAAGTGGATAGCTGATTTAAATCACATTCTTGGCAGTGTTGGGAATCTTTGCCACAACAAATGCAGTCCTGTTTGCTTGTAAACGAAATATATTTCTGGACTTATTGAATTAACTTGAATTTTTCGTAGTCCTTCGTTATAAAATCAACAGCTATTGAGACTTGTCTTTATGGAATTCTTTTGACAGTGGTAAATATGTGAAATTTCTCAAACACTTTTCGGGATATTAAATGTCAAAGTTGGTGCGGACACTTACCACCCCATGTTTGAAAAGGTTTACAATCACGAAGAAATCGATCGTCATCACTACCATTATTTTTATTATTCATAATTCATAAGGTTTTATTATTATAAAAAGCTAAAAACTTTAAATGCAATTACAAACGTTTTCGACTAAACAGTCATCCCGTTGTTGTTTTTACCGGAAGATGACTGTATATTAGAATAAGTATGAAATTTTATTTAAAGTTTTTAGCCTTTAATGATAATAAACCTTTTAGCGAACGTTATGTTGAATTCACATAGTTTCTTGATAAGTGATGACAAACGAAGCGAATTATATACCTGTAACAAGCGATCTCCAATTCTTACACCTGCCTCTTCAGCTATACTTTGCTTGTTAAATCCAGTTACGTAAATGCCCACACAATTTCCACCATTAATTTCCAGACCCAGACTCTCTCCTGATCGTTTATCCAAACGAATGATGCGAGTTCTTCAAAAGGCAAAAACAGACGAATGTTCCTTTCAGTTAATTCCACAAAGCTACAATTTTTGCTCGACAATTTAAAATAATTTGCGTGTTTTATTCTAGGTTCTCCTTTTCCTGAAAACATTCTCTACTACTTTACTCTAGTTAAATCCAGACGACTTTACTCGTCAAGGAAAGACGTAAGGTTGTCTTCTCTTTCAATCTGAATAGAACTAGACTATTTTACTCATCATGGGTAAAAATTCAGCAGAGAAAGAGTAAACAGTAACTCTGGAATTGAAGAAACACGGTAATAAGGTCTTTAAGAAGAGAGAAATTACACGCAGTTTACATTATACGCATCTTGCGTTGGATAAACAGGGAAAAAATAGTGTTCCCGTCTGATGTAAGCCACGTGTAACGCAAAACAAGACTTTCTATTCGTACGTATGGACCATCTAACCCAAGATGTGGCTGTGTTCTCGCGTTAATGGACCAGTTCAGGTTATATGTAAGTCGTCTTTGACCAAGACATAGCTTCGTATTTGTATAAATGGACCAGTTCGCGTCTTATTTTCTTTCAATATAGGCCCAAACGTCACGTCATGCTAATTACCAAACGCTTACAAAAACGCACGCATGCAGCTCATTCCTTCACAGATACTCACCTTTCCTGTGATACTGGAACAGTAAACACGACAGGTTGAGGTGTTGCTGAAACAACACGCGCATGCCTTACAGAAACAACACTGCCATTGCTGGAAGATGGCCCAGATGAACGAGACATGCCTCTGCCTCCAACATTGCTCTCAGTTAGTGAGTGTGTAAAGGATTGAGCTCTTGGAAGAGCATCTTTTTTAATGTACTTGGGCTTTCCGATGTGTGAAAGGCTACGCACTCGCCGACTCTTTAAATAGGACATGTTTTCATCCGTCGAAGACTCTTCGGCAATCGTAGGTGGTACACCGGTCTCAATCGTAAATACTTCGGGAGGTTTTCGATCCGCTCTGTAGTATCCTTCGGATTCGGAAACGGTGGGAGAACAAATAGACGCCGAATCAATACTGGAGATGAATGATGGGATAGAACTAATGCTAGACGCTCCAAATGATTGGTTGCTTTCCATTGATATCACAGAATCACGATTTGGGTACTTGTCACGTGGCAAAATGCTCAGCTTTCTCATTGCATTGTAGTGACATGGGCACTGTTAACAAGACAACGGAAATGAAGAAAAAAGGAGGTTGGTTAATGTACAGATTTGACGGCGTGTGAGAGAGGTTCTTGCAAGTAGCTGTCCAACACAAATTCTAAGGCCCCGTCCACACGTATGCGTTTTCGTAGGAAAATACATACATTTTTATAAGTTTTCACCTTCCGTCCACAAGTAAACAATGAATGGGTGGGATCGTTTTCATCGAAAACGGGGACTTTCAAAAACGCCTTTGAAAGTGGGGACTTTTGAAAACGCTCCTTTTTAGTGTGGAGAGACAAAAACGGAGACTTTCGAAAACAGTGTTGGACCCAGTTCTCTAACATGAAGAGCACTATCTAGATCAGTGATTTCGATTGGTCAGACATGATATAATTAACCCTCCCAACGTTTTCAGCGTTGTTGTTTGGACAGGTGAATACGATACTAAAACTTTCATGTGGACGCAATAATTTTAAAGCGTTTTCAGTTAAAAGAAAACACACAAATTTGAAAACGTATACGTGTGGACGTAGCTTAAGAAAAATGCATGGAAATTGTATTCTTTCGAGATAGTCATCGACTATTTTTGCTTCTTTGATAGTATTAAAATCAAAACTAAAGTTCTGGGCCAATTAGTTTCTCGAAGTTATTCCATGACTAACTAGCTGGCAAACCGTGATCTTTACTGAAAGTTAGTAGCAAGGAAAACTAACAACAAGAGAAAGCAATTAACTCAAACAGTTTAAATATGCGAAATATGGAAATACCTATGGCTTTGTTTCAAAATTTCTGCATTTCTATAAGCTAGATAAGTTAGAATGGCTCAGACGAGCAAGAAACCTGTCTTACCTTAACTACAGAAGGCATTAGCTTTCTCGATACTTCCACACTCATTTTATCACCCTTTTTCGTGTATTTATCCAATGCAGACGACAAAATTTTTGTTAGATTTTTTCCATTTATCTAGAAAAAAATTGTAAGGTAATTTCTAAGACAATTTGAAGAAACATGACTGACTGGCTGACTGAGTAAGTGGATTAATTGAATGAATAAATGAATGAATGAATTGAATGAATAAATTAATAAATACCATATTAATGTAGTCACCAATCTCCAATTGGTCAGATCCTTTTGTGTGTCCATGAGAAGAAAGATTTTTAACGTAAACTCCCCAGTGAATGCCACAGCCTGCAAACGAACGTGGGAAGTAAAGAAGACCGCTGAGTTGGCATACTAAAATGGCCAACTTATAATAAATAGACTTTCGTAACTAAGAAATGTTCGTACCCAATTTCGATTTTTTTGGGATTGAGATTTCCATTTCAAATGTGATGTCACATGGCGTTTTATATCGTCGCAATGTCTGAAAAAGATCATGAAAGTGGATGAGGACATAACGATAGGTTTATGTCAAGTATAAAAATAATTAAATAATACTGAGTTCTAAATCCTCCTTTGTTGTCCATTTTTAGTTTCAGCCACCCCTAACATCAGTATGCAATTCAAAATTGCCAGCAATATGCAGGGTTGCAAAAATACGTCAAACTTGAAAACGTTGCAGCCCTCGCACAGTAAACTACAAAACAACATTTCGTTCACTTTTCCTACACTTGAATTTTTCCTTATACACGACTGTTTCATGTCAACTCACCAGGTTAAGATCGGCTTCAGCCTCAGTTATCAATTTTCTTACTTTCTCGAGGTCAGCACCAACGACACTCTCTTGATTGACGGTGACAATATCATCATATTTCCTTGAAAGAAGAAATTAACTTTGGTTACTAATAAAATAGTGTCGAAGAAAAACAACACTGTACCGTGTGTGTACAATTTGAATCGAAGGTTTCCAAACTCCACTGTCAATTATAAGCCAAAATTATACGTTGTATTTAACAGCTTGTGCCGATATTGGCAATGACACATATCAGCATAGATTTTTGCTCAGGAATAGTATCATCTGCTAAACCATCGCAGTTAATTTCCATTAAACAAGAAACTTGCAGTGTATCTAAGTCAGTTGTCGCTCACCTGACGTTATAATGTTTCATTAGAAACTCGTCGACTTTTGTTATCATGACAATAGTATGTGCTTCAATGAAGACACACTCCAAAGAGAGGCTATCAGTCGATACAGCACTCTATGAACGATAAAATAAAACATCTTGAGCTTCAAGGCTTTTTGGCTTTACGGAATTAGCTATTCAAGCAGATTACCTTTGGTATGAAAACGTTAATCAAGTCGTAGTTTGGTGACTTCTGAAACAAAAACAAAACCCCATAATAAGGCACTGGTACAACATAATTTTCGATTGATATATGTTATAATATATGAAGTGTTTAGGTTCAGAACATATGAAAAATATGTCCTTAATAGAAATTATTAAATGATCTCAACACCACACCATGTGACCCAACCACACCTTCCGTACTACCCTTTACATTCCAACTACACATGACCCAATAAAACAGGGTAGTTTGATGCTACACGTCACTAGATATTATTATACTACAGGCATCTAAACAAAAACATCACGACGATGCAAAGCATGACAGAAAATAAATACCAAACTAAACGTAGCTTGAGCAAGTTTCAACGTAATGTATTAGATTGCAACATCTTCAAACACTTCTGTTTCAGAATCATGCATCCTCAACGTAACATGAAGAGAAATTTTCATCATTAACAACAAAAATGTCTTTTCACGGTAAAACATAAAGTCTTCCTTAATAAATTATTTTATTTTATTTCTATTTTATTCAAGTTTGCCTTGGTTACTATAAGTATTCTAGGTAAGTTAAAAGGTCTGAAATACCGCAACAGCTGAAACCAATTACTGCGGATCCATAAATACAACATAGCACAATAATTATGTTGACAGTGCACTACAAACAATCTAAGTCTAGGTAAAACTGGAAGATAACTAAAAACAAATTGGGGAAACGCATAGACCTCGGACAGAGTTACATTTTATACATACTGTTTTCCAAGATCGTGGGTTATCGGAGTTGTAAGTAGACTGAACAACAGAGTAGTAATAATCTTTAAGTTTAGTTTTAAAGGTTCTTAGAGTGGTTGAAAGACGTGTTTCGTTGGGCAGTGCGTTCCATATCTTAGTTGCCCTAACTAAGTATGATTTGCTGTAAGTAGATGTCCTGTAATGTTCGTTCTTCAAAGGCGTTGCTGCAAAATTTTGACTATATTTTTGTTAAATTTTTCTTTTTTTAACTTTATGTGGTACTTACCCCACTGGTCGAACCAACTGATTCAGTACAAAACTGACACTCGGTGGTGCTACAGTTTGTGTCTGAAGCATCACTAAAGTTCCCGTTTCCATCTGTCTTTCTGAATCTCATTGCCAGCCTATCCCTTTCTTCACGCACGCGATCCAACTGCGCTAGGGTGGACAAATTCCTTTGTATAGCTTCGTCACGTGACTGTACGATTCCAGGAATGTCTCGCTGAAGCTTCTTTTTCTCCTTTACGGCAAGTTTCCATTGCTTTACAATGTGGTCACTGTTAGCCTTGTTTCTGTCCAGCAACGTCCGTGCTCTTTCAACAGTGTTTTCCAGTTCCGTGCACTTCATTCGTGTTTCTTGCAACTCGCCGTTGACTCGCCTCAGCTCCTGCGCAATGTTGAAATTTGCTTTGATCACCACGTCGTGTTCATTCAAACATTCTCGGGCTTCTTTCTTCGACACCGATAACTGCTCTTCCATCTGAGCACACACCTGGCGAAGCTGTTCGTTTTCTTTGTCTTTGTCTTTCATTCTTTCCTCGAACTCAGCTAAAGTGCTTCTGAGACGAGTGATTGTTTTGTTGTCTTGTTCTTTGGCCTACAGATATAAGGAAGCCACGTTAACTAAACTTCAGCCAACGTAAGCGATCCAATAGAGATCATATGAGACTAGAGAGGGCATGGGGCGAAAAATTGGAATTCATTTGAACGTCGCCATTTAGTCGGACATTTTGCCAGCCAATTCAAGAAAATGAAAGATACCGATTCAAAAAACAGAAATTGGTAAAACTGATGACATTTTAATGCACATGATAAAGAATACAACCACCTGGCTCCCATCATAATCCATTCAAAAACAATTATAGAAAACAATGAATGAAGAAAACTCTGTATTGTTAGGACTGTTTTTTGTCCCATTAACTTCAGCACGGATCTGACATATGTCCGACTAAAGAGAATTATTCGTAGGTTTGTGTGCATATCGTCGAGCGGGAGTTCTTCTTTTAATCCTTAAGCGAGACCAGTTGAGAAAGATGAAACTACGTGACCTTCCGCCGTGGAGCACTAATCGAAGGCAATCTCGTTACAAAAACCTTCGCCGTGCTTCCAATGGCAAACACTAGGAAAATAGTTCAACATGGCGAAGTTTGACCGAATATCGAGTAATATAACAGTTTAGTTTAAGTCTAACGTCTAAATATCGTTCAAATCTTAGTGTATTTGTTGAATAAGTATTGTTTCTTTCGGATGTTACTTCTGTGTTATCAAAATTAATGACATTAGAACTTGATTCCGTTTTGTCAATATTTCGTAAATCTAATCAAATGATGGCTTCCTCCAAGGAAGAGATCACAAGGCTAATACAATACCAGTGCTTTTACAACAGAAACAAACTGAACACGTGTACAAGCGCCAACAAGCAATCAAGCACAAACAGACGCAAACATATACTTATCACTCGGTTAATTTTTTGCAACTAAATGATTCCATCACAAAATCACTTGAAGATAAAGTCAAACTCCGAAACCTCGGAAATTGTAATTTGGTGAAAAAACCTGTCAAGCCTCGAAAGCTGTCAAGATTCGAAAATCAGTTTTACAAATAACCTCTGAACTGATTCATTATTCGTCTCGTTGAAGTAGAACTGCAGAACGTCTGATGAAGTCAATGTTGAACATCTGTCACGCAATTCAGCACATTCACAATACATGGTTGATTAAAATGGATGATGAGATTCCGAAATTGAAATGACAAAAAATAAATAAATAAAAAATATAAAGAAAAGAAAACCAAAAAAACCTGACGTTTCGACTGAAGGACGTTCGTCCCTTGAAAGTGGACGAAAAATTCAGTTACCAAGTAGGAAAGGATGAACTCAGCTCCGGCCGGTGATTAAGCTTAACATCCCACGCAGCATTCGGCTTTTATAACATGGTAATATTGCTCGATTATTACGACAAAATCTTGCCATACATAGAATAATATATAGTGCGTGACTTACACAACGGCATGCAACGTTGGAAGTTATTCTCCCTTATTTTAATGGCTAATATCAAGTGGTGAACGTGATGACATTTTGTGGAATATTAAACATGCGAAACTGAAAAGAAACGAAATCAGAGAAACGGAGAAGCATTTTAAGGTAAACGTGCACATGGTTTCCCTTTTGAATACCTTGTTTCATTTTTCGGCTTATTTTTTTGCATTTGTCCGTCAGCTCTCGGCAAGACTGGAATCTTAAATTACGAGCCTGAATGCATGGATAAATGTAGAGTTTTGAAAGCACCACATTCAATATATTTAATGTAGATTTTTCGGCCCACGTCCTTGGAGCACGGGCGTTACAAATTTTATCGAGCAACACAAGCAAAGCACTTTGCCTTAAAAATAATTATTCCACACTGAGATTGTGAATGAAAAAATTCATTTGAGAAGAAAAGGAGATGAACTGTGTACTTTTGTATTACCAGATCACTGCTTAACCATTTGAACCAATCAGGAATATTGTGTCTATTTACGTACGCGAAAGATTCTCGCGACAACTCATGTTTGTCCATCAGTTCCATTTAAAAATCATTCTCAGGGTAGCATGAAGAGAAAATTCCGCGTTAATCTAACACCACGAAACTCACCTCAGATATTTAAAAGACATATTCAGAAGAGAGCGTTATCAAACATATGTCCAAATTTCGAATATAACGAATTATTAAGTTTCTTAAACATTAAATCTCCTTTTTAATATTATGAACAAATTTGTATAAAGCTTTTTAACAGTATCGGTAATGATAAGAACCACAGTCTTTATAACTTACTCCCAGATAGAAACTCTATGCAATATAATATGAGACATCCACGCAAGTTTGTAATTCCGAAATGGGAAACTAACCATTTTAGAAATAGTTTCTTTATGTCGTCCCGTATTAATACTAATTTAGTTGATAATAGTTAGTCTTATTTGTACTTTGTTTAATAGTATAAATACTTTTCCCTTGTAATATTTATACGTAAATAAGCATTGTAACTTTGTAATTACGCAATTCAGCTTCTGGCTGCGATGTAATGCACTTAATAAAACTATACTACAATAACTGGCTCTCCTTAAGTCTATGAAGGTTATAACAAAAACTATACTAGAATAAATGGCATTGGCTTAAGAGGGAATTGAACTCGCATCATCGCGTAACCGGATTGCCGCTCTACGGACTGAACTGTCGGGTCAAATGGCAACAGCATGCTCATATAATTCAATTTAAATGCACGGGAGGTTCTCGCGACAACTTAACGCTAGCTAATTTGCGTAGATGTACGATTTTTAATGTTCATTCAGAACGTCACAGGAACAGGCAATTTTTATGATTACCCTCAAGCTTATACTGCAAAGGTCATTCGAAAAAGTCAATTAACTTGAGCGTCGTGATAGAACACGATTAATCACGTGAAGGTCATATCCAAAGTCGTGATTTTGAGAGAAAAAAAAACAAAAACAGAAACAAAATACGATACACGCATACAACTTAGGTATAACACGTGAACAGAGATTCGTGTAGCATTATTTTGAGGAAACCGTTTATTTTTTCTAGCTTAGGGGGGTTTATATTTGCTAGTTAAACATATCTTCCATTTATTTTTCCGAAGCCTCGGATGTTTCGACTTCCAAGTTAGACAGCCGATGCATGTACGGGCCGATTTATGCTTGACGATTGTCGCGTATGATTCCTCGTCCTGCCGTATGTAATGTTGTCTCTAGTGCATAATTCCTGCTTACGATTCGCTCGCTAATGTAGCAATACGTCGTGAAGAGACTAGCAAGTTAATCGGATACATCAGAACGAACAATCGCGTCGTGCACAAACACCATAAAAGGAATTGAAAGATTGAAACGAACTACGGTTAGGCTTGGCTAGACGTCACCCGAAGGATAAAAATCAAATACTCGTTTTCACTTTTTGCACCCTTGCAACGAAAGGGTCTAAAATTTGTAAAGACATTAAATTAAAGATTGTACATTACTCACCAATTGTAACAGTGACTCCTTGACAGTGAAATATACCTCGTAACGTACGAAAAAACCAAGGAAGTGGCAATCAACTAAAATCATCCTGTCATCAATCACTACAAGACCTGGATTGCATGTCATGCATCATCCAATTAGTGTTCAATTAGTATGAAATATGTTTACAAGCAAGGCTCTCAGGCAATTCATTTCACCCCTAAATGTGAACTCGTCTCTTTGAAGCCAAATCAAACTCTGTGTTGCATGAATACTTATGGTTAACAAAACTATCTCCAATATTTTAGCACCGGAGCTTACCTCGTTTTGCTGAATCATCAACGTATCCAGCTGATCCAAAGTCGTCTCCCATTTGCTCGCTGCTTTTTCCCACTCTTGCAAGGCACGATCGCGCTCCAGTAATACCCTGTCTCTCTCCAGAATCACAGATTTTAACTGCCGTGCCAAAAGTTCTTTTTCGGCCAGTGTCTTGGTCAGTTTTCGCTCGTTTTCGCTGAGGAACGTCTCCGCTCCCTTCTCACCGTTCTCCGTCATTTTATTCAGTTGAAGAACGTATCTTCGTAAGGTTATGGCCTCAACCAAAGCACTAACCCTAGTCAGTAATAATTTTTCACACTCCTTGCAAGGCCTTGTGTGGTGCTCGCTGGGATCGTTTTCACCATCAGAACAAGCTTTGTAGCTAATTCCAGGGTGAATGTCCCCCGCTTTTGTCGCACCGTGCACAAACACATCATTTTCACCGTCCGTGTTTGTCGCCGGGTTCTCGCCAGCTTTGAGTTCTTTCCGATAAACACTGCGTAATTGAGACCGCAGTAGCTCCACCTCTGCCTGAAACTGATCAACTTTATCATTAGACGTCTCCAGTTCGGTTTTGAGCCGTTTGCATTGCTCAAAAGCATCGTTTCGTTCTTCGAGGAGCTGATTGCCACTTCCTATCTCAAGACTGCCAGAATTCTCGCTGTTCTTATTTGCTTTCACGTTCATCTTTGAGCTTCTGCCATGGCTGGATCTTCGCCTGATAAACGAAGAAGGCCTGAGGAATCGTTTCTTCTTATCCATTGTATCTTCGTGATCACTTGCACATGTCGAATGTCCTTCTAGACAGCAAACCGGGTTCACCGCGTCTGTCAAATGGTAAAGTAATTGAAACACATATTAGATGCAAATAAACTTGTAGCGTTGTTCACAGTGTATCACACGACGAACGCCGGAAAATGTAATACGGGTGGTCGTCAAAACTGGATATCAAGAATAGAAACGACAATGCAACTAATTCGACTATTAACCTTTTAGAGATAAGGAACATTTAACGTGACATTTATGTAGAACTATGATGAGCGATCGGGCAAATCAAGGTGTCAATTGATAAGTGCAATACGTAAGAATGAGTTTCACCAGCAAGCCACAAATTCCGGCAGATCAAATAATGCGAAACGTTTTGTCCATGCAGAAGCGATGAAATGACAACATGTGAGCGGACAGCGGGGATCATTAATCGGAAAGCTCATTGGTTTGAAGGTCGGTTTGCAATATTTACTCCCTCATTTTCCTGCTAGTATGTTCATATTGGCTGACAAAAAGTTGATCAAAGTAACTAAGGAAACTAAGGTATATATGATGAATATCCATTTGGAAGGCCTTTGACGTGTATCCAGAGTTTGTTTAGCGGCCTTTAATAATTAAAATAGAAAATTACGCCCGACTAACATCGCATGTTTGCTATATACTTTAAAACTCAAGGGTAGGAAGACTCTCACATAACATTTCGCGAAATAGGAAGATACGGTGCACTTTGAAGGTAATCAAGTGAAACGAGTGTTCATCGTTACTAAGTTTGCATCTGGAGTTCCTCATGTAATAATAAACTAAAGCAGCCCAATTCATTCTCAGCGGTAGATTCTGGATTGTATTAAGTACTAATGATTAAAGTTCAATTTTTCATGTACCAGCGCCGGTGGAGCGGGAAATCACAGATGCACAGTAGCATAAGCATATGGCAGCGATTGTAAATTGAATTAAATCCAGTTAAAACGGGGCGGTGGTCTAAGCTGTTGCCAAGAATCAAGAATCGTTGGTAAAATGGACCAATATCACGATAGCAGCACCTTCACAACAATTAATTTATAAACGACATCGACCGTTTCTATCGACACCAGCTAAAGAAGATAACAAATGCTCATTCCTGTCACTGCGATGAACCAACAAAAATTTTACTGTCGTGAATGTTTCGGCTATCAGATGATATCTCCGCACGGATACACATTCGGACTAAAGAAATGTCACTGGACAGAATCGTCATACAGCTGTGCCATTTGGCATTTACTGTAAGAAAATCGTACGCTTTACCAAACAAAAATTAGTTATTTCATGCTACCCATGAACTCGTGTAGTGAAGAAAGTTATTCCGTTTTGAGCAGCAATTTTGTCTACTGAAATAATCAGAAAGGTTTGAGTACTGCCGAAATGTGAGAGTAGTTATCTAACGTTTCGAACGAAGGGCCTTCGCTCGAAACGTTAGATAACTACTCTCACATTTCGGCAGTACTCAAACCTTTCTGATTATTTCACTTCGATTTCCACACTGACTGCGCAGCACTCCATTTTTATTTCATAATTTTGTCTACTGTTGCTTTCCTGTGTCAGCGACCCACTTGATCCTTGACGCACAGATCCTAAAACTGATTTCCTACAGAACAAATACTCATCACTGTGGCTTCCGCTCTTTGGCCATTACTTGAAAGTGCCGTAAAAAAATTTTAGTGAAAAAAAAAAACAAAACAAAAGCCTCGACAAAACAATGCAAATAAAATCACTTCCTTACTTCAGCCCGGCTCCAAGAAACACCAGTAAGCTTTCAAACCACGTATTCTGAAACTCAGTTTCGTAATTAACATATGAAATACATTTGGCATGGCGTGCATCACGCTTTCTACTTTGACTTCTATCGATTGAATGACTTTGCTCTGGCTAACCTCAGACGCATTCACGAAGCAGAAGGAAGACTGCAAGAGCAGCCGAAAGCTTAAGACCGTTTTAAAATAGCCAAATTATTCGCTCCAATCCGTAGCATAGGTTTTTATCATGTTTATACAGCTGCAGTAATCCGGATGTTTTTAATATTGTTAACACAATCCGAAACGGTAGAGTGAACTCCGTTTTGATCCAGCAACGGGTTCTCTACATTGGAAAGAATAGTTCAAAGGGACAGAGAAAGTATTTAGAGAAGATGATAAGCAGGACGGTCCTGCCATGAAAGGAGTGGTTAACCTTCAGATGTTTTAAATCGGCTTTTTTCTGCCATGCTCGATGGTTAGGTATAAAGACATAACTGAAACATTTAACTCATCAAGGCTAGTTTTATATGACTGACGAGATTTTTTATCTCATAATTGTCAAAGATAGATGAGTTTCCATACATCGAATTGTAACTCCTGCTTGGAAACTCGAACAGACAAGAGGTATACCGTGCGACAAAAAAAAAATCTTGGCTGACAAGGCAACAGTTTAAAAGTATAAATATAAGCATATAAGTCGACATCTGTCTGTCGACAATGTAATTTTTGCACGAAGAGAGTTGTATCGGAAACAGTGTTACACCTAATCTCCTTATCACGAATTTGCAGATGAAGCAAAACAACTTTGCAAAGTCGTTTCAAGATTTGTGGAGCAATTATCCTTTTCTGTTAAGAAACAAGACGTCCAGGAAGCCATGTCCTCGGGAAACAAAGAAGGTAAATGAGGATAAACACTTGTAAAAAGTCATCAGGAGGCCACTGACAGGTGTGATTGATCAATTCTGGACCCCCATCGATGAAATTAAACCACTTTCTTTCTCGGGAAAGTTTATACGGAAGATCCAAGCATCACTCATTTTTGTTCCTTCGGTAATGAACTGGGAAACCTTGGGGACCAAACAGGTTAAGGTCACTGCTCAGTACAAGCACAATTAATAGGAGGGATCCTGCAATTATCATTTGATCCAAAATTGTTTCAAAGGATTTCTAATAAAATTAAACACGATTTTTAGTGAGCTTTAAAACGTGAAGCTTAAATCTACAATAAAGAGAGTTTTGATTGAATCAAGAGTTGAGAAGTGACTATACGGTAACTGATTGCTATGGATAGGCTCAGCCTTTAAGACATGACACGTCAGCGTTGATAAGGCAAGGTCAATTATGACAATAAATTATTCAGAAAGGTCAGCCGAGTGCCCTCAGTTTGTTTTAAGACCTCTAGCCCCTCGTTGTAAAGAATCCCACTGGTAACAATTCTGTTGTGAAAAAGTTGACTTGGAGTCAGCGTTTCTGCTCGACTTTTGGCATCCGACGATTACACCCAGTAGAAATTGGCCCTTATGACGAGTTACGAAGCTTTTGGGCCACAATATTGCAAACGGCTATTTATCGGATGCGGAAAATTACGGCCATAACGGTTGCTGCCGGATCCACGAAATACCTGTTTTACAAGCAGAATTAGCATCAATTGGGTTTACAACATTTTCTTTGCAAAATTTTGGGAATTTGAGAAACGTGATCCAAGCTAGGAAATTGGAACTAAGCTAGAAATCATTTCACTAAAACAACCATCTCTTCCTCAAGTCTCTTTCTATGTCGGGTATGCCTCTCTAAAAAGACCTTTGTAACCTTTCATAGACGTAATAATTAAACTGTCTTTTAATAACAAAAATCTCAGCTGATCAGAAACGTTTATGGCCCTAAAGCAGCAGCTTATCCCGTCGCAAATGACTTGCTTCAGGCCTTTCCATGTGGCAAAGTTGTTAGACAGTTAGTCACAAAACTTAAATGGAAAAGACAAATTTCCAAAAACCTCGAGATTTAGCATATTAATAGCTTTAAATGACAAAACCATAGGTAGCATTCCATCTATAACTACATGTCGGCATTGTTTCTCAAGATTTTTATCGATGTAAGTATATCCAGCACTCTGATATTTCACTACAGAGCAAACCAACTTGATTGCTTACTTTTTCTTAAACATGAAACAAGACCTTTTGCGTTGAATTTTGTGTGCTAAACGTCATTTTTTGCGCGACCATACGCCAATTAAAACCGATATTTTTCGATTATTCCTTTTACATAACATTTCATATTACTTGCAATATTTTCAGGCTTAAGATTCATTTTGGTGTAGTATATTGGCGAGAATGGCGGGAACAGAGTTGAAACATATCTATATTTCAACATTGGCCTGGCTATTAGAAGCATTTCCTCGTTTTTAAAATACTCGTTTTACATTTTTGTCTCATATTGCGTCAATTTACCTGAAAGAGTCCCTTGAAGCACTAAAGTGAATGTTTCCCTTAATCTTAATTTACCATGAAATGATATATAGACGTATCATCATTTTTAACTGCAAATTTTTCTCGGAAAATTGTGGTGCTATCAACAATCAAACTTCAATGTAGAATGCTTAATAAAGTTCGCACGACATAAAAAACACAATAAAAGAAAATGACGAAAATAATTTCTAAGTCCGTTTCATTATCTCTCTGCAAGAGGCCAGCATGGAAATGTGACGAAAGTTCATGAACAAACAATTATAATTTTTAAAAAATACATAATGATATCTGGTGAAAATTTGCTAACACACATTTTCTAACATAAATTGCACGTATCATGAAATGGTAAACTAGAACAATTGATGGAAATTTCGAAACACCAAAACGATTATTCGGGAAGATTAACATTTATAAAGTTTCACAGACTTTTCTCTTGTAATACATCTTCATCAATTTATCGATTTATTTCGCTTTAGTACGTTGATGTTTTCAATCAATTGAAACTTTTCTCGCATGGTTCATTCACTAACTTGAACCCTTGGTGTAATCGCATAAGCTGAGCGTGGGCCAACATGAAGTCTCGATTTAAGTGGACGAAAACGTAGCTAAGAAACGGACTAAAATGCATTATGCTCCACGAGCATCAATCGCCAAAGTAAAGCCTGAATGGCAACGGAAATAAATAGGAATCTGGAGCATCCACGAAATATGGGTTGATCTTTTAATCTTCCGGTCATGCACTATCTAGGAAAGTTGCTAATCTGCATTCACTCGATTCATGAAGCTTAAGACACGGTACATTTTGTCCAACATTTTGAACAAATAGGGCGTGACATACGAGTACACAGACGCAGACTAGTCTAGAAGTTCCTGATTCACTGACTGCACCAATATTGGCTTACAAGCCTTTCTATGTCGTTATATTCTGATTAAGCTAGTTTGGAAAAAACGTTTCCGTAGAACTTCTGAATATAAGTTCCTTTGAAGGGCGGATCCAGGAAAATGTTTAAGGGGTGAAAATTGGTGTATTGCGGGCAAAACCTAAAGGAAATTATTGGGTGACAACCTTTAGCCCTATGGGAACGTCGATATTATCGTTGAAGAAAAACGTAATTATGAATTGCCAGACTTGATTCCACGACTTAATTTTAGATTGTTCTACTGAATGAACACGGTCATAAAAAAATCTGGCAAGTGCAAATCCACCGAGTGTATCAGTCTGGATCCTCTCCAGATCCACTCTGCTATTCAGAAAGATCTTGTGAAGATCGTACATTGAAAAGACGTCCAGTACTTTTACTTGAGGAACCAAAATATCAATTTGTTTATAATAAAAACTAAATTTGTAATAAATAAAATCGCTTAGTGTATATAGTAGAGAAAAATTATATAATTCTTTCGAAGAGCAGTTAAAATGTCCTTGAATTTTAGATTCCAATCTCAATTCTTCTCTCTCTCTCTCTCTCTCTCTCTCTCTCTCTCTCTCTTCCTCCCTCCCCATTCAATACAAACACTTGCAAAAATTCATACGCCAAGGCTGGTCAAGTAATGGTTCACTTGATTTTGAGTCGAAAGTTCATTTAGTTATCAAACATCGTCTCGTTGAGCTTAAAACAAATAGGCATTCAAAGAAAAAATCATCAGTGTAAAATCACTTTGCAAAACAACAAAATCCACTCGGGCCATATCATCTAACACGGCCACTTGCGACATACGATTTACTGAGGTTATGCATTTCAGCGGTGAAGCTATACTAATTGAATATCGTGTGCAATAATTTGAAGCCGTTTCCGCAATTAACGACAGCATCAGGAAAGTGACTGAACACTGAGCACGAACAGGAAACATGCATTTGTATAAATAATTCTTTTCTCAAATGCGTTCCACATATATTTCGGGTACTAGTTTTTTATTTTATTTTAGGGTTGGGTAAAGCTTTGCTTCGAATTCGGAGTTTCTACAGTGTTTTTCGGCATTTCGTAGGCAAAGCTGACTAAACCACTCTGGCTCTGTCGCAGAAACAGTGTGAACATAACATATCTGGCAGCCGAAAGCTTGGAATTTGAACCTAGAAAAATCCGTCCTTTAACGAGGTGGTCTCGGTGTAACCAGCAACCTTTATGAGTATGATGTAGTGTAGGTCTTCAGTGAGAGGGCCGGCTGATTTGAACTACAAAATTCAGTGCAGCATATCAAACAACAAGTGCTTTTGCTTCAGTGCTAAGTTGGCAGCCACCTTGAAATCCCGTTCCATAAAGGTGATGATCACGTCTGTGTATACTGAGCCAACTGTTACACCACGAGTCCGGGCCGTTAGTATTCTCGCATCAGACACAGCTATTTCGCTTGTGAACCATACAATCCCAAAGTACGTGGCCTTTAATGTAATGCAGACTGGACTTTTTCATATATTTTGTCCTGTTTTGTTTTATATACTCGTTTTCTACATAAGATAACTTCGAAGAAACTGGACTTCCGAGAAAGTATACGTTTTAGTTTATGTGACATGTAAACTGTAAACCAAACAAATCCCGGAGCTACCAAACTAAATCATATTAGAACCAATAATTTAATGCAACCCCACAGAGGTTAATTGTAAGTGTTATGTCAGATAAAGTTTTAGTAAATGAATGCGACAGTTCCTCTTGAAATGATTACGACGTCTTCGATTACAGTGTTCATGCTGATGTGTCCATGATTATACACTTACTGGTTGAGACTTTAACTTCTTAACGTATTTTGGTCCGAAATTTTACCGGATCTCGGTGTGTTTACAACAAACACGCTACTGATTATTACATTGTAAGTCCGAAAGGTTCAAAACAGCCAAACTCATAAAAATCCCAAGCCGTCAAGATTTAACCCTGCATGTTCATGAGTTCATCGATTTAAATTTTTAAGCCATTTAGTACTTAGACTGGCACAACATCAAAGATATTCATTGCTTGTCTTCATTCCTCACTCAAGCCACTTCTCGCAGTCTCGAAGTCCATAAGAAATAAACGCAAATGTGAATTAGCTTTTGCTAAAAGTATCGACGTTTATCGCAAATAAACTGAAAACTATTCAGCGATGGTGCATTTATCTCACGATTCTTGAAGAAAACAACTTCGAAACAAAGAGAAATTTCATTAACCCACGTCTTTGTTCATTCCCAAAGCAACAATCTTATCAGTACAGTAAGGTCCCACCCACCAAATACCTGAAACGCAATTAGACCGTCTGAGTCAATGGATATGTTGCACATATTTTTGAATGATGCAGTAGTTGTGGAATTTTAAGTGTAGACGAATGGAAAAAATGATTACAATCACACCCAGATCGAAGGTGCTCGCAAATACTATTTTAACCGTTGATAGTAAGGTTAAGTTTGAATTGTGCCTAAGTTACAGAATCATATGACATGCATTATAGTACTTGCTTACCCTCGCTAGTGGTCAATAGCCATGAGCGTTTAATAGTTTATAACACTCCACTGTACACAACGGTTGTTATACCTTCACAGGATAACATAGTATGGAGTTACACGTCAAATTCCTAATCATAATCAGTGATCGCATGAGTTGAATGAATTTCCGACGTATCATGCTGGTAGCTCTAGTTATCACAAAAAAGGTTTACGACACGCCCGCGTCATGCAGCTGCTTGTTTGAACTACCCAAACGCACTAATATAGCTTGGTAATTATCGCAAATGTTTATCAAATGTCTTGCTGTCGGAATATCTAGCTCCAACTGCTTACCTTCTTTGTTCGATAAGTTCTTCTTCTTGGTGTAGTATGTGTACCACGAGGTTACCTCGTTAAGACCTAATGACAATCGTCGCTTTGTGCCTGAATCCAACGACATTTACCACAGAGTTTTTCCTTAAAGAAGTAAGAAAAGTGATATAAAGTCCAACAGATCTGGTCATGGATTGTCTGAAGACAACTTCCTTGACATGGTCATTTAAAAGTTCTGAAAATAGCTACTGTGAGGCCATTTAAGTCACATACCACTTGTCTCTGCATAAATTATTACAAACCAGATTTCAAGTTGATTGATGTCCTCAGGGTATGTTGCTGACGGGTTGGAACAGCATGCAAAGTTACTCAAAACAGTAGGTCAACCGGTAGTTATAGAAATAGGTAATGTGATTTCATCCACTAAATTTCTTTATATGATATACTCAATAAATGGATTGGTAAAGATAAAAAATAGAGAACAAAATATCAGTATAAACTTTAAAGTGTTTATACATATGTATATGTACATGTACGTGTATATATTCATATATATATATATATATATATATGAACAAATGTATAAACATATTAAACATGTACGTTTAATGACCGCGGGAATAAGGTAATTGTAAGTTTATTTAATTCAGAAATTATTCTCGAGATAAGACTGGTAAACCGTCAAAACATTATAGTGTGGAATGTTTGAAAGATCGTAAAATTGGTTTTCATTGAGGATCTTTGTTTGAGGCATTCCATGCAGAGTTTGATAGTCTGTAAGTGAGTTTCTTTGTATACTTGCCGAACGAAAGAAGAACGCTTAAAATTTGTTAGTTAACCTTAATTGTGATGACGGTGCGTTTTTGCTTTATAATAGAAAACGTCCGGTATAGGCGAAGGGGGGCCAGTCTGTAAAAAATTTAAGCATGTAGCCGCAAAGTAAAACTGATTTCAACCGAAATATAACTAAGTTGGTTCAATAGAGGGGTTACACGGTCGTATTTTCTGTTATTTGTAGAAATACGAGCAGCAGAAACTTTGTACTTTTTGTATTCTCCGTACGTTGCATTGTGTAGTATCTTGACAAATTGCGGAATAGCAATGGTCGTATTTAAGGTCAAAAGCGCACATATTTGTGAGTATATGCGTATATCGACGGACAAAGCACGACATCCCAAATTCTTCAGCTATAAGACAATTGATGAAATCCAGATGATTTTGCCTGACGAGTCTCTGGTCGAAACTATTAGTTGAATCGAAAGCTGGAAAGTTAATAAGCTGACTGCACTATTTCCTTGCAGGTGGTAGCTATATGATTAAAAAATATGTTGGAATTAAGTGCATGCTTCATTTCCTAATAAGTGTTATCATCTCGTCGTCTCAATTTTCTCAGCCAATTTGATAATAATTCACAATCAATCTTGCTTTAATTTCTTTAATATAAAGAAGGTACTAATTTCAAAAGGTCCACATTGAAATGGTAACAAAATAGAAAACAAATTAGAATGTGATAGTCCGAACAAGGGACCTTTTTTTTTCAATGTTCTTTTTACAGTTGATAGTGAGAACGCAATTTAGAATTTCTAAACAAAGCTTAAACCTTTTGAACAAATAAATCTATTGCTTAGCAATTTTTCTTCAGATCAGCAGGAAATCAGAGGAATTAAAAGTGAACCAAAGTTGGTAACTGTCAAACTTCCACGACTTACCATTTTTTTAAATTTCCAGAATTAATAGGAAGATGTTTTCAGTTATCCTTCCATGTTAATGTATTTGTATTTGATTGTTTATGTGTTTGTTTGTGTCAGAGATCGTGAGTCCGTGCGTCTTAAACGCACGGACGTGTGTTTTTGTATGTGACGGAATGCATGAGTGTGAGTGATAGTGTATGTGTCGGAGTGCATTAGTGTGAAAGTGAGGGTGGGAGTGCGTGCGAAAGAAAATGCATGAATGAGTGTGTCTGAGGGAGTGCGTGTGTGTGAGAATACGTGTGCGCTACGAGTGCACCTGGATTAAATTACTATAACATTGAAGATCTATGCTGCACGATCATGCAACATCCAAGGACAAGACAGTTACATGTATTTTTGGCGACTTTACAACTACAGTACGTTCGCATCGATCATCCGAAATGTTGCTCGACGAAAGCTCAAACCCTGCTTTCATACAGACCTAAAGTGGCTGTTGAGGACCACTTCTCGACTCCAGCTAATCAGGAAGCTGCATAGAGGAACCTCTGTGCAAACGTCACTGGAACAATTCACGTTTTAAACGACGGAAAAAGTGCTCGTGCGACTGGTATAAACAGGAAGACTGTTTGAAGAATCAAAATTGGATGTGATAAAAAGGGATTGAAGGAGTCACCGATCTACCATTAACTCTTTCCCTGTGGAAGATTTCGCACTGAAGAGTAGAATCGTCTGGCGTTAGCCAGAGTAAAATAATGGAAGTCTTATGCCACACGGAAAGAGTTAAGTATTTGACGTCAGTCATGAAAACTAAGGATTAGTCTTATAGAAAGAAGTCTTTTGACTCTTTTCAAATTTTACGAACCCTATTTTTAGCACAACACATAAAGAAGTGGAACGCAAAGGAGCCTCATCCGGCAACGTCAGTAGACGTAGCAAAGTGACAGCATTTATAGACAAGAAGACTAAGCAGGAAACTAGTAATAGGATCATATATTTTTGGCTTGCAAATTGGTCAACAGTTTCCTCATCATGATCTGAGAATAACGTAAATTAACTTTTTTAGTTTGTCAGGGTATCAAACTAGTTCATTTTCATCTTTTTCGTAACTTTTATCTTAAAAATAACTGTTTTCATTTCAATTTTCGTTGAGCCCTATCGCATAACATGTCTGAACTTTCAAGGTAAATAAAATAGGTCTTTCTTTACCTTACTTCCGCCTTATTGGGAAAAATTTGCCTCCCCAAACAGTGCTTTGGTTTAAACTGGAGATGTACTTCTCGCCGAGTGAGTTCGAAAATTATTACTTTGAGTGGGTTCTAGCTGAAAAGAATTTCATCTAATTGTGGCTCCGTTGCTCACATAGAAGTTGGCATTTCATGTTTTCACCGTACTTTCAGTTTGTAAAGATTAACAGTTTGCAATAACTTATAATTTTAAACTTGCTTATAGCGACGAGTCATGCTAGGTATGTTTCTTATGAAGTCTTTTTCACTACTCAAAGAGGAGCTCACCACAAGGGTTTATAAATGGAACGAGACAAGGAGATGAAGCCCAAAGAACCAATAAACATTAATGAAAGAAATCCGTTGGGAAGAAAACTCTTATAAAAACTTTAAACATGTCAAAATAATGATGTCATTATGTAACGGGTATCTACAGAGGACACTGCCAAAGGCATTGCGAGACAGAATTCTTCACTGAGACAAGTTCATCTAGAACAGTCTGCATGACTCAACCAATTAACCACGCGTCTGATGGAGATGCGAGAGTTGTACGCGGCTTTATTTTGGTCTGAAACACATCCAATTAAACGCTCGAGAAATACTCAGGCAGTTCACATGTAAAAAACTAAGAGAACAGAAGAGGTTATACTGATAGAATTTTCTCCATAATGTTACCGACGTGAGCGCCGGAAGGAATCAAAAATCAGAAAAGAGTCCTCATTCGAAGTGTTTTTTCCTCTTAAACAACGGACTGAATAAAATGCTGATTTTAGAGATAGATTGCAGTATACCCTAGTGATTTGGGCAAAAATATCACGGAGCGAAATCACCAAGCAAACAGAATAACTGTTCCGGTAAATACACGGAGAGAAATGTTTACTAGTTCAAGTGTTTATTGAGAAAAGCATTACTCGAAGGATATGAAAACGTCAAGGAAGAGGAAATCTTGTAAAGAACCTCTCGACAACTTTAAGCATTCGACGGCCAATTATTATTTGCAAATATATTTATCGAACGAGCATCGTTTTGGTCTAACTAAAACAAGCTCAGTATTATATTAGATCTTGGACAGATTTGTTTATAATGCATATATCTAGGACTTGATGAAACGGATGGCTATTGTTTTTTGCGGATGCAGTGTGACATACGCAACCTTAACGGATGATTATATGAGCCAGGGCATCCTGGCTGATTAACCTGGCTGGCTAGTTTCAGAAAAAGTTTTCTACGTTCGTAAAATACAACTTAGCTTTGTGCTTTCCCTGCAGCCAAACTGAACCAATTCAGGTTTTCATTAACATGTTGATGAAACAAATCTACCGGACTACCGGGCCCCACCCGGCTCGTGCTAACATTCGTTTACTGAAAGAAAAGCCTCAAAAGAAATAACATCCAAAATAAGATAATATTCATGTACGATAGGGAATTGTACGTTGTCACAGTACAATATCAAGTAAAAATTTCTGGGAACGTGACCAAGAATTATGACGTTTAATATCTCTTCCCAATCAAGCCACGGAACTGTCACCTCTTAGAATCACGATCGAACTTGAATGAAGAGGACAGCGTTAAAATAAACTGGATTTGAAAATTCATTTGCATAGGTGGACTTGTTTGGATCATAATCTGAGTACGCTCTGCTGCCTCTGCAAGTTTATTCTTTCAGCAGTTTTGAAGTGCAAAGAAATCAAACAAAAACTTGCACAAACTAGCTTGCAAAAAATTTTATCTGAAGGAAACAAGCTCCCAATGGTAAAATCATGTGAAACGTTTGAGAAGTATACTGGTGATAATTAACGTAAATTCATTCTCAAAGTCCCATCAGACACTGGCTACTGCTAGAACGGCTGCTTCACACAACGTCCCGGATACTTTTTCAATTACCATTGGAAATAATATTAATCTAAACCCTTTAGTTCTCCAGAATACCAGTCATAGCAGATTTCAACCTACCTCTTGGTTGCCCACAAGCTTGCACAAGCTGGCTTGAATTCCAGCAAGTTTGAACCCGTTCAAATTTGGATACAGCTTTTTTTGGCCTGGTTAGAGGAGAATAAAGGTCTTTGGAAGTTTTGTGTGGCCTGCACTGATCGACCTACAGCAACTTTGACCACAATCAAATTTGGATGCAAGGTTAAAAGATTTTCTTTCATTTTGTGAAAAATGGAAGTGCTCTTCGTCGCTTCTGTGCTTTTTGTGTTGTGTTATTTATCAAGACTTGAACTAGTTTGGGTTTTGCACACTCAACGTTTCGGACGTTTCTTCTACCATCTTCTTCCTCCATGCCTAAAGATGGAAAAAGCAACTTCCGAAAAGTTCCGTCAAAAACAAACCAATTAAAGTTTTTCTTCGAGTTGGATAACACTTGTGTTCTCGTTTGTTCATGGCCTTAATGCATGTAACTGCATGTCAACATGACCTCTGGTTTGCCAATCCGCAGGAGAAATAAAGTACTGTATTCTAGTATTCTGGCAGTTGTATTCAGCTGACTTAATCTGAAGATTCGTCTATTTATTTATCTTAATTAGCTGGCTGATAAGCCTAGACAAAATTTTACAATATAGGCTTTTTATATGTTCTGCATTCTATATTTCTTCCTTTCAATATGCAATGTATGGGGAATTTATGAATGTACGTGGTAATTCTATACCATCTACAAGCCAGAATAAGGTTCTGAGCAAAACAGAGCAAAGCAGCAGGGATACTGAATTGCTGTGACCTATTATTAAGTTCCATATACCACAGGGTGCTGTCGTCTATTTTTGTCATCGAAATACATAACATTAACAATTAAATTTATCATTTAATGGTGTCATTATGTCTTACACCAGACAGTCTCAACAGAAATACAGAAACCTGGCATGAAGGTAAGCGAAGCAAATCGACAAACGAAACGCAGACAAACTAAAAGATGCTGACTTCAAGTGATATCTCGACCGTTTCTAAAATCATAACCACTATGGCAAATAATTGCACTAGAAATAACTTTCAAGGACGATTGTTTACGTGGTGAGTTGGTCATCATAGCACAAGGATATTCTCAGCAGGTTGATCGCGCAACCTTGCGCCATGTTGCCATATACATTCGTTTACATGAAACTGGTTGATTTTCAATTTGTATTGGATTAAGGAACATTGAATGGAAGAATCTTTGCACAAAAGTGTCGTCCTAGCTGAATGTGAGAGTGATTCTAGGCTTCCATCAATTTAGTTAATTTTAGGGGATGGAAACATAGAATATTTCAGGTCGGGCAAAAATTTTAGACCGTTTAGAAATGTCAGTCTGACCTGAGTTTTTGATATTACAGACCAGTTAGTCGGTCCAAAATTCTGACCAAGCGCCTCAGCTGAGCTTTGCGTTTGAAGTAACTATATCTGTCAGACACCTTCTATAGCCTAACATTATGAGATTTTTTCCAGAAACTTTTCATTTTAAATTCTCTCCCTCAGTTTTGTTAAATAATTATGGTCCTATGAGAATGCGACACTACGTGGACCCATGGCATTATAAGCTTAACTATTATTAGACACTAGACGAAAAGTTCTGTCTATTGTTTGATGCAATATCACTACACAAAATACAAATGAATCAAGGTCATACTTTGAAGGGCAAGACAAGATCGAGGAAATGAGATGTTGTAGCTTCTGCCAAAGAAATACAACTTACTTGTCGTGAAATGTCTATAGCATGCAAAGTTTTGGAAAATGTTTGCTTGAATGAATTGCTAAAGTTTTACCAACAACCAATGAAGCTATAGACCTGCAACATGCAGTTAAGGTATTTGCTGTTGCTAATTGTCGAGGTAGGAAGCGATCAATTTCGTTTTAACGGTAAAAAGTTATTGTGACCAAATATGGTGAACAGTGATAAAAGAGCTATTAACGAAAATAACATTCAATGTAGAAGAGTTTGGTTTGGGAAATTTGCGAAAGAGTTTTATGTAAGCACAGTGGTAGGTATAAAATTCAGTCGATTTACTGTGAAAGATATTTTGTATTAACTATTTAAAGAAACAATGCATTTTACACCCACTAACTCGCAAACGTTCGTACAAAGACCAGACAATATGATATATGTTATCAATTTTTTTATACAGCATAATCTAGAAACTAATAAAAGTAATAAAAAGATGATATGCACTTTATTTGTATTAAATATATAGCCAGCTGGCGAAAAATGATGAGAATTCGCAAGCAGAAGAAAAGATATTAAAACGGAAAGTGAGATACTAAAATCACGGTTCAGTTTTACGGCTGCGCGCAAAGGCAAGGCAAAGCAAAGTAAAATAAAATAAACTGAAGTAAAACAAAGCAAAGTAAAGTAGAGTCAAGTAAAGTGAAGTGAAGTGAAGCAAAGCAAAGCAAAGTTAGGTAAAGTAAACTAAAGTAAAGTTAAGTAAATTAAATTAAAGTGCAGTAAAGTAAAGTAAAGTAAAGTAGAGTAAAGTATAGTATAGTAAAGTAAAGTAAAGTAAAGTAAAGTAAAGTAAAGTAAAGTAAAGTAAAGTAAAGTAAAGTAAAGTGAAGTGAAGTGAAGTGAAGTGAAGTAAATAAAATGAAGTATAGTATACTCATTTATATTTGATTACTCTATTAGCCAAATAAGCTGCTCCCCCTAGAGGTCCAGTAGGGGCCACCCCTCATAGGTGTAGGAAACCAGAGTACTAGAAGAAAACCTCTGCTGACTGGTGGAACCAAACTGGGCAACAATCTTTTCACAGTGACCAATGAGACTACCGCACGGAACAGGAATCGAACTTTAGTCGCAGAGGTCAGAGACACATCCACTACCGTTGTGCCACTAATATCACTAAACAGCTCGTAGTACAACAGAACTACTCAAGCACTTTTTGCATGTAAAGCTTTTCGTACTTGGATATTTCATAGACTTAAATAGGTAGACCAAACGACCTATTTCACGTCTTCGCTCGAAAATTTAAGACAGTTATTGGCGAAGCTAAGCATGACAACAGGTCATGTTATACAAATGTAAAATTATGCACGATATTTAGATATTAAGCAAAACATATCCATAAACTGGTATTTCTGGTGCAATTTCTAGTCATGCCTAGCATAACAGCTAACTTTACCATTATTTGCTACATTTTGTTATGTGATCATTGCATCAGTGACGGCGTGGCTCTCAAATAGGGGCCGGGAAATGATATTTTAAGAGCCCACTTTTAGCAGGGAGTGTATGGTGGGGGTGACGAGACTGCTAGCAACAAAAATACGATGTGAATTAAATCGGGAAAACCTTAAATTCATTATGATAAAAACTTTAAAGAAACTACTGCCATCGTGAAGTGCGTGTATAACGACATGAGTCGATAACAAAATATATATGATTAAAAGTGACCCCACTGCAGGGCCTACAGGAGTCTTAAATTTCATACCTCTACATAAAACATCACGTTTCTGCTAATTCTGCACTCAACCTAACCCTCCACACAAGGGCCTTCTGCCTCCGAATCATTGGCGCCCACTGGAAATTGTCCCGGTGTTCCCTTCGGCCAAGCCGCCACTACATCGCGTTGGTGGATGTATATTGCTTGATACTAGAATATCGTAGATTATTTTAAATATGCATAGCATGACCTGTTGCTATTTCAGAATCTGCCTCTGGGTAATATGAACAGCACATTTCATGAAACATTTTCGAAAGCCCGAAGATGCGAGTTCAAATCCCCCTCAAGTCAACTTTTCTAGTTGACTTTAGGAGTCTTGGCTTATCATGATATATTCGATTCATCACCTGTTGCGATGCTTACGTAATGTCAAATTTTCATAGCATGACTGGTTGCTATACTTAGTTTCGCCACTGAAGATCGGCGAGAAAAAGTAACTCAAGGTGTACGTAAGACCGCACAAATTTAGGTTCATTCATGCAGGCCATTAATTCTCCATGACTTCAGGAACTCAAATGTGAATTTTCCTCGCTCAGATAACCTTCCACAAAAAAGTTGACAAAGTGGTGAGAGTGCTCTGCAACTGTGTATATGTGTATATTATCAACAAAGTTACGTCCGAGCGCGTTTTGTGTTATATATTGTAAGGGCCAGTAAGAGGGTTCCAATACATAGGGTGGTTAACTAGTGATAAAATTTTAACAATTCACTTTAGGAAGAAAAGTGGCCGTTGCTTTAACACGTGGTTTTCGATTTGTCATCAATCTAATGAACTATTAATAATTAATTACGTAATTTGGGTATTGAAGTTGACTTTCCACAGAGAGAATTTAGTAGAGAATTGCAGTTAATTCAAAAAGAGCCACGGTTGTCCCGCGAAAGAGATAGCTTATAGAGACAAGAAAGTATGAGAATAAACGCTTCTACGAATAATAAAAATTTGCTTGGCAGCTTTTGCTAGATTATTCCCAACAATTCGACACTTTTTCAACTTGCCTTCCAAAGCGAGAAAGTTTACTCCCCGAAAATTCTGGTAAATCTGCACTCTGTTTCAAATGCCACTTCTTATTAGAAGAATGTTGAAAATTTCAAAACACTTTGGGAATACATCCGTAAAATGACCTTAGATGGCACTTCACATGACAGTGTTCCCTTCCTTAAGTGTAAAACACGTAGCTAAGCCATGTACGCTATGAATCATATGCAACGGACTCTCAACCCAGATTGGCCGGAGATTATATCTCCAAACATTGATCAACAGTGACTATGATGGCTTGTTTCGATACATTTGTGTGCAACCTAATGGTCGGGGAGATGGTCGTGTATCTTCCTCACCAGTACACAATGATAATGAGTCAAACGGTGAACAGAAGTTACAACTTAATGTGTACTGCCAACTTAATGTTGCAAACTCATGAAAGCGTAGGTGATTTAACTCAGAGCCTCTAACTCAACGGTTACAGTTCACGATTGTGGTCGTCGAGACACAACAAAGTTTCTTTCTGTGCCAATACGTTTGTGTATAATAAAGCCTTGGACATTCAAATTCTGATAATTAACAGTAATGTACCTTGTTACGAGAAATGAGCTCTCGTCGTGACGACTCAGGATGCGTCGTTAGAGCCAGACCAACAACGACCTTTTCGTCTGTACAAGTACAAACGAATCTACAATATTACACGTCAGCAAATGAAAATGCTTTCGTTTCATTCTCGTGTCTTGTCAAAATTAGACTGCCATTCTAGGTCTATTTAGTGTTCTATTTGAAAATAAACTTACGCTGGTGTAAGAAAATCATTGTTTAAACATAAGAATGATACTTCTTGTCGGTTTCAGAAATACTGCAGCGTCTAAGAGGTATTCGACGGTTGGCCTTGTGGATTGAGTATTAGTTTGCATATTGCTGTGTTAAAAGGGTTTAAGATAACAAACTTACTTTTCTTTTGTGGACGAAAGGATCTCACACAACTGACATCTATGTCGGTAGTTTTCAAACCAGATTAATTCCTGAGGGAAAGCGTTGTTGCCTCTTTTTCAGTATTCTTCCTACAAGAAAGTGAGAGCAGGTTGAACTGGCTCGTTGTATAGAAAGACTGCAATATCACGGGAACCTCCTACCGGAAGAAAAATAAAAACAATATTGTGATTTATATCCCTGTCGCTGGAATTCACCAGTCTCACTGGAATTACAGATCTGAGGCGACATTTCTTTCGAGTAGACATAACATGTATCCCGGAGAGCGAAAGTTAAACAAACCGTACATGTATAAATGTTACAGGTCTCGCGATGTTTTCAACTCGCTCCCCATCGATGGCCTATCAAGCAGCTGGTTACATCATCTTTTCATGATTATATTATTTACTAACCCCAAACTACTTATGTTTACAGATTTTAATGATAAACTTCCTCACCCAGCCAATTTTCTCTGTAGAAGTGAAACACGAGAACCAGACGATAACTCGTGATTTTCTGCTGAGAGTTGACGAACTTTTCACGCATGTGATCAAGCATCTGATACGGGTAACTGGAGCTGTACACGAACACTTGACTTCAGGAGAAAGAGGCTGTCAATCTGAAGACTGCGTCACTTACGTGTAACGCAACTGCCGAACAAGTGCTCCTTTGCCATCTTTCGTGAATTAATGCTCATTAAGCACAGTAAATACAACGACTGATAGGTCGTTAGAACGTTACAGGTCGTAAACGCTAGCAAACTTAACTTGGCATCTACAGTTCGTGACAAGTACCTGTTCAAGCAAGAAATATGCCTCTAAGATAATAAAAATTGTACTTTAATGCACTGGAATTGCTGGAGCAACTAAGTGAGTGACTCTTTGGTGAATAAGAAATTCCTAAGTAAGCTTCCTTGGGCTGTCCAAGTACAGGGAAAGAGATCTTTGTGAGAATGTCTGGTAAAAAAAGGTCAAAATTGGGGATTTAAAAATTTTGGGTGCGAGATCTAGGAGTACAGCCTTGTACTTCTTATCACTTGTTTTGCAGGTTGAGCAATAAATGAAATCCTCAGTGTTAATACAAACCATTCTTGGAATCTTGTAAACGTATACTAAAGGACAAACGTTTCCCTTTTTGTATCTACATGTGATACAATAGAATCAAACAAAGCACAAAATCCATGGCTGAAAATTGTTGGTTAATTGTGACTAATCCAAAAAGAACTTGAAATTATATTGCATTTTTTCAACACATTACAACTGAATTAAGAAATACATAAACCTAAATATACGCAAGCGTAACTAAAATGAAAATAGCCTTACAGAATTTTGAAGTTGACACAAATAGTCTACTAATACCAATGCTCAGCACTGAACAAGAAACTATAACAGAAAGTCGTAAATTTCGGGAAATTCTATTGGAACTTTGCTAATCTCCTGACAGGTATGCAATGAACTTTACTAACTTCCCAAATTACTTAACCAGTTCCTAACCAGTAAAATAATCTTCTTTTTGTTTTAAAGGATACATAAAATGTGTAAAAAGGCTGAGAGTTCTTCTACAGATCCTTTACATGTGACGTCAAAACGACTTATTGGTTCTGACGGCCAACAGATCGAGTAATTAATCTATGGAAATTCCTCCAACAACTTTTTTGTAATATACAGTCTAAAAGTCCTACCTGTCTTCGAAATCATCCTCTGAAATCACTTGAAGCGTGTGTGTAGCATTCATTTCATGATGGTTATAGCGAATAAGGCTATAATATGTAAAGGCTGTGATATTTTTTTCGAGACCCAAGCAGCGCGAAAAACTACTCCTTATAATACTGTCTTCACTAAGAATATCTTTATGCTAACTTACAAAGCATTGTGGCTAATAGCTTTTAGCGTTAATAGTTAATTGTTTAATGCCGTTTAGCATTCAACTACAAAGCATTGTGGTTAATAGTGACAAATCTAATGTAGCTTACCAACCCTTTTTTGATATCGTCTTTAGTCAGACAAGTTCGCGACTTCGATCACTGATATTCCAGCAGGCATTGCCAGCATCCACCAAACTGCAATATTCTATAATACCTCACACCAGTACTCAGGAAATGTTCTCTGGATTCCGGCCGGGTAAAACGTTCTTAAAACAGCACACCTCATTTTAAGAATGTGCTAAATTCTTCTGTGTTCAAAGAAGTCTTCTATAATTTCACATTTTCACTCTGGTTAACGTCAGACAATGTTTACTCTGAAGAGGGAAACGTCTGGACAGGAGAAGAACGTTTTATTTTCCCTGAAAGCTGAGACCTCGGTAGAACACTGAAATTGGGTTGAAGCTGAAGGACTTTACGAAGCTGAATATTAAGATATTATTAATATTACTAAGTGTACAAATGGTTGGAAAGGGGGGAAACTTCGCCAAACGGCACCAATGGCTCTAAAATAATGTTTTAGGTCAGATGTAACAATAGAAGCAAACTTCGTTGATATGAGTCAAAGTTCGGAAAATTTCTCAAAGTTTAGAAAAACACCTTATAGGCGTTGACCTGCTAAAAAGCCATTACTAGAGGTAGAGTTGGGTCGAAGCTGGATATCTCTGCCAGCTGTCCCAATGCTTCTAAAATGCTATCTTCCCGTCAAAAATCATAAAACAAATAAAAGTTCGTTAATTGGACACGTTGCTTTCAAGTTTTTTCCAAGTCTAGAAAAACGCCATATCCCGTCGAGATAAGGCGATTCGTAAAATTGCTAAATATACAGTAAGCACGAAACCGAAAATTTTCGCCTACCTCAACCCTTTCCTATCCAGAGAGATATTGTGCTACTCTGCCCTCACTACAGGGAGACGTCTGGGCACGTGAAAATCAAGCAGATAAATAGCCGGCTCCCCTTATTACGTCAGCTGAATAGAACTACCAGAATACTCTGTGGTTTTTTCACTCTCATGCAAACATGTAATTGCCAAAGCGAATGAAAAGACAACTGCTCCGATTAACATTACAAACAAGACTTCGAAAGGCATTCTGGCAGTTGTATTCAGCAGATGTATAAGGGAAACCGGCCGCTGAATCAAAAACTCCCCAGAAAGAAGGCGTCCGTCAATGACCTGACCTCTTGTGTGAGAGGATTGTCCACGAGCGTAAATATTAGATCACTTTCTCCAGTTTGCTTTGTCTACATAAATATCTTATCAATTTCATCTGGGCGTGCCGAGTTTCTCGCGGCCTAAGAGACGTTCCCAGGGGTTACAGACGTCTTGTCAATATAAACAAGCCCAGAACGTCGAGATATTGGGATATCAAATGATAAATACCAGCCGGATTTCATGTGTGTCATAAAGCGGCAGGGAATCTAGGATTTGAGCAGAGCGCAGTCGGCCCACAAGAGGATGGTAAGAAACGGTCAATACCTCATCAGTCACAGAGGTATATTTCTAGTGGGTCCTAAGATTTACTCCCCCAGAAAATTTTTAATTTGTTTCAGCTGCGAGCGGCGCATTTTGCCAACTAAGAGGAGCGATTCACTAAGAGACGGTTGTACGTCTCTGGCCAAGTGCGAGGGCCACACATCAAACTTTGCTCCCTAAATCTTCCCATGTTACAAAATCAACCACATCTACATGGTGTTGACAATAAACCGTTGCCAAGGTAAAACAAATTTCTACATAAAAGTACAGACGAGTTGATATTTTAACGTCTGAGCCTCGAGGATAACTTGGGCTTGGCAAGTATTTTAATTAGGTCAGGTCACCATATTCGAAGCCGACGAAGTCTTGATCTTATCTCGTCTTATGACAAATTCAGCTGAGTATCCATCCTTGTGTCAGATCGCTCTGGCAAATTTTATTTCCTAAAAATTAACTAGTTCTGCTCTTGTTCTGAGCTGGGAAGTCATTTGGACAGTTCACAAAAGAACAGTTCACCCCATGAGGAAAAATAGGGTCAATGAAACTCCTGGTTAAGTGGGGATTTGGTCGAGGGTTGGCATAGTCTAAGAGGATGAGGGAGTTTAGCCCGGCATACTTGTGGGAAAAACATTCAAAACCAGCTATATTTCAAGCACATTTAAAGGCTAGGGAAAGAAGGTGGTATGTGCATGTCTGAAGAAGACAACCAAAAGAAGATGTAGTAGGAGGGAACAACCAACAGGTGAATGGAGCAAGAGAAGGAGGGAAGAGAAATTCAGGAGAAAAACGACATTAAAGATGATATGAAACCAGTTTGTCTTCGGAACATGAATGTTGGAGATAAACGTACTAGATAACAATTCCAAGCGGTTGATCCATGATAGGATTATACAACCGTACGGAAATAGAAGGAGAAGAAGGTTCTTTGGGTGGAGTAAAACAAAGTTCCCACCTGTTAACAACCGTGAACTGGTTGTGTGTTTCTAACCCACACGGAAATTGATGTACAATAACGACGAGTACAAGACAAATTATAGATGTGGATGAATCTGGATAAAAACGAATAGTATATTGTGCTCTAATAACTGGTGTACATATAGTAAGGGTGTGTAAAAGACGCATGCCTGCGAGCTGGAGGGTGAACTTTAAAAAGTCAGAGCGCAGTGTGTGTACTAAATTTAAACACGGATTCCAGAAGGCGCTATCCTCGCGGATAAATTTGGCCAATCGTGCGTCATGTTATTTGACTAACAATCTGTACAGTGTACGACTAATTATGCCGTTAAACTAGTAATGTATCAACTCTCAAAGCGACCGCTGATGTTACACAAGTAATTAACTACATGCCATGACAAATGAGATAATTTCGCAGATATTTTATGGGTGTGATTCGAATAGGAGTTATCTTATTCGAAACCAGGCGTCCTTTACAGCTGAAATAATCGGAAAGGTCTGGGTAATGCCGTAATGTAAAGAGTAGTTTTCTAACGTTTCGGCATTACTCAGACCTTTCCGATTATTTCACTTCGATTTCAACAGTGTCTACGCAGTACTCTATTTTTATTTCATGGTTTGGAGTCCTTTACAACTACCAGATACACAGAGCCGTACCTTTGACACTTCATGTTGTTCGTCTTCACGGATTGCATTACATTTCTGTAGAATAAATCAAGTATTACAAGAGGGATGGTCCAGCGTTTGTGCATGAATAAGGGATCTACATTGTTACCGACTTTCTTTGATTTTATCATACTCAATGACGAGGGCGGGTAAATTATTGAGGAAGAACGTCGAGCTTGAAAAAGGTTTCTGAGTCGTGTATGGAAATCGAACCCATACCTTCTAAACTCAGAATCCTTCGAAATTGTATCTGTACCCTTCTTACTTGTATACACCTGGACTGCTTGGATTTATTACGTTTAAGCTGGGAAAGGTGCCCCGAAAAGGATGTCGTCAGCATTGAAATTTATCAATCCTTCAGCTACTTGCAGTGACCACTGACCAGTACTTTTAACGTGATTGCGGACGATTTATGATTCCTCGTGATAAATATATTTCTCAACACCTGTGTACAGAGTTTTTCCCCTTCTTAATGCCGTCGGTTATCGTTAATGATGGAAAAGACAAAAGAAAATCATAGCTGTGTCGAATCTATATATGTGATAAAGATTCATGTGCCTTTATACGTGAAGACGAAGTTCAATTTTTTCGGCTTACGAAAGATAAATTTCCAAACTTTCTTCACGAATTAGCGTACAGTGAACTCTCTCTAAGCGAACACCCCTCTAAGGCGGACACCTCTCCAAGGCGGACACAAAATTTGGTCCCTGCAGTATCATGCTTGTTTCTCTGTAAATGAACTCTCTCTAAGGCGGACACCTCTCTAAGGCGGACGCGGGCACTTTTTTTGCAGCGTTTTGGTTCAAAATATCTCTCAGAGCGGACACAGGATGTTTACGAAATTTTACAACAGGGCAGTATTAGCGCTAAATGACCTACGACATTATAGACACAATCTGACTTTCTGGTTTTGATAAAAGACTAATATTTATTTCACAGTCGGAAGACAACTTATTTGTGCAGTCTTTTACGACAATAAGTAGAGTCACTTGTACTCTTTCTTTTCTTTTTTCCACTGTATTGATTTTGATTAACGGCAGTTTTAATCTGTGCGTTTTCTTTGATTACACACTTCGCAATCCAAGCCACGAGTTCTGGGATACCTCGAAATGTGTATTTGCATGAAACTTCAAGCCCATATCCACCCCCCACGGTTTAACCTTTCTCCTGTAATTTCACAAGAAAGGCTACTTGATTCAATCTCCAGGAATCGATTGATATAGCGGCTATAGTTCAGTGGAACATGGCCGACAACTCTCCCATCACTGATTATGGCAACAGCATTTGGGTCTTTTTCGTTGTTGGGCTCTCGTTTGCACACTAGAATTTCTCTAAGAGTAGGGATCCAGATGTCTTCATATACATGGTGCCCACAAACGAAGGAATTAAACGAGAATAAATTCTGCACTCTACTCATAGTATCCTGTGTGTATTGATATTTTGTTAATATTTCGGCTGAACTAATTATTAATAGGGTGTGAACCTAAAATAGCGTGGGAACAAAATACACAAGAGAGCAACATAATTTGTAACAGTGAGGACGTGTTATGAAGTGAAGAAATAAATTCACATTTATACAATCTGTATGAGAATTCATCACAATTTTTTTTGTTGAAGAACTCAAGCTAGTACCAACTGGTTTGGTTTTAAAGAATTATTGCGCGTATAAGTTCAAGTCACAAATAAGGCTATGGATGGAGGGTTGTTGGAAAAAATCAGAGGCATGCCATGGCCATTCGCGTCGTAGAGATTAAGTTCCCCCAATAACAAGCGTTGCAAAGGGGTTTTGTTAAGGTTAACCCATATATTCTGCACAAGTATAAAATTCTGGTTTTAGTTTTGACGTTTGGGTGTCAGATTACTCAGCTCTTTCTAAGGCGGACACCTCTCTAAGGCGGACACTAAATTTGGCGCCAAGAGTGTCCGCCTTAGAGAGAGTTCACTGTATTTAGAGGTTCATTTTAGAAGACATCTATAAAACTCGCAGTTCGTGTTTTATCGGATCTAAAGCACTCGGCTATCGCCTCATATTTTAAATCCCGATAAAGCACTCTTGCGAGGTTTTTAGATATTACATATATATATTATAAATTTGAATGTGATCAAAAACAGGTATACTGTATAAAATAAATTCACTTAACTTTGTAGTTTGATTGTACATTTATTGCTGTCGAGATGCTCGATGACCTGGGTCCGAGTAACATGGGCATGCCTGGAATGTTATCTACTAGGCACGTTCTTGCCCCACGGGAAACCGTTTCCCGTGAAACAAAGTAGCGTGAACGCACAGCGGTTATACTTCGTTTCCATCCTGCTGTCCTTCCGCTTACCGTATTTCTCTAAATAAACACCCCCGTATAACCACTAAATAAATGCCCCCTTTATATTGTTGAAACAAGCTGGAAAAGAAACGTCTTGCACAAGTGGACGACATTCTATTGCACAGACAAACCAAAAATATTTTTACCACTAACTCTTTACTGGCGGCATAAGATTTCTATTACTTTAATCTGGCTAACGCAAGATGATTTTACTCTTCAAGGGGAGAGTTCTCGCCGAGAAAGAGTTAATCATAACTATTTCTTCTAGCAACTGGTTTACACACGGTATACAACTATACTTAAAAGAGGTTGTTCATTACATTCACACACAAAGTAATAAGTATTGGACCAAAATGAGACCATGGCCATTACGAGGATGAAAACAAGCTGACTAAAAGACTAGTCTGAAACATTACATGCTGATGTCATGACGCCATCAGCGTGTGTAAAAATCATATGTAAAATATTGTATGCAGATATGCTACGCTAGGCAAGGATTGAAATCAATTTGTTTGATTTCAATCCTGTTTTTCGGGAATTTAGAATAACTAAAACGCCCCCCCCCCGATTAAACCTCTCCTCCCGAATTAGCGGCCCTTAAAATTTGAGAGTTTTATAATCGCTCAGTACGTTGATTCCATAAAAATACAGTATACGTATCCTTTAACCCTTGTAAAATGAGCAAGTTTTTACTCGAGGATTGCAGACGCCGCCACGTACCTGCTCATTCAAAATTAATATTTTTCACTAGAAGCTTAGTATACAAAGATAAACTGACACGCAAAATATAAAGTTTTGAGAATATAATATGCCTTGCCTTAGTTTCAGAGTAAATCTCGCAGTGTTCGCAAATTCATAAACGATTTTCGACACACTAGGGCAATCTCCGCTTACTATCATGGATGACCGAACGTGATCCTGATTACCCATGATGCACCGTTTCGTCGAAAACGTCTTTGCAATGCACCGTTCAGTTTTCACTTGACGTCAATTCGTACTTGATGTGAGACAAATGACGCCCAACCAGGAGATTTCCTTAGTCTACGTGACTAAGTTCCTTCCACGTGAAAGCCCTTTTTGAGTGTCTTCTATGAAAGTATCACTCAGAATAGAAGACTAAGTCGATCTACTTAAAAGCTCTTCGAAAATAATTACCGGAACTAAATGGTTAAGTCTCGTTCGGCAAGTGGAAGGTACTGTTCATGTTTAACCGACATCACTGCCCTGACACTGTGTAGTTAATGTGAGATAAATGAGGTCAAAACAGGTCATTCTCTTAACAGACGTGACTATCCTAATTCACTAAATAACATCAAGACTGCTGTTAGATTGCTACGGCGATGAAAATCCCACCGTATTTGAAATGAGTTGGAACTTTGAAATTATAACGTTTTCGTCATAATTTTCAACCAGCACCAACCACTGAATGTTTTACACTTGAAGGAAAACAAGTTACTTTGTTTACAAAAATGAGAGATCAGGCCAAACAAATTTGCAACTACAGTAGAACCCCACTAACTCGAACTGCCAACGGTAATGAAAAATAGTTCGAGTTAGCACTTTTCAGAACGATGGTCAACTAGATTCGCTCAAATATGACTATAATAGTTGGGGGAACCTTAAAACGGTGGTCCTTTCACCGTCTGCATGGAAGTGCTCTCTGGAGAATTGTTGGTGGTAAATTAAAAAAAGTAAAACTAAGAATGTTGACACACCTCGCGGGATGTGTGGTTTGAACAACATGAACCCCCCGGCCTCCTCCACTTGTTTTACCGTGGCCACGCCACTAACTAGAACTTTAATAGTGGAATCAACTAGAGGCCACTCCAGAAACTAACCTCTAAAGAGGCCTCCATGTCGGTAGTGTTTAACCTTACTTTTAGTACTTGAGACATTTCTCTTGTTTATCTGGAATGCTGAGGCCAAGTGTTTTTAGAGAAGAACTCGGGGAGAGACGTCTGAATCGAGAAGCGTCATTACAACTTCGTCATCCATGTCGGCGCATTCATATTACTTGCGTAAAGTTGCGCATGAGGTGTTGTAATGGACATCTTTTCATGATATTCTGACACTGCCGAAGTCAAATGAAGAATGTTCGCTCGAGCAGGATTTAAACTCGCACCTTCGGGATACCGGTCCGCTGCTCTACCTGTTGAGCTGTCAAGTCCAAAGGGATTGGGGGCGAGTTTTTATACAACCTAAGTGCACGAGATATTCTCGCGACAACTTAACGCATACCCAGGAGAGGATGTGCACTGTTTCGATCCTATTTTAGAATCGTTCTCGAAGGTACATAAACAGAAATCTCTTCGTGATAACCTGACTCTGCCAATTGAATAACGCCGACTCGAGCAGGATTTGAAATCGTGCCTTACTTACGGCATTGTAATATACCGAACCTAAAGATTAAAGGCTGTTTCCCACAATGGGATTTTTATCGCGCGAGTCCACATTTCTTTGTATAAATTGAACAGATTTCTAATAAGTTACAGTTGAGAGCACCATGAGACAAAAGAAAAAGTCGCTTGGTGCGATAAAATTTGCCTGGTGAATACATCGCACTATGCGCATGAAACAGATTCGCATTCGTCTAAGGGAACAAGTCGGCCATTCCAACTCTATGCTTGGTTCGACAACAGAATTACCTACGATACATACTGATTAAATGGAGGTTATCGATGCCGAGCCAGCTTTCTGTTGGCCCAGTTCCACTCTCCCTTGTCTTAACGACTTAACCGACGGATTTAGGTCATAGCCACTTGAATTGCGAAGGAATCGTTTCGATAAATGATCCAACACAACCACTAGAAAGTAAGTCAGAGAACATAAACCCCAAATTAACACACTTGTCGGCCATTCATCCTCAGACAAACTAATCGGTCACAACTCACGTCCAGGCAAACGAGATGTAATTAAGTAAAATGACTACAGAAAGAGAGGCCAATATTACTAGTCCGCGCATACCAGACAACCTAAAATAGCCAAACAATGAAGGATTAGACAGTGGAGTCACTTTGCGCACTGTAGCCAAAAAGGTAATGGGAAAGTTCAGCAATGACGTTTTTTGCGATTGAACAAGGGTGTAACTTTAACATTCGGATGAAGTTTCACGTTTCCGTGGTTCGCCTTCGTGCGTCCTCATCGACATCAAAAACTCTCTTTGAGGTATGAAAGTGGATTTCTTGATAAGTTTACTGATCAGGAAGTAATAGTTCAAACACCATATTGTTTCATCAGACGTTCCAAACTTGAGATAAAAAAAATGAAAACCGACCGGCGTAGCCCCGAGGTTTTTGTTGTTTTCGAGAGTTTGGAGTCCTCTGACGAAACAGGATGAACGAGAATTTGAGCTAGCCACCCAAATATTCGAGTATTCCCATTGATTCATTGCATGTATCCTTCGGTTTCTTTGAGTATGTAAATTAAAAAGTGTCATCCAGACAACTAGTGAGTTTCCTACAAGTTTTCATTGGGTGTCAAAATGCATGTGATGTGATGTGGTATGTGTTCATGGATTGGCTAGGATAATATATGAATTATTAATGAGTTTTAGAAAGTGCTTTGAAACGCTTCTCTTTTCGAAAGAAACCTCTAAAACGACGTTCCGCAAATTGCGGGTAGCGACCCAAAGGTGCATCGCGGAAAGTATTTGCTGGGTCGCAAGAACTCTTCAGAAAATCGAAAATGTTGCCGAAATTGACCGTGTTAAAAACTTATCGAATCAGAAACAAGTATAGCTGATCGACCCTGTTTCAGATGGAGAACTGGAAAGAACAAAACTCGTTAACAGAATTTCGGATACTTGCAAAGGTTGAACAGCTATTTTGTTCCACTTGATTTCATATGGTTCGTCATGGTAGGTCACGCTTCATATGGAAAAACTACTTTCTGGGTCGCCGACGAAAACGATTCCGGACCGTTGCTCATTAACACATTATAAAATAAGTTTCCTATTACGCACGCAGTGATTGGTCAGTTACCGTGTTCATATCAGGCTATGCAAACACGGTTATGATACGATATAAACTCTCGACCTTCGGTCTCAGGCGTACACAGCACCTTTCGACTTTACCCAACATTCTCCTCGTGTTTGCATCAGGCCATATAAACACAGCAAAACAGTTTCTATTTCTCAATTATGTCATGACACATCCCTAATTCATTGTCTGAACAGAAACTTATTCCACTCATTAGTAGTCAGGACTGTGACAACCTTTCGAACCAGCGTGATAACGATTTATCGAACTGTTTTACTGTGAAAATAGTGTGATAACCACTTATCACACGGATTATCAGATCCTAATGAGTGAATATCTAAATTTATAACAACCAACATTTCTTCTGCACTAAACTGAAATTTTTTTTTAAATTTATGTTTATTCATTTGATTGCCGGTGAGTCATGAGATAGAATGTTACTACGGCCCTTAGGGGTCGTCAAGCTTCGTTCGCGATGTTAAATCCTTTATGATTAATCGTTGATTAAATAGTCCAAATCGACGATCAAAACTCTGTTACAAATTTTAGAACATTAATGAGTGGTCCGTCTCACCCAGTAGATATAATGATATTGTAAGAATTGTAACAATTAAAACTTGATTGCGCATATCAAATCCTATGGACAGAATCGAGGTCAGAATTACTCATTTCAATGTCAATGGGATTAAATCAAAAAGGGAAGCAACAGAAAAAGAACCCAAAGGAATGTCTGTTCCTCCTTTTACAGTTTCCTGATCGAATTTCAAAACTGCAAACGTATTTCTACAATTTACACATCATTACCTAGTTTACTGACCTTTTAATCCTATTGAAAATGTTTGCGTCAGACGACTGTTTTACAGATAAAAATATCACCCAGTTTTTATATCATTTCACGTTTCACAGCGACAATGGGCCTTCGTTCGAATCTTCAACATCTCAATTTGTACATATTGTTGTCTGTAATGGCGCTTCGTCTCTCACCTGTTCACATTTCCGGGCCACGGCCCTTTTGCACCGACACGTAAGTGTGCATCGTCTCCTGAATTTGCACCAGGAGGCAAGTTCCCCTAAGTCGGTGGGATAAGTGACGGTTCCAGTTTAACGTCTTAAGCAGCTTCATCCAGTAATTTGCCAAGTATATCTGTCAGTTCGTCATGACGTCGCTGAATAAAGTCTTCTTTTAATGACGAAATGAAATAATCAGTGTGGAACTGTTTCCCATAAGGACAGTCTTATGGGATCTATTTTCAGGGGCAGCAAAATGCCAAAGCATTAAAAAAGCTGTCGCTTGTTGAGAACTTTTTCCCTTATCAAAGGCGGATAGGATCTAGGTCTCCTTTTAAGGGAAGAACACAGAGAAATGTGCACTTGGTTGAAACTTCAAAATGAATAAGTAATCCGTAATGTGAGTAAAACTAGTTGAGATTGTTTGATGTTTGAGAAACGTGAGAGCTTGGATATATTAAGGAAGATGAACGATCTTCAAGCTCGATACTCAGAAAATGATTTCTGAGCCCCAAACAGGGATCGAACCCGCAACCTTCTGATGACCGGTTACACGCTCAAACCATTGAGCTACCGAGACTCAGATGGTGAGCTAAGGTGCAAATTCGATATATACGTGCGACCTAAGCGGAAGCCACAATATATTAATAATGACTGAAGCAGTTTGATGTTTGAGAAACGTGAGAGCTTGGATATATTAAGGTAGATGAAGATCGTTCATCTACCTTAGAGTGTCCATGTTTACATACAGATGACATAATTTTAGTTACATCAGTACGAGTTAACCAGACCATGATCGGAGAAAAATCTGTATGATAACATCAGAAGGTCCTTTCGGCTGCTTGGCACAACGATCGTGTGGAAAATGGAACTTAGTTTGACAAAGTAACTAGCTCACTGTCTCATCTTCGTGAAGAGACAGGATTTCAGTGCAGTATCAATGATGTAAATACTCAATTCTTCCATTTTCACTAGCCTGCTGTCATCATGTTCAGCCATCTGATTCTCAGGTGACATTCTACACTTGCTAGTTGCTACATAGAATGTTCCGATTTTCTCTAATAAGGTCGGATCGGATTTTGTGAAGTAAGGGTCATATTGAATTGGATTTTGCAAACTTTCGCATCGGATCGGATCGGAAAAAGTGATTGATGCTTCAGATTGATCGGATCGGATGGGATTGCATCAACGTTTTATGCAAACCCTTCAAACACTAGGTGCCACACCTTCCACGCCTTCAGCGGTCACACCATTGATTATTGTCATTCGTACTTCTTAAAGCATCTGGAAAATCTTAAAGTTTGAAGTACCATGATGCGACAATATTTGAGACTCCACACTGAAATACAAGTAGTTTGGATGAAGAATGTCAAATTCGGAAAAAAAATGCAATGAAAAGGTTGTACTCTCTCATGTGATACAAAAGTCACGTTTGAAAAAAAAGGAAAATATACATCCGTTGCTCTTCTAAGTTTTGCCCTCGCAAAAATTTCCTATATTGATCGGAACAACTCTGTAATCGGCCCAGACCTGCTCGGTCATTCGCGTTGAGTTTGCCAAGGAAAACATATTTGCTTAAGTTCCCCTATTTATAGCTAACAGAAGACATAACGCGACAAAAACTGGGATAAAAAGGATCTTTTTAACTTAAAGCACGTGTTAATATAAAAATAAGAGCCCAGCTCAAAATTCTCACGGAAAGAGACATTGATTAAAAATATATTCAATTGACGTTTCGTCGATTGCTAGACGCGCAACATCTTCAGAGTAGGAATGAATCCTGAGAGTTTGCATATTAAATTATATTTACATGGTATAGGATAACACAAAGCCAATGAGAAAAGAGGAAGGTGTGAGAACGGGAAACAGCGATGAGAAAAGAGATATAAATCAAAACAAAGCAAGGGAAACTGAGCGGATAGTATCATTGAGTTCGGGCTTAAATTTAGAAATGAGAAGGCTTTCCTTAATTAACAATCCCGAAGCGGTATTGCAATACCGTCATTATGCAATACCTAAAGAAGTCCAATTGCAATACCACTTCGGAATTGTGAATTAAGGAAAGCCTTCTCATTTCTAAATTTAAGCCCGAACTCAATGAAACTATCCGCTCAGTTTCTCTTGCTTTGTTTTGATTTATATCTCTTTCCTCATCGATGTTTCCCGTTCTCACACCTTCCTCTTTTCTCATTGGCTTTGTGTTATCCTATACCATGTAAATATAATTTAATATGCAAACTCTCAGTATTCATTCCTACTCTGAAGATGTCGCGCGTCTAGTGACGAAACGTCAGTTAAATATATTTTTAATCAATGTTTCTTTCCGTGAGAACTTTGAGCTGGGATCTTATTTTTATATTACGACTTCGCTTTACGCTCGGTAAATCGCTGGTAAGTATTTTGTTAAAGCACATGTTCCTTCAGCCTGAGACCAATTCATGCCCGATTCGCAGTTTCATACACCAGTAACAGTTTAAGCAAATTTACGCTAATTTCTTAGCATTGAGGACAATGACATATCTTGCGATTGACTCGTTTTACGGCAAAAAGCCGTTTCATTCGCAAAGAAAGAGTGTACTGAAACTAAAACCTACAGTTAATGAAAGATGCCACAACAGGAATTCCTCTCACGTAGGAAGCCTGTATAACGTGCGTATATATTCTGAGCTATTTTCGTAATTGCTGACAGAAGTTTAAGTCTGTTCTGTCGTCATTAATGTGTTTATGAGAGTCCTTTCATCGGGAACAAGGCTGACTTCTCTTCCAGTATTCTTGGAATAAAGTTTACAAGTAGCCTCTTCATCGGCTTAACCAAAAACGGTACATACTTCTCATACGTTAATCATTTCCCACCGTTTTAACCTTTTCATTCCGTTTGACGAATAAAATCGTTGCGGAAGCTCAAGTAAAACTAGTAAAAGGCCCGTTTCCTCATTAAAATAGGTTCAACTCTTCTCGTTCGAAATATTTCTCTATAGAAGGTAAAATTTCTTGGCGTTAGCAGGAGTATAATATCATCGGTTTGCTTTGGCCGCAAAATAGTTACATGCGTGAGAAAGACTTCAGTCTTCTCTGGAAAATCACTTAACTTTAAAGACTGAAAAAACCTGTCGTTAGCCAGGGTTAAACGAAAGAAGCCCAGTTCTTGTTGGACAGAGTTCTGTGTCCCATTTTTGTAGCTTCCATGTTTTCCAGAGAGTTTTAATATCACGAAGTTAAAGCATGAAAACAAACAGATAAAATAGTCTGCATGATAAAGCTGAAAACATACCCAATTAAAAAAAACAAACCACAAACTGTTCATTTTCATAAAAGATTAATCTACACAACGTCAGTAAAACAAAACTGAAAACATCGTGGGCGTATTTTGAAATTAGTCGAGTTCTGTTTATGATCTTTGGCTCTGATTACCTAAGTGAAGTAATGTCAGTAAAAAGCGATGTCTCACGGACGTACAGATTGCTCCTTCAACCAAACGTCAACTCCATAATGTCACTTAAACGGGAACTGAAAACATTGTGGGCGCATTTTGAAACTGGTCGAGTTCAGTTTTTGATCTTTGGCTGTGATCACCTAAGTGAAATAATGCCAGTAAAAAGTGATACGTCTCATGGCCTACGGCTTGCTTCTTCAACCAAACTTCAACTGGAGTTACCATGCTTCAACCGGGCAACCAAAATATAAAAGCATTGAGAGTATCACAAAGCAATTATTCGATCACACTTTTTGATACTTCGAGTATGTCCAAAAATAATTAGAGATGAAAGAAGCTACTTTAAAACTACATCCTGTTACCTAAAGTGCTCGTCTAAAGTAACTTGAACCGTGTTAGAATAGCATATTTTTTCGGAGAAGTCATAAATTTTAAATTAATATTTATTTTTAACAATTACTCCTATGCTGTCGCTCAATTAAAAGGCCGAAAACATGTAGTTTCAAAATAGGGCTTTTCAAATTACTGCATAGCGAGTAAGTTTCCCTACATTTTGGGTAACGGAGAAATTGCTGTAATACAGAATAACTTTCCAAAGTCTTCTAAACTGCCTCTAAATACTTTCCAAACTGCTATGTTCGGAAACGTAATGGTGTTATTTCAAGCAAAAACAATTTATACCGGCAAAGCATGCATGCACGCACGTATTCTTACTCACCACTCACGATTACTGTAGTATACGGTGGTTTCTGTTTTCTTGAGAATTGTAATCCAAGGAAATTAAACCAACGAAGTGAACAGATGATGGGTAGAAATCGTCTGTGACGTATGGAAAGATAAGGGCCACAAAGCTGTTTACCAAAAGAAATCATTCTGTGCTGATAAAGTCTCCGAAACGTCAGTCTGGAGAACGACGTGGGCGTAATTTTAAAACGTTATATCTTTTTGTTTATGTTGAGCGCTCATTTATCGCAACCGGTTTTCAACAATCACATGCTACACACAACTGGTAGCATTTAAACAAAAGAAAGGTGTAAGAATTTATCTTAAACAACTAGGACAGTACATATATAATTCATAAGTTAATTGCTTTCTTATGTCCGCTGTTTTTCATGCTAGATTAGCTTCCATCTTTGTGTAAAATATACTGAAGAGGGTTTCACTTATCAGCCTAAAACGTATTTTTACAATGTACAAAAAACTCGTTTATCAAGAACACCTCATTGCAGGCTTCCAGAGCTTTAATTACAAATATTTAAACCCCGACTAAACACGTACAACATTGAATATACTTTGGCGCTCTCGCGCTGTAATTGTCCTGACAAAAAACAAAAACAATACACACTATATCGGTGGAAGTGGGAAGTTTCTCTGATTGTTTGACAACCAACCTACCAGAATAATCCAATAGATATCGTGGCTGACTATCGGAGCTGCACTGCAATGTCTGAAGAATGTTTTGTTTTGAATTGAAAAATACAATGATTAAGTAGCCATTTGATTAAGTAATCATAAAAACAGAGGTGAAGAGAAGTGAGCGAGTGAGTGAGTAAAGTAAGTAAGTAAGTAAGTAAGTAAGTAAGTAAGTGAGTAAGTAAGAAGGTAGGTAGGTAGCTAGGTAGGTAAGTAAGTAAGCATCCGCTATTCTGGATAACCCTGACAATTATTACAACTCAACTGTTCTCCCTGGAGATCCAGCAAGGGTCACTCTGAATGGGTCTGATGTTCTAACATGGGGAGCACAGAGTGTCCAAAGAAAATCTGCAGTGCTTGTTCGGGAAATTCCTCTCTCACTTGGCCAAGGTAACTTAAATCAGCCATCTGCAAAGAACCGCAATCAGACCTTAACCACTATGGAGATAGTTACGAGGGCTACCATTATCTCGCCAACACCCCAACAACTCTGCCCGACACCAACAAATTGACCAAACTGTAATAGAATGATCTTTGCGTATCAACAAATCCAAAACCTTTTTGCCTCCTCGAACCTGTTAGAAGCTTACGTTGGTGAACGTTGGACGAATCTACTCTGCATAAGAGCACGCACTCGAGGACCCAAACAGTCAACATCTGTCTCCATTAGAGTAAGAAATAAACTCTGAAAAACATCTTGAAGAATTAAGATTTAAGTAAAAACAAGACGAATGTAAACGGTAATATTTCGACCTTATTTCAAAGTCATTGTCAAACATCAAACCTGTCAGGTTCTTGGACCCAAGTTTAAGTTCCTACGTTGATATTTAGCTGCACAGAATATGGAACGTAAAGCAGAGGCGAATCTGTGCCCACAAGTTTTGTTTACGCTTTTCTGCGGCTAACTTGGTGGCATTCTTGTTTTGGAGCTTGGTAATTTCACGGACGATATGCCGACGTTCGTCAAGCTCAAACCCTTCATAAAAACAATTTCAGAGCCCCAGACGGAGACCAAATCCGACACCTTCTTATGAATTGAGAGACGCCCTAACCAGTAGGCTACTGGAAGTCAAATGGCAAGGAATGCTAAGGCGCGGGGGTCCAGTGTAGATAGCTTCGATAAAACAGCGGCGTTCTTGAGGCTATACACTAAAAGACAGGAAAAAAAGCTTCTCGACGTTTCGAGCGATGGCCCTCACTAATCTCCTGACGAAGGGCCTTCGCTCGAAACGTCGAGAAGCTTTTTTTCCTGTCTTTTAGATAGTGTATAACCTCAAGAACGCCGCTGGCAAGGAATGCTGCAGCTTCTTACTGGTCATCAGAAGATAGCGAGTTCAACCCCCGTCTGGGGGCTTACAAAACGTTTTTCTGAGGTTTCAGCTAGACTAAGATCTGCAAATCGTCAGTGATATCAACATAAGCGTACGGGACAGATTTCAACTATGGAGGGAGGACTGAGGCCTGTTGCAAGAAAATTTTCTGCCCGGATTTTCAAAATGAGCCAACCCCTAAGCCACACCATCCACAAAACTGTGCTCATTATATATTTTATGCAATACTAAAATGACATCGAAATGGGTACAAACAAAACAATATCAACTGACAATACGTGAAGTCTAAAAGTGCTGAGCTTTTCCTCTTATATCCCAGGTTATGAGAACATAAGATTTCTGCCCGAAAAACGGAAAAGTCGCCCGAAAAAATTGACGATAACCGAATCTGAGAGGGGCTGCAGTCCCCCAGCCCCCCGGCTTGTACGTCTATGGATATCAATAAGCTCCCGTATGCACTTTTGGTGTAACATTTATCTCATTCAATCACGTTATCAGCAATTCGTGGCTGCCACATAGGCGGCACATGCCCTATTGAACTGAGCATGGTGAAGCTGAAAAGCTGGCCTAGAAAAACTGTCCTCAGTAAAATAATCTGGGTTTAGAAAGAATAAAATAATTTGGAATTAGCCTTAGTTAAATGATCTGGTGTTAGCTAGAGTGAAATAAATAGAAAGCAAGTCCTGCCGAGAAAGAGTTAGGGCAAATGGAACAATAATGCTCATATCATCGTCGGCTCAGTTTCGTTAGATCAGTGGAGGGTGATAAATAACGTATAAACCTTGTTACGGTATTCCTGTATTTTGTGGTAAAATTCCAGCATTTCTATGTCTCTAGGACAATCTAAAGTCTACTTGCTAAACTTCATCGAAGATGATATACATGTCAATCATGCGATATTTGGCTTAAAAATATCGGTCAAGATATATAACCTTTACATAAGGTCCGAAGTTTTCTTCCTAAGTTCAAAGTGGTCATGGCTGTAGGACAATTATCACGCCGTTTGTAGTTGAAGATTTCCCTGAAAGGAGATTACTTCGCCTTCGGTAGTGTCAATACGAAAACGCCGACTGCGACATGCGAATAATTGTGTCCGGTGCGGGTTAAAAAGCAAAACATTGAATATCACCATGCAACGAATACGCTAAATGAGAGTAATGTTGATTAGTTTCAAATCGAAGATTACGTTATTAAAAAGATGAACAGTGTAATTCGATGACATTCCGTTGATAAGAAAAGTAGCATAAATTTCGAATCAACGTGTTAACGAAATTCCGTTGTTTTTACTTTATCAAACACTTGGTGGTTCCAGAAGTTTGTAGAAAATGATAAGTGATGAAAATTAAGTGTCAAAGTATTTAAACATCAACACTAGTGGGCGAGCACTTGGTGATCTTACTTTATATACAAAAAGTCCAAAACAAGAGACAGTCGACCATGATTACAGATAAACACAGGACGGATTATATGAATAATCTGAATAGAAAGACCCCAAAAAAATTTGATATCGGAGCACGCAAAAATTCTGTGCTTCGTGTTTGCGTTTCTTTTTAATTGACATTGAATTTCTCCTAGTTTACGGAGACAAACATCACCGAGTGTAAGAGTGTCGGTAAAGAAAATCAACAGACAGCTGGAAGATAAAAAAGAAAATATTAGGTTAAAAAAATTCCATAATTCCCTTTTATATTGTGGTTTAAAGAAATGGTTTGGGTCAGACGAAGATCATCTGGTGATAAGCTTCCGTTACGGCACACCCAATCAATTCAGTGGGTATCAGGAACTTGTAGCACGATAAAGCTGCATGGAATTACTCTGCTAGGTAAGCGTAAGCAAATTATAAGCCAAACACGCGTTGTGATGATGTAAAAAGTAATCATTCAAAACGTAATTATTTTGGAATGAACATATAAGGAAAGAAAAAATAAAAGGATGACAGAGTAAAAATAAGGAACAGTCAATTACAGTCAGGCGTAACCCTTCAAGCACGTCATGGGCTCGGCACACTTACAAAAGAAACCATGGTTTCTGTATCGGTACACAAAGATAATCGTTTCATGCTTCCTTGTTTCATTTTAACTCGTCCTTGTTTCAGTTGCTGCAGTAATGAATCTAGTTTTTGTCGTTATAATCTGGACAAACATTACCAAGCGGTTTTTATTCAAAAACACATTACGTCACTCGTTATTTTCATCGCAAGATGAACAATATTTAATATTCAGTTAGAGGGATATGATTATTTTGTCGTCGTCAAGAGGTGACAGGCGGAAGTGCGTGAGAGGTGGAAATGACGAAGCGATGGGTATTAAATGCTTGCTTACGGCCCTCGTAATGTAAACGTACAGCCCGGAAAACCGTAGCTCAGATACGTTGGCACCTTCTGTGACGAAGGAATGAAAACGACGTCTCATAGTAGGGAATATTCGGAAATGTCTTGGTATATCTTACTTGGACCTAACTTGTAGAACTATCACGACAGTTAGAATTGATACACCTTCAAAATCAGAGAAACAATAACACTTCACCGAGAAGACTTCACGGGGACCATTCGACAAAGCTCTCAGAACAGAAATTAAACAGCAAGAAAAGGAACACCAAGTGTTACCAACGAAACATTGGGCAATCTATTAAAATAGCACATAAAACGATATTTTACCAAGGTAAGTTTGGCTTTGATATTGTTGTCGTAAATTCCTCACCGGTGAATAAAATAAGTACTTTTTATCGAATCTAACCCTGCAATACTGCTTTTGTGTTTAATCTTTCCTGCTCGGTTATACAATGGCCGAGTTAACGCAATTATTCAGTCAATCCTTATGCGAATTCATAAGTTGATTAATAGCGTAAATTACTACTAAGCCGATAGACACACAGGTGAGTAAGAAAACGATTATTTGATAAGGTATAGAAATATAATTCAGAGTCCATGCGATGAAAACAGTTCATCTATCGTAGACGAAGAGAGAGGGGAAGGTTTACCATCCTACATTCTTTTCATTTCGCGTATTCTGTCGTCAGTCACCCGTCGCGGGTGTCGGGTGAGCGGTTTCTCTTGTGGGACAACTTACAAGCTGACTTTAAGAGAACGTTCGTCAGCAGCCATTATATGAGCACTGTTTCATGGAATTACCGAAATTTAACTAACTCAATTCCAAGTAGTGAACTTTCAACAGACCTCCCCAGTGATCACATTGTTGTAGTTCATCTTCAGTCGTAGTGGTTTGCACCAACTGGGGGCAATTACTTCCCAAAGTGGTCATCCTTCTGATTTAATCATGCACTTATGTCCTGAGTGTCTTCACAGCAAAGATGTGTGGGAGGAACAGGGGTCTGGGTTTGACAGTTGACACTTGCCAGGTTTGACATCTGCGGGTTCTGATGTCGATTCACATCCGAGACTCCCAGTTTCGTCAAAATAAGTTTCCCTGATTGTTACACAGCATGCCTGTAGTACGAAGTGAAGTCTACCGATGCCAGCGACGTAGCTTTATAGAAAAGTCTGTAGTGAACACTTGTGTTTCTTTTAGTCGTTAACGAGAAGTAAGATATCTGAGAAGACTTTGCGGTTTTCACATCCGCGCGGTTGAAACTCAGGAAGTGATAAGTCCACAAGAAGTAGACTTGTAGGCATGGGCGTCCGCAGGATTCTTTCGAAGAGGGGGGACGCGTGATAGCCAAGGTATGCGGTGAGCTTATGACCGTGTGACATAATGCTGGCTCAGGTTTGAAATTTTAAGAAGTCCGCACCGTTAACACTGTAAAAATCACCCGTGCCGTGCCCAAAAATAGTGGTACCAAATCTTAGCAGTGCCATACACAAAATGTTAATAGTATAAACTGAATTTTGACATATTTATTATGAGATAAAGCATGAATAAAGCTTTAGAAAAGAAGTCTAAAGCTCTTAATAGTAAATAATTCTCATTCATATGACCAGCAATTGCCACTTCATGCATAATTGTATGTAATCACTGCTTAGTTACCAAGAAATATTCCTTGTCCCGCATTCCGGGGGGGGCAAGAGCTCCCCCTTGCCCATCTCTGCGGACGCCCATGCTTGTAGGCAACAGTTTTTCAATGAATCTTCTTCAGACAGTTTCTATGCTCTTTGATTTTTGGCGTTAATCACCCCTCATAATCTCATGGTCATCTTTGGTACACTATTTACGATGCAATTGATATGAAAGGCAATTGCTTCCCCTTGCAATTAATCTGGTGGGCGACAGAACAAACACTTATGAACGTGCCTCTTCCCTCTTGTGCGAATTATATAAAGACGATGATTAAGTGCATTTTGTGCCACTATGTCAAACTTAAAGATGAGCTCGCCAAATACATTGAATATATGCCCAGTCGCATTCAGGCTTTAATACAAGCCAGTGGGATGGAACACCAAGTATTTATTATTCCTTGATACTGATATTGCCTTACATGTGCATGGAAAGAACTCAAGAACTACATTCAAGTCAATTAACCAGAATCTACAATGTAGCTCCATCATATCGCGCTAGAATATTTCTGAATTAGTGTTTGATTGAATGCATTTTGAATTCCGCATAGAGCTGAGATGGAAATCATCCTAAAACGCAAATTATAAACGCTAAGAAAAAGGATATCCATATGCTTTACAGCTTTGCCTCCGTCCCATTGGAATGTGCGACACTCGAGGAGTTGATTATTCAAATTTCAAGGGTCCAGACACACAGCGCCACTTATTTACTACTCACTGACCTCGCTTGTTCGGTCTGTACGAGGTCCGGTATTTCGCTAGTAGACGCAACATATGTTCTATATATAAAATTTCTTAACCATCGTCATTCTGCATGGCTACTTTTCCTTTTCTGATTGTTCGTAATACATTTTCAATTCATATTTTGTCAAACATTTTAATTTTTATTCGACATAAGAGCGGCTTTTCGAAATCTTCCCCCCTGAGCGGGCAATACGAGAAATATTCAACTTCTTATGAACCAATCGAATTGAAGGATTTCCGCATTCAGACCGCTTACTGACGCAGCTATATAATAGCAAGCAATATCGCCTAGCGCCAAACTGTATTTTTACGGCGATGTGAGCTGGCACAGTTTTTAATCCGATAAGTTTTTAACACAAAATGTTGCAACAACAAAATTGAAGACAGAAAAAGCTTCACAAATGCATGTTACATGCATCAATTCTTCGCGCAACATTTATTATAAGGCCTGGTTCACACTTGAATACAAGCATAAGCATAAGGTTAAAAGAAAAGCCAAACAAAGGAATGAAGTCAAGCATGCGACATAAGGATCGTTGTAAGCATAAGTGTAAGATCATAGTCCAAGCATAAGCCAAGAACCAAACAAAAGACGAAACAAAGAAAAATTCTTATTTTTTCTTCGCAAGTCCCAGAGGAGATGTCATGCTTTGTTTTCGTATTGATCTTGTTTTTATGGTTATGTCGCTAGTGTGAACAAGACTTAAGTGATACGATGACATGAGGGAAATTAGTGATTGAATGTCCCCGAAAGCCGAGGGAGGTTCGGGGAAGTACCGAGGGCGTTAGCCCGAGGGACTTTCAGAAACCTCCCGAGCTTTGAGGGGACATTTAATCACTCATTTCCCTCATGTCATGGTATTGGTTTGTAACACCATGATGACCAACGAAATTTACTTGGTATTGTTTGAAGTTCTTTTTGGGATGTTAGTATTGCTCATGGTAGGTACCAGCACTTGTATTAAATGAGTTGTTCATTGCTTAAATTTAAAAACATTATTTGATGTTTAGTCATGCATGTTAATGAGGGAAAATTTCTAATTTTCCCACTTTTGAGGGAAAATTAGTAAAAGTATGCATGCTGAGGGAATTTAGCAATTAATTCTCCCCTTGAGAACAATAGAAACGGAGGTCATCATGGTATTACCGCGTTTATAATATTCGTGCCGTGTAACATCACGAACAATAGCATGAAGATAGAGAGGGGCACTTGAAAAGAAGAAACTTGATCCTAGTACTTCCCCAAGCTCTAATCAAGCATCCTGCCTTGTTAACGGCACGAAAGCTCAGCCGTGAAGCAAATGTTTATATGGTGTACCACAAACATATGGCAGAGGCAACACTTAAAGTTTGACGTTGTCTTGAAGTCCCAAATCAACTGTAAGGAAACGGCTGTTAGAGGAATTTACACGATATTTTCCGAGCTTTCACTACTTCGCTGAATCACGATGATCCACATGTGCCAATATCCTCACTTCTATGATCCACTTTAAAGAAGTGTCCATAGCGCGAAACCGATTCGCATAGTTTCACTAAAAGTTCTCATTTGCTGCCTATATTCCACTCGTAAAAGTTTTAATGACTCAGTCACCAACCAACAAATCAGCTCCTAAAAAGACGACTACACTAAAACAGCCAATACATAGACGAAATAATAAAGGCTTAAAGATTGTATATTTCCCAAAATGCAAAGACGAGAAACTAAAGCGACGGGCGAAAGCCTGTCGCCAGAGTGAAAAGTAAAGTGAAATCGGTTTTGAGTCCACTTTTATTACGTTCCCTTCTGACGAAGGAAAAACATCAAGCACCACTACAGTTCCAGAATCATTCTCAGAGATATACATGAACGGTTCAAATACCGCTCGAGTCAACATTTTTCAGTTGACTTCGGCAGTGTGAGATTGTCATGAAAAATTTCTGACTACTACAGTTTACTGACGGCACTCAAATGACTGGCGCTTCACTTCCATCAGAAACTAGATCACAGAGAAAAACAAGTTAGATATATTGGGGCGTGGGTAGGGGATTTTAGGTGGAAAGATGTATGTTGCTATTGATCTTTAATTAGGTCATTAAAAGATAAGATAGACATATCGTCGCAGACAAAAGCCGATATAATGCCGTTCTACAAATAGCAACGCCTTCGGATCTGACCAGGAAAAAAAGAAATCCTAGAGCTCGTTTTAGAGCCTGACCTAACACGCGATTCCTAATAATGAATTCATATAATTAATGATTTAATAGCAAATGGCGAGATGTTAGTGAATTGCATTGAAAGGCCATATGTATGAGAGAAATACGACAGACTTAACACAAACCGGCGAAATGAACCATCAATACGAGCATTTAGAAACCTTCTTATTGATTTATCGGTTATTTTAACACGGTGACCTGTTAACCATAATAGTTCATATTAATAAAATATGGCAAATTAAAGGTAGTTTGTCATGGAGCCGTATGTAATGAAAGAGCGAATATCCTAAATGTGTTCAACCAAACTAAATTACACATTAATTTACTCTTTCCCGGCGGAATAAGACGTCAATCATTTTAGGTGGTGTTTACATGGAAGCGAGCCAGCCCTCCCAGTTGGCCTGGCTCTTTTCGCTGAGATCTCCCTCCAGTAAAATTCCTTGTAAAATTTGTTTTCGTTTTCACACGAGAGCGAGGTCAGCCCTCCTAAGCGAGATCTCTGTGTTGACTACCCGAGATCTCGCCTAGGGGAGCTGAAAAGTTCTCATGTAAACACACTCAGAAGAGCCTGCCCTGCTAAGAAGAGCTGGGAAAAATTAATGAACGCAAAGAGCTAGAAAATTCCCATGTAAAGGCAAGATGAAATTCAGCCCTCTTGCTAGGGATAACCCAACCAAGAGGGCTGGCTCGCCTCCAAATAAACACTCCATCACTCTGGCTAATTCCAAACGATTTTACTCGTCAAAGGGACAGTACACTCAATAAAAGGGTTAATGCATGCAACATTACACTATTTTACAACAATAAAGTAGTTATAAAATATTGATTACTTATTAACCAAGTGTGATGTCTGAACGGGAAAATATTAGTCTGTAGTTTTCGTACAGGACAAGCGACGAAAAGAGCGAGGTCAGAGCAAAAAAATCCGAAGCGATTAAATATTGTTCACTTATTCTGGCCAAAGCTTTTTTACACTAAATTAAGCCTTGGCTAAAAGTGTTATTATACGGGTACTTTCCCTACGTATATTAACTCCCACAACTTTGGTAGCAAAAAGATTCACTGTGAAGCCCATCTAAACGAGTGTTCGCAGCTTATGCTTAGCTGCCGATTATGTGAGCAGCGATATGTTTTGGTTGCCAACAGCTTCACGATGGCGCCACTTCTACGAGTGTCTGAAGCTTATTTTAACAGCAGATAATATGAGTCGCCGTTGACTTGATCGCGTATAAATGTTATGCGAGTGCCAACTTAGATTAATTGCCGAGTGCGTAGGCAGAAATTTCTCTTGGTGGGGCTTTTGCGTCGAGGATCCCGGATAAAGGGGCTCAGTTTCGAGCATCGCCTACTTGGGTGATTAGTGTCGAGTACTACCTATAAGCAGGGGTTAATTTCGAGTGTCATCTATTTCTCATGGTTGGTTCTGTTTTCGACGTTCGTGGTACCAGTGAGTGTTTAACCCACCCCTCCCCCATCGCTACCCTGCTAGTCAGGACAGGCGTTATGCGACCTGGGGGGTGGTATCGTAGCTGAATTTCACTCAACCGTAGACGACAAATTTAAGGCTACCATAATGAAGAAATTGGAAAGCCAAACTAAACGAGGCCCAGATGAACAGTTGGTAATAGTCAAAGGCTACTAAACTTTTGTCTCTTGTTTTTGTCTTTTCTTGAAACAAAAAAATAAAACATATAAGGTAAAAACAATAACCGACTACGAAATAGAATAACAGTATCTCTGCTATACAGTCAATAAAAACAAATACGAAATAATTCCCTAACGACCAACCGTTCGACCTGGAGGTTTTTCAAGAGACGAAAAAAGGCCTGGAGTAAAATAATTTGAACCCCAATTTACTCAAAATGACGGCGTTCGATTTAATTCCTATTTTCGGCCCTATGCCCCTCTAGTTTCATATGATCTTTATGATGTGAACAAGCGTCAAGTCTTGCCCAGTCCCCTCAGTCTTCCCCATGGCAGCTTCACTGGTTGAGCATTATTGTACGGCAACTGAGACCTTGAAGTTATGACAGACGATACAGGGGCCGAAATTAACTTTTTAAGAAGGTTGCCAATTGGGCAACCATCTTTTCAGATCTAAGCATTCAAGATGAAATCTAGTCACCTAGTTTGGTTGTTATTGGTAGCGGTACAACGCATAACAAGATGACGGTGAATAAGAACATTCGGAGCGGTGTGTACGAATCATTCAGTAACAAATAAACTTGTTGTATAATTGTATCTTTTTCCTTGCAAATATCTCGAACTGAAACTATGATTTTTTGGGTCTTAATATCAGTTCTCCTAGAGGTTGGCAGTTTGAAATATGGTCTTCCAATGGGCAGCTATCTTTTGCGATTTGGTCGTCAATGTTAAATTCTGGTCTTCTCTGACGACAGTAAATTTCGGGGCCTGCGACAAGTAAACGTACGTAGAGCTCAAATCCTCAGAAAATGTATCTCACCTCAGTCGAAGATCGAACCCCTCTGACGAAAGTCTTCACACAAATTTCACTAGCGGATTCAGTGTTCGGAGGATGGACATGATTACTATATGTGTTTGTGGTAGCTTGGTAATTATGTTCTTAATACACATGCTCTCAAGCTGTTCTCTCAGAAAAACTTTCTGAGTCCCTGACGGGAATCGAACCCGTAACCTTCTGATCGCCGGTGAGACGCTCTAACCATTGAGCTACAAACAGTCAGATGGTGAGCGAAGGTTAAATTTGTGTACTGGTTCGTATAGATGGTAGACATAAGTACTGCCAGTCTGCTAGTCTCGATATGTTGTCTGTTTTTATGTTAATCAATGATGTGTTTGTGGTAGCTTGGTAATTACGTTCTTAATACGCACGCCATATACACTACCATCTATACGAACCAGTACACAAATTTAACCTTCGCTCACCATCTGAGTCTTTGTAGCTCAATGGTTAAAGCGTCTCATCGGCGACCAGAAGGTTACGGGTTCGATTCCCGTCAGGGACTCAGGAAGTTTTTCTGAGAGAACAGCTTGAGAGCGTGCGTATTAAGAACATGATTATTATAACCGGACGAAACCCCAGGCCCCAAACAATTCGGCAACATGCATCTAATGGCCTCATTCGACATACGGTGACAGATTGCTTTGCTAGTATTCTTCCTAATCCAAGTTTTTATTGACTAAGGGGCACTGGAAGGACGATTTAGCATATTTCTTTACAATTGCTACACAAAACCCAATACACTGAAAGCATTTTGGTAGCCCTTTGTTTACATGACGCCCTCGGCCAACAAGCTGGTTGTTCATAAGGCGTTCTACAACTTCGGCGCTGAAGCAAATGTTTCCGAAGTCATGGAAAACTGTGCAGCGATTGGTCCAATTCGAGTACTCATAAAAGCGTGATAAAAGCTTATGAAAGCGTGCAAAGTCCGTTCAAGAACAATTTTGACTTGTTTTCTTGGTTGACAGGCAAAACATTACACGAACCATTCTTGCTCTTGAGGGAGATAATTTCAGTTCTGTAACCCGAAATTAACAAGACATTGAACAAAACCTTTTGCGAAACAGCTGTGAATTTGGCATTGTGAGCATGTTACAGCGTCCCTTATCTTCATAGAATCGTATCTTCGTAGACTGATTGTGTATGAGCTGAAACAGTCTTTTGTCCCCTAATGTATCTTGTTTGGTAACTAACTTTGTGTTGTTCAATTGTGACAAAGACTTGGACGATTACGGTGAATTAAACTAAACAAATGCCCATTTGTCGCAGACCATTATATAACCATCTGTTGCCTATAATGGCCAAAATTTAGATAGAAATTATTAATGATCCGATTAAATTCACGTTCCAGTCAAAATTACCGAAAGTAGAACACAACAGTTATAAAATACAGTCGAACCTCTATCAAGCGGCCACCCTCGGGGATCGGCTTTGTGGCCGCTTAATAGAGGTGGCCGTTAAATAGAGGTACGCAAAAAGTAGACCTTGGGCGTGGTCTAATGTCTGTTTATTCAATCATAAATCACTGTGAATTTCATTTCACAGGAGATGCCTTTTCAATTAGTTGGCTAAAGGCAAAGCTAAAAAAGGAGGGATTTGACGCGAAGTAATAGACCGTTTCTATGCAACGCAAACACTGACACTTTTGTTGCTAACAATGATTTGAATTTAATGACCTTTAAAGTTGAGTAAGGTGTCAAGTGACATGTGTTGAACATTATTTTTAAGTATTATTAAGTAAATAAAGCAAATTATTAAGCATTATCAGCTCAACTTTTAGTGCGGTTCTCTTGAAAGAGTTGCGCCAAGTAAATCATGCAAGCTGGCCGTTTAATAGAGGGACCGCTCATAGATGGCCGCGACCGCTTAATGGAGGTGGCCGTTTAATAGAGGGATATTTTATAGTAATTGTATTACAAATATTTTTGGGACTTTGATATGCGGCCGTTTAATAGAGGGTGGCTGCTTAATGGAGGTTCGACTGTAGCTTTCCTTTTCATTGGAACTCGTTAAGATGGGACCTTGGGGGACATCCTTGACAGCACTTCCTTTGTGCAGCTGAGCCACATGTCCATTTCACGAGGCTATTAGCTGCCGATGTGTTGTAAATCGTGGGCGTGCATTCGAAGCGAACCAATCGAAACGTGACCAAGACGTATACATGAAACAATCAATGGTTCAAAAAGGAACGACAACTTCAGTAAATACAATGAATATTTGGTATTTACGCTCGATCACATGAAACGGAGTTTATACTGCGATTGGTGAAGGTAATTTACGAGTGTCAGATCGATAGATACTTTCAGACCCAACTGGCTCTGTTTTGTTCAGTAATCGTGTTTAGCGCTCTGCGTACCATTGCCCCTTCCTCCTTCCGGTTCTGTCCTGGATAACTTTCTATCAAATAATTAAATGTGCCACAGAATCTCAAACGTTGCTTCATGTCAACAAAAACAAGTTTGAACTTTACTTTTTCTGTCTCGTAGAATTACAATAGCGTGGGTAGAATTTTAATTTAGCGGTGATAGGAGGGTGATAGTCTGATTGGGGACTAAAGTGCTAACTGTTTTTCTCAAAGTAGTAATTCCGTTACAATCTCAAATAATGGCCCATGGCCTGATCGTTGACCGTTGAAAACAGATTTCATACACGGAATTCCTTTTACACGTCCGTCGCCGTCGTTCGTCACCCGCCGGAAACAGTTCGCGAAGATGCAGCTGAAAATCCATCCCTATATCTCTACTCGTTTGCGAAAAACCATCCGTGATGTTTGCGACGTACTTACGACAGTGTGCAAAACTTTTTGTTGGGTAACTTCGTTTACGTTAACTTTAATTTTAGTTTTCAAAGTTTCACTACCAAATCCCGTGTGTTTACATTTTCATTAAGCATTCATCGTCTTCCTAGCAAGCCCAGTTGTTAAATGACTTTTCCGGTGAGGAGACGGGTCTCCTTACGAAGCAGTCTGAAAAATTGTCTTAACTCTAAAGTTGATAAATTACTGGAGTTCAGCTCTTTCCCACCCGAGATTCCGAGAAGCCTTCTCTTGTCGAGTGAAGCCACCTGTTTCGTTTGTCAGATTCGTTGGACGTCAGCCAAAGTAAAATCATCTGGAGTTCGCCAGAGTATAATAATACAAGATAAAAAGTTGAAAGGTCGATAACTGCCGTGACTGATCTCAAAGAATCCCAACGTTTCATAGGTTCAGAACATGACGATCTTAGCATTATTATGGCTAGAGCTATACAGATATCGGGAATTCCCTGCACGTTATTGACCTGTTGTAGGCAATGGTTTTGAGAAAATGTTTAATAAGATAAAAAGTTAAAAGGTTGATAAATGCCGTGACTGATCTCAAAGAATTTCTATTTCGGAATTCTTTGAGATCAGTCACGGCAGTTATCAAGCTTTTAACGTTTTACCTTAATTATCAATGTCTATGCAGTATTCTATTCATATATTATTGTTTGGATTATAATAATACAAGTCGCATTAGGACGGAGGAGAGTTAATTGAGACAGTCTCAACTCTTTCCGGTCCGAGACGTCTCTTGGCGAGTAAAATCGTCTGACATTGGCCAGGGTGAGGTAATCTCGCGTTAGCCAGGGTGCGATAACTAAAATTGGATTAGCACGGAAAAGAGTTGAGGAAAGACAATGGCATTTACACTGCGCGGTGCATTTTTTCCGAAGATGATACCCGTAAAGATGGCGGAGGCAGATTTAACAAAATTTGTTAATGAAAGGGCCCAGGTTGAGTCATTTGAGTGAGACCTCAGGTCAGTTAGCTCTATGGTTTCCAGCCCTTGAACATTCACCAACCGATTGAAGGTGTACGGGAACACGAAAAGCTGACACATTTATTATCGTATAACGTGCTAGACCAATATACATGTATACCTATGCATGTCAGAGCGTCAGTTGAGAACATTCAACTAGGACAGGATGTTCTTTCAGAACACTGTGAACATACGTAAGTTCGTATTAGTTCAGTTCTCGTCAACTTTCTATCACAATGACCGACGTGAACTGTGCAGCAGTCAAATTGCTTCGGATGTTTTGGAGCCTTTAAGGAACCGAAATTATCCAAGCAGAAATAGTAAGAAAGTAAACGCATAGTCATGCTTTTTATTTCTTTAACATGCTTAAATCTGGTTACAGCTTTGCATATGCATATTTTTGTCCAAACCGTCCATCAGATTATGCAATGACCGCGCTAAGTACAGTGAGTAGGCGTTGTTTCAGTAGAAAAACCCGCGTAGGACACATCGTTTACTTCACGCGTGAAACCCAGTCAACCTAACTGGTTCGTCGTCAGTGGTAATCAACGCGAGAACTGTCGAAAAGTTTGAGAATTCCTTGCAAGGTAGGCATTTAGGGGGTAAAAAACACGCTTTTAAACATCATGATAAAGTAGAATTCTCATCTGCCAAGAAAATCGCGCAAGTTCAGCCGTTTTTGAAGACAATCCGTTCTTGAAAAAGCTCATGGGACAAGACATGCATGCTGATCGGCGAAGAGTAAGCACGAAGATTTTAACAAAACGTCACGTATTATTCTTAATAAAGACAAGGTGAATTATCTATAGAGAAAAAGACGAATTTATATCACGCAACTGTGTTTACAGCGGGGTATCAAATGCTATATTAAAATAGCGATATTACAAGATGTGCGGGTGTAGACAGTTAAGCAGTTGTATGAGTAACATCTTGTGGGGTACTAGGCGTGAGGAATTGAAAGTCAGTCGACGATTCTAGCCTTGAACTGTTGAACACGTTTCCTCAACACTTATCAAATTTACAAATTGAATTTAAATTGGATTGGTGAAGCAACGCTATTTCGTTGAAAAAAAAAAGTGAAACATAAATAAACCATAAAAATTGAGCCTAGGCTTCGGCTTCTTGAGTTTATGTAATACCATTACTTTTGATTATGAACACACTAAAATCTTTAATTATATGTCGGGTATTTATTTACAACGTTTTTTCCTTTTTTTGTTCTATAATATTTTCGGCGCAAGGAGACAGCAAATTTTCGAGGCGAAGGAAACAGCTGTAATTGTCAGCAGCTACGTGTAGCTTAGTTCTGGGTTCATTTTGTGAGGACTCGGAATCGAAGAAACGTAGGGAAATATCCTTCGACGTTCGAAACGGTTCATCCGATTGCGGTTCAGCGAGTTTCTGTTATCCCGAGGTGTCAAACTCAGCTAACTATTTTCAGTTTAATGTTAATCATGTTTTCTTTCATTATCTCCACAAATCGCGATCTAACTTTTTTCTGAGTACGTAAACGCTCAAAAGTTCATTGCTTCTGTGTCCTTTAATCCCTGTCATGAAGGGTTGTTTCGTATAAAATTTGAAAACATCGAGTAAGGGTCTGAATGTGGAAAGCCTCTAAAAGCAATCGGACAGATGTTAACAGTTTTCAGGGTTGGATGTGCATTAATTAGCGGATCATAAAAAAGAAACCCAAACAGACATTTCGTTAATTATTCTTTGTTTGTAATCATTCAGAGTTGATTGTGTCTCATTTCCTAGCACTGGGGAGCATTTTATACGAAAACAAAACACTTTTGTACCAGTATTTAAACCCTACAGCAGTTCACTTCCGTCTGCTCTGTCAGGAAACCAAATTAGTGTTTCTGGATTCTGAAAGTTAATACAACAGTCGTAGAATCACAACTGTTTTTAACGTTTTTAAGCATTTTGAAAGACATAAGCTTAGAACACTGCACTTATTTCTTAACTTACGATTATGTCAAGTTGAATGTCTTTTCATATCGATGGCGTATCATACCGAGGCATACGGCGTCAACAGTGAATCAGAGAAGTTCCTCAGACCCGTAGCATGGCGTAGTATTGAGGAACAAAAATCATTGGGATAATAACGCTCTAAATATCAAGTTGATGCCTCCTCGGTAAACTAAGCCACCTCTAGGTAAGGCAACCTTACACAATTACAAGTGTATCGGGAAATAAGGCACTGGCTAATAGTAGCGGAAACAGTCGGAACAAGAATAAGAGGTAACAGAACGACTGCCAACCTGACAAGTTTGACACAAAGTGTCTCTATTTAGGGCAAGGCTTTATACCTTCAACCAAATTTTCATAAGAGTCCTCTTTGTAAATCTACTTTGGCGTGAAACCGCTAGAAGTACTGTATAACCGCTGGTGGACCTACGGACGACTGTCTGAAGTTTGACTTCCCTTTTTCTGAGCCCAATATGGCCAAAACACGTTTTCCTTTTAATCAGCTTACTGTTTATATTCGGGGTAAAATAAAAAGTTTATTAACCATTGTTATGTGTTTTTAAAAACTACTTTAACACTCATCTTGACCTGACAATGAGCCAGATGGGCTCTTTATGACGTCATTCGCTTCGATCGTTAATTATTTAACATCATTGAGAGGTTCGAGCACAGCGAGCAATGGAGGTTGTTCTGTAGCGCCCGTCTTGTGCTGTGGCAACTAAAAAACCCGTCCAATTTTCCTTCCTTTTCTCCTTCAAGATAGATGTCACCTTCGGTCAGCAGAATCATCATGGGTTGTATGCCGTCTCGACAAAGAAACAGTAAGCATAGAAGTCATCAAAACAGCGACCTAGAAGATCGGAGATCGAATAAGCCATTGGAAAGGACGGCGAATGACACACAGCTACCTGGTGCTGACGGGAAACCAGGTTTCGACTTACAGCCCAAGATCAGCTTGATGTCCGATCACACATTGAAATTACTACAAGAAATCGGGGAACTGAAAGTTTTCACGCAAGCCGACCCTTCGGATGCCAAGCAAAAGATAAACAAGCATCTGGATATTCTCTTAGCGCTGGAGAATCCTCAAGCCGCTTTGTCAGGCGGGACAACGAATGCTGAAGTGGGCTGTTCGCGGAGTAAATAAAGTTCAATTTACTGCGCGAATCATGTAGGTTAAACGTGTACAAATCACGACTGATACACATGGCAGGCAGGTAGAAGTTGAGATGGTGTAGAACACTGTAGAAGAGAACTTCTCCGACGAAGTGAGTTGAACTTGTTCGTGTTAATCAGCATATGAATAATTACCTAGAGCCCAGCTTAGCTTTCCGCTGTGCAACGACCCGACTTCACATCAACTTTTATCGCACGGTCGATACACACAACGCTGCACTTCGGTTGTTAGCGAGTGTTGACATGGTTAATTTTAATGTTTAAAGCAGGGAAGGTTTTTATTTCGAAATATGACAATTCTAATGACTTCCTGCGGCGAATTACTCAGGGACGATTTGACTACGGCAAGACAGTTGGATTCATACGAGACAAGATGACTGTCGGTTCATTCAGACTTGCAGGCAAGATATCTACGATATAAAAGTATATTTATTTCGATCGTTAGACATGTAAGCGCTGACAAACTTGTACAAAAAAGCTACACGGGCGAGCAGAGTTATCACGGAGAGATATCAAATTTTGTAAATAACACCAACTCAACGATGGGAGTCGAATATCGAAAGCGAAGAAAAGCTGAGCATTTTAAACCAATTCATTCTTTCCGCAAGTCGGAAGTGAGCATCGTTGCGTCTTCAAATAAACGTTTACAAAGTGCAGTATATATAGAGTCACGTGAGGTAGTTTAATGTTCAGAGTGAACAGATACACGCGTTGGACAGAACCATTTCTGAACAAATTTAGGAAATTTTCTACGTGAATATAATTTATTTATTGGGGATTGTGAATTCTCTTTCGGTCGGTAACAGTGTTATCGACACGAAATGTGCAGGGCACGTTGTCTAGAACTTATAGATTTGTACAATGTTTTTATTTCACATGCATCCTTTCAATGACTCTAACAGTAAGTCTTAAAATTGAGATTAAATGAATTATCAAAGACGAGAGCTGTTGGCTGTAATTTTCGTTCTGGCGTTTAACGTCTTCAAAGAATTCCCGATAATAATACACCAGCAACGTCCTGTCAGTAAAGGTTTAACTATTCAAATTATGTCATTATTGAAAGTAAGTCATAATTATTATTATCAATTTATTGTCAAACAGCCTGATGCACAGTAAGACTTCCCGTAAACTTAGGTATCTAGCACCAGTCTCAGTATCTTCCCTTTTGTGAGTAAACTACCCACCCGAAACTATCTTCATTGGTAGTTTCCTTATCCACTCATCAAACCCACTACTAATGGTTCTCAGAGCACCTATGATAATTGACACCACCGTTGCTGGCTCATTACTATTGTCGTTGGTGTTTTTCTTATTATTATGATTAACCTTGTTTTTAGGTCTATAGTGTAGCCATCGGCCACAGTCACAACGGAGGCCTATTTCCATTTAGAAAATTCGTGGCAAAATTTGAACTTTTTCTCAGAAAGACGGCTTTGCTTATGCTCTGTGTTCTCAGCGAAAAATCCTCTTCACTGGAATATTCAAGCAGTTTCAACTGTGTGTGCTACGCAAAAGTTTTCGTAGATAGCACATTTGGTAACCGTTCCGAAGAAGAATTTCTGTGTGGAAATTAGGCTCCATCTGTAGAACGTTCAAACAGTTTCAACTCTTGACGTATTTCGCAGCCGTTTCCGCGAATGGTTTCCATGAGAACTACTTCGAAGAAAAATTTCTCAGGGGAAATAAGGCTTTAGCAGTTACAACGAGATCTCCCTTATGTAACGAACATATGAGATTGTCCACCTCAAGCCTCTGACCTTGGGTATTTTTTGATAACATCCCTAGAGTTACAACAATAATGGCTGCCGTCCCTACTTTCAGTCCCCATAGTCTTTTCATTTCTGATACCATATCATGGTTTTCTCCATTGTTTCCTCTTTACGTCCAACACGCCCATCCTACAACAACGGACTGGCCAGTTTGGCTTATCGGGCAAAAGTCCTACAGGACTTCAACTGAAAACCCAAATAGCCCTTTCCAATGTAGTCCAACTCGCAAGTACTGTCAGATGCTTCAAAGTGTCAATTTAGAGGAAAAATAAGTTTGCAAACAACTTCTTCATTCGAAAAAGCCTCATAAATCATAATGAACATTACAACTCTCCCATTCCTCACTTCGTTCTTCAGATAATAACGTACGTTTGATATGTAAAGAACAAGTTAAATACGTCACACTGCATGAGTTACCAGGAGATTATGAACATCTTTGAGATTATCGAATTAAATCATTCTAAACTTACTTAGTTTTTCGTCATGAGACAAATAACCCACATGCACAGTTTGAAGTGACTTTGATCTGAAACTTGTGCAATGTTCCTGTTTTAAAACAAATCATTATCCAACGTGACGTATGCAACTGTGTTACTTCTATATCAAACGAACCTTGATATCTGATGCAAAGACGGCACTTTCCCTTCAATTATTTTAAGGTCTCGAGCAAGAATCCGATCTAGGATAGAACCCAGTGAGGAATGGGAGAACTGTAAAGGCCAAACTTCATAATTTAAAAAATTTTTTAATACAAAACAGTTTCATCAGAACTAGTCTTCACTTCATAAACACTTTGATTATCAACCAGCATCAGACAAATTTTTGAATCGGGACCCTTTCGTCATAACCTTTCTTGCTCGCATTGGCCGGTTCTCCTTATTACGTCAGCTGAATACACCTGCCAGAACACTTTGCGGGGTTTTTTTTTTTTCATTTTTGTGCAAACGTTGAATTCCCAAAGCTAATGCAAAGACAATTGCTCCGATTAACATTACAAACAAGATTTCGAGAGGCATTCTCAGTTGTATTCAGGAGATTTAGAAGGGGAACGGGCCATTCATTCCCTAACCCACTTCACTGCAATGTCTACCAAGAAACAACCTTACTCTTTCTTCTTTACTGGCACGACGTTCGGTTTTCTCGGGTTAATGTTTACAAGACAATTAGCTCTAATTCAGAATCACTAGTTGATCTGTTGTTTAGTTCCGTTTCCTTCCGTCGAGCAGTCTCGTTTATATTTAAATGTGAACCCTTTTTGAATCCTCTCCCAGTCTGTCATAGATGATTTAAATTTTCCTCCCTTTAGTATCAGCTATTTTTTACAAGATTTTACTAATGCACGATTGAGCTAATCGCCTGTTGAACAAACCGGTCTGTGGTTCTTATATCTCGCTCTTTTTCCATCTCGAAGTCCTTAAAAGCATCGTTGGTCCTTGATTTTACTCAACTTTGTTGGGCTTGTCATTCAATTAATGGTCGTGATACCACCACCACTACTATCATCATAATCACCATTACCACCATCGACATCAGCATCACCATTACCATCACCATCATCACCACCACCACCACAATTACCATCAGCATCACCACCATCAGCATCACTATCATTATCATCACCATCACCACCACCATTACCATCACCATCACCACCACCATTACCATCACCATCACCATCACCACCATCAGCGTCACTACCACCACCATTATTATTATCAACTTTATTTAAAGAGGGTACCACGTAACAGTAAAAACTGAAAAACCTGTGGCCCTCACCATCACCACCATCAACCAAGCAGATTACAAAACAAACAGTCTCAATCAAGAACGAGCCAAACAATGGTGAGTTACACGCGGGCCAAGCTGAAGGACACGAAGCCTCTACAATGTCCACCCCCAAATGAATGGACGAGCGTGAGGAAAAGAAAGAGGAAAGGAAATAAAGTGAGAGCGACAGGGAGAAGAAGAGGATGAAACGGGAGAGGACGTAATGAAGGAGTGAGAAAAGAAAGAGTAGGCGAGAGAAAGCGAATAAGAAAGAGGGCCGGTTTCTAAAAAAAGGTTTTCAGTCGACGTAACCGTATCGAAATCCTAAAACTGACCTGTAATTTTCGTAATTTCAACGGAAGATAATTTTTGGAAGGGATTTCTTCGTGAGCTACGAGGGATTTCCTAGAGTAGTTTATCGTTAACCCAGCTAATCTGCTGAAATTCCACTCCGGCCTGATATTCTTCATGTAATCACTCCCAAAAGTTGGTATACTTTTATGGTAAGGATTGTATGAGTCGACGGACAGTGTCCCAGCGCAAAGTATTCCGGCATATTTTAAGGTATGAAAAATCAAATCTATTCGAAAATTATCCGTTCGGGTATCTTAATATTTTAATCATAAAAAAAATTAAAATTAATGAAAGATGGTCTGAAATGGTTTTGGACGATCATAAAGAAACATACTCAAATAAAAAGATATCTCTCTTGCGTAATTGAAATTTTATTATCCCTAATGTATAGTAGAATGGTGTTAATGGTCGTCTGTCGGCACTATGGAATGCCCTTTGATGCAAATGGTTGCGTATCTACGCTAGTGAATGTCGATTGAATAAAACGAAGGTATTCTTGTTTAATGAGTTTGAGGTGTGCATTAATGATAGTATATTTTTTGGTAATAAACAGCAAAAGGTGTGGTTACAAGACAGACACAATCTGGACGATTGGCACAAGATGGCTACAAAATAGTTGGCCCCGACTTTCCGTCCAGTCCAAAGAAGTCCACCTTGACTGCGTTTCTCCCGATTGAACCTACCAACAATTTCACAGATACTGACAATCCCGCAGTTATGTGATTTTACAGCTCTTATGTTAAGACTTAGTGTACTGTTCCACAAACGAGTCTGCGCTTCACGGTTTGTCATCCTGATCTATGCATTAAAATCACGAGAGCCTCGAGAACGAACCAGGGCGAATCCTGAGCGAGAATCTTCCTGCGTAGACTGTCCGGTGTGTTTTTGCGTACCCCAGGATGACAACCGTAAGACAAAACATAGCACGAGTAACAGCACCATGAAGCCTCGTTCGCGCGGCAACGCCATCCTTGCATTCCATGGTCGGCACCAGAAGGGAACCACGGAGACCAGGTAGCCGTGTGTAGACTGGGACTGGAAAATTAAGAATTTTATTTACTTGATAACTTTTTGGAAAAACTCCTTGGGGTTTAGGTTAAAATGTCACCTAAGACCCTAATCCTAATCCTAACCATAGCATCCAGGATAATTCTGAATTTTAGGACCACTGACATTTCAGGATTATCCTGAATCTTAAATGAGAGGGTATCAGGTAAATAAAATACTTAATTTTCTAGTCCCAGTCTCCACACGGTTATCTGGTCCCACAAGTGACTTGGACAGCGGTTGCATTTGCACATTAAAATGGATTGAAATGCATAGTATCACTTGCAAACTGGAACGCTTTCAAGGGACCATAAATTGGTACAGTAGTATAGCGTACAGTCCATCCTTTACTTTCCCGTTGGAACTGAATTTCAGGTCCTGCCATTGGAATAGTTTGGTTGAGGGCATGAGTGTTTGTTTATTACATTAGGCTCCAACAAAGTTCCTAAAGTTTTTAGTGGTAAATTAAAATTGAACAAAGCGAAGTGAACAAAGTGTATTCTTGCGGACACTGTATTTCGTTAAAAAGCTAAAATTTAAAGAGCACCTAACCCTCAAATCTTGATTTTGTTTCAAAGGACCTTTAAAATAATGGCGTTTATAGTTCTTATTTAATCAGTGTTTTATATTATGCAAATTAAATGGGCTGCACTCAAACACACAAGGATGTCTTCACCAACTCACCGAAACCATTCCAAATCGATGTGAAGTTGTGCCGGCATTAACGGGAATACCAACTAAGAATTACCTTTTATAAAATAAGTTTCATATTACGCATGCAATGATTGGTCAGTTGCAGTGTTTATATCAGGCTACGCAAACACGGGTATGACACCACAGGCACCGCTTCATGCCAGAATTTGTTCTTTGTGGGACTGGGAAGCCCTGATCGGTCTACTAATGCCAGGATTTGTTTTTGGTGCAAATGGCAAGCTCTGATTGGTATACGAACTAAGAAGGAGAACTTACCATTTGATACTGAAAATAAAGTTCGTTATTCACAATTATAATTATTGCTTTGTTCTTTGCTTATTTTATAAAAATATAGAAACTGTTTTGTCGTGTTTATATGATGCAAAAACTCGGAGAGGCTAGGAGAACTCTCAAGCGGCCGTGTAAACTCTCGACCTTCGGTCTCAAAAGTTCACAGCAGCTTCTAACCTCCTCGTGTTTGCATCAGGCTATATAAACACGGTAAACCAATTTCTATTTCTTAAATAGTAACACAGGTGGGTGTAATGTTGAGTAATCGTTTTCAGTTCTGCAACTATAAAGAAACTTGTCGCATCATTTAGCTGACAAATTTGAATCAGGCAAACAAAGGCGTAACAGCACATTCAAATTTTCACGAAAGATTGAAAGTAAAATGGTGAAAAGTTTAGGGATTTTCCGAACCAATTATTAATTTAACTTTTTAATTTTAACCTGGCTAACGCCAAACGACTTCGCTCGTCAAAGCAGAGAGGTTAAGAAGAACTAAGATTTGTGAACACGTTTGGGTAGATCTTGATGCACGCATACTACTAATGCATGTTTACGGACATTTTCTGCTCGGCATAAATTTATGCAAAATTAAATATATATTTAATGATAGCCATTCTTTTGGCCACTCCACGTATATTTTGCGGTTAAGCTTTGTTTCGATATGGATAAATATGTTTCATTCGAGAATCCAAAAATAGCTACTCTACAATGCTTGACCCCAAAAATATAGCCCTCGCGCTTGGAGTCTGAAATAATCTCGCTCAAGCAAGCTGTCGCCCTGGGATCTCAGGAAAGTCCTCAGTATGATTCCACGCCATAATCTTATCTGAACCAGACCAAGGCACCCTTCGGGAGCTCATCCAAATTAAGCACGCTTCTCTGAGCCAGTCTTTCTCCATTCTAAGACACAAATACTGTGATCTGGAGCACTCGTGGCAAATACGGTGCCAAACTCAAACCGCGCACTGCAGTCATTCAACCACGCGACCTCTCCACTAAGAAAGCTTGAACCGCGCAAAGATTTTCGCATTCGCGACAGTGATACTTTAACGATGCACTGTTCCGTCTTATTGTTTAAGAGGTAAAGGTTGTCCATATCTAAGAGGACAGAAAAGATCTCACCAAAAGCTACCAGCCAAAGGTTGTGAAATGAAGTGAACAACCTTGAAAACAGAAGAGACAACGTCTTAATAGAACAAACAAGGTAACATGTTATGATGGATACATTCATGATGAAGGAAAATGAACGTGGACATTTTTTTCGAGTTTACAAAATCACAGCCATATCGCTGCCCTGTGTAGCTAGGGTGCAGATCCAAGAGCGTCCGCGTCAGGAGCCAAACTTTTCTGAAGCTGTATGGGTGTGTAGATGTTCGTACACTAACGTAACCACTGAGTTCAGTAGGTCACCACCTTGATTGGCGATCAAAAACACTAACATATAACTGCGAAGATGCCCCAGTCTAATCAAGATTAAGCCTCGTAAATGTGCTTCTGCTTCCGGTTGTGTTGTGAGCATTACAAACAAAGGTAATACTACAAGCTATTGGTTTAGCCGGTTCACATATAGGATTTCCACATTCTGGTTTCCAGACCACATTTGCTTGATTGTGGTTCTGGATGTAGTATTTCCCTGGTCATCCTAAGTATCTTTATTTATACTGGATGTTCCTATTAGCGGGCTAACCTGTTCTTCCTAGAGGTCTAGTAAGGGCCACCCCTCATAGGTCCAGTCTTACTACAGGGGTAAACCGGAGTAGCCGGAGAAACCCGGCGATGCTGGAGAGAATCAAACTGGACAACACTCTTCTCACATCTAACCAACTGCACAGAGGCGGAATCGCACCCTCGTCACAGTGGTGAGAGACACGTGCACTACCACCATGCTGCCAGCACCCCTTTACTCTCCGACATTTGTAAACGTACCACCATTTTATTATCTAAGATTTCGATGTATTCTTTGCGAGCTCAACGAAAACAGCATTGAAAGGAACTAAACTGAATCAGTCATTTTCTTTGCACAGGATGAAAAACTACATCAAAACTTTGCGTACAAAGTCGACGACATCGGCACTAAATTTACCAACGATTTCTAGTTACGCATGTCAGAATTATAAGCGGACAAAGAACTGGGATTACTCTTGAACAAAACATCCTATTAATCCGTTCCTTGGTATCAGACTAGAAAACATCATCCAAGAAAAGCTTCCAGCGCATCTCATCCGATCAAAGCCACGGCCAGCTGCCCCATACTTTTTCCATTCAACTCTTCTCGGCCGGAAACCGACTTTTATTTTACGAATATTTGGCATTTACCCTCGATCACATACAATCGGATTTATATTTTATGAAGGAGCTCTTCGGGCGTCAGAATCTATATAGTCATTATTTTAATCTGGTTAACGCCAGGTGATTTTACTCGTCAAGGGAGGACGTCTCGGATCGGAGTTAGTTAAAAATATGGCTTCAAATTGAAGTTAAACTAAAGAAAATATACTTAAATGTAACAACGTGCAAGGAGAGCTTCTACCTCACGCATGTGCAAATAAACTTCACAAACACAAGTTCATGCGCCCGATTCTTACTAGCCATTCTGGCTAACAAGGGATCACCGTTAAACTACGATATAGACGAACGAGATCATCATTAGACTATCAACCCTTTAACGGCCGAATATTTTTTGAGGTCTTTTAGGTCAATTCACTTGGTATGCAATTCTGCGTGATATCTTCATTGAAAACAGAGAGACATCTTCCTCTTGAAAGGCACCTGGTTTATTTTGCGATTATAAAGTTAAAAAAAACGTATTCACACTCCTATGCCCACACGCGGGTGGGTCGATGTGGTTAGGACTCTGCTCCATTGAAGTCACTATTGCCTTGAGGGGGTGGGGGCAGCAGGGACGGGGGTCTCTTTTTGCTGGCTTCTTTGGTTATTATTTTAGCAATATCGTAACGAAAATATTTAAAATTGTGCTTGCAAGTTCAATTTATTGGTCGATTTTTTACGGATAGGCGAACGGTAGGATCGTATTCGACCCTACAGTATGTGTTGCCTAGAGTTAATCGCTTCCCTTTATGTAATGTACATTTGATTCATATTACAACATTGCAAAAATGAAGTTATCCACGTTAATGTTTTTTGCTTGCTTTGCCATGCACTTCCATTATTAATCAGTAGTTTCACAAAATCAAAATATTTTGGTATGGAACTTAAAAAATACGAAAATCATTTTTTTTGACCAAATTTAGATTACCGTAAACGGCGAGATTCAGTCACATACACGGAGTTCAGCACCTAACGTTAACGTTAGTCTTTATTTATATTGGATAAACCCGATCAGCTAGCTGAGCTGTTGTCCCTAGAGGTCCAGTAAGGGCCACCCCTCATGGGTCCTGTGTTACGACAGGAGGAATCCGGAGTACCAGAAGAAAACCTGTGATGCTGGATACAGTCAAACTGGACAACATTCTTTTCTCGTGCAAGACGGAACTGAACCCTAGTAACGATGGTGAAAGAGATGCGTGTACTACCACCGTGACACCAAAACCCTTGTTGTCCATTGCATGGTATTTCGGTCAAGAAACTAAAGAAATGCCAGTTGGATGTTGGCGTAATACCTTGAAGATACGAGCAACTTGGTGACACAGCAAATCACGAGAAGAGATTGCCAGACAAATTTAGTAGTACGGTTATGTTGTCAGAAATGGCGTTTGTCAACGACTTAGTGCTAAACTGCGCTCGTTGGCGATTTGCTTCCCCCCCCCCCCCACCCAATCATGCACTCCTCTTATTGCCTGGCGAAGCAAAATTTGTTCGATGCTGCGCGTTTAGGCATCCGCCTTAAAATAGCCATTAAAGAGAAAACAGATAATAATAAGAGTAAAGATTAAACTGGTAGCAAGAAGCCAACAGAGAATAAATTCTACCTCGTAATTTGAAATGTCGCCATATCCCAAACGCAAATACCTCTGTCTGACGAACATACGATGTGTTTACCATTGCATAGTAATCTGGGTAGAAGTGGCCCGGTCGTATCTTCACCGCTAGATAATGTTGTGATGCAGAAATTTTTGGATACGTTAACAGACCAGACCTAATGGAGAAGCACAACAGTAATCAACAATGAGATATATATTTTGGAAATGTGGGAGCTTGGAGAAATCTTGAATGATAGATGAAGGTTCGTCAAGCTCTATCCACAGAAAACGCTTTCTGACGCCCAGACGGGCTCAGAAATAATTTTCTGAGGATATAGCTCGACGAACGTTCATCTATCATTCAAGATAATCAACAATTTAGGATGAAAAAAAAATATTATCATGAGATTATTAACCAATATCAGATCATTAACCAGTATATAACCATCAATATATGCAGACCGATATTTGTGGATTTCGAGTTTGACAATTTGCCATGGCAATTGCTCAGGTGTTTTGTAAGGTGGATAGAACCACATGTATTAGTGTGTTTTCATATAGTTTGGTATGCCTGGTTAAGTGAATTCTAAATTAGTAACCTAAGTACATGCTGTAGTGACTAATAATGGTCGAATTTAGTCTTTTTGTCGGAAAATTTCTTCAAGTAAGCAAAATCAATGCTCATTTGTCATATTACAGAACCCAATGAACGACCAGATTGTCTTAAGTATAATAAAATATCAGTATTAAGCTTCGCGAGTTTCAGTACCTGTGCAATTCGTCAGATATCAAAAACTTTTTTCTTTATTTTTTCCCCGCAAAAAGACGCCAACATGAGACTGTTTTGAGAATCAGACTGACTGAATAAGATCAGTTAGTACCATTTGCGCTTTTTCGATAGTAAATTCCTCTACTTTAGTTTTTGTCTTGCCAAATACCGGTAGGAATTCAAATAAAAAGCTAGATCATGATGGTGTCCACTCTCTACGTACACGACTCACTAATTTTCCCGCCAAAACTTAACAGTCTGGAAAAGTAAAAATCGTACTGGCCCGGTCCCATATCGTAAAATCTCGGGCCGTTAAGCAACCGCTCAGCATGTTTTATTTTGTGTACGGACCGAAAAACGAGCTCAGCCACATAATAAATATATATCCACTTCTACATGTATATACGTTTCTTTCTGTTTACGTCATATACCTGATATAGCTGTTGAAAATCACGAACTGGTGGCCGAAAAGTCGTTGAAATAAATCATTCGGTCAGAGGACGTAGTCCCTGTCAGATAACAATTGTCTTTTCCTGACCGCGTTTTTTCAATATTCTTAGCTAACAATACTTCAATGGGCATTACCTTAATACATGTTTTATCCTTACTTATCACCGCATATTCATCTGTTAGTGTCGTTCGGCAGTCTTTGTCAACTTTTCTCAGCAACATCTGCATTGTAATACACCAACAGGAAGCTATCAAGAATGTTATTTTAAGTTCAAATGACAGAACTATAACTGAATTTTGGCCCTCACTTCGCAGAACTGGAGGGAGGAAATTTAACTACGAACTTAACCACTGGGATAGAGATGAAGATGTGTGTGCAAAGTACAACTTGTTCTAGATGACGTAAGTTTGATGTAATTTCCTTGGTGAAAATTTTCAGGTGAGAATATTTTTACAGTTTGTGGAAGTAAAAAAAGGACTTGTCCTGACGTGAGGGTTGTCGGACCACCATCGACTCCCTCCGGATCCACCACTGCCACCCCTCGTGGGTCCAGTGTTACTAAAGTAGAAAACCGGAGTACCGGGAGAAAACCTGCAACGCGTGGTAGAGTCAAACTGGTCAACACTCACACACGACCAACGTAACTTGAACCCATTAAGAGGCAAGGGCTCACTTGAGTATTTCACTTTGGCTAATCCCAGACAATTTCACTCATCACAGGGCCAGGCCCTGGGCATTAATGGGTCAATCAGGTAACTGCATGTAGCCAGAATCAAACCTTTGTCACAGTGGCAAGTGACATGTGCACTAGCATTGGGCCTATCAGAGATGGAAGAGGTGGTAATGCGGTTGAAGTTAAGGGTATTCACTAACAACATATATATATATATATATATATATATAAGGGTATTCAGTTATTTACATAGCCCTTAAGGAGTAGCCTTTGTTGCAACTACATCAGTATGGTTGATCCTGATACAGCCAAGACTTTCAGAAAGGGGGAGAATGACTGTGCAGTGACTACAGAGGCATAGGAACTAGCTAATCGTTCAGGAGGGTACAACCCAGCTCAAGAGGGGGTCTACTGCATGTAGCCCCAGGATACTTTTTATTTGATGAGGCTTTGAAATGATATTTCCCGCATTTCAAGCAGTTTAACAAAAATTATAAAGATTGTAAAACAACACAATAAAAACTATATAAGAAAGAGTGATTGCAGTAAATGTCAGAGGGCACAGACCTCCCACTTCTATTATTTGAGGTAGGCACATACCCTCACAACCATCCACTGCATCCTATGCCTATGAGAGACTACATGTACTTCATGTTGAAGGTGCAATCTCTCTTAGGGGTCAGCTACTCCTAGAAATTTTGAAACTATGTATATACATATATATATATATAAACCAAAGGTGAGGACCAGGAAGGTTGCAGTGTTGGTTTGAAAATGAAGAGCACTCAATACCATACCAGTAGAGCGAATAAAGAAGTAATAGACAAAATATATATATCATACAGTATGTACATATAGTCAGCCCTCAAAAAAGTCAAAATATAGGGTTGGCAGAAAAATGCTGGCCAATATGTAACCCATATTTGAAGCCCACTTTTTACCTTTGGAATAACACTGGAATAACACAGAGTACCTGCAAGCCCAAGAATGCATCACAAAACATCTTATAGTATAAGAATGCATTCCAAATATCATGTTTCCCACAGCTGTATATATTTCTACTTTCACATCAGATTATTTTTGAAATTTTAAGGATTGAAACTTGGAGCTACTGAGACATAACTTTATTTGAGGTTAACAACTCTTTGCTGTCCTCATAGGTTGACAGGTTGGCATCTAGGTCAACATTGCCAAATGCCAACCTCATTTTCAAGCGTTGTACATTATTGTTGTGGTATGTTGTTCATAGGTAACAGTGCAGATGTACTTACACTAGTCACCCAGTTGTCATGTCCTAGCTTTGTAGCCAAGCAGCACCCTGTTGACATTTGCCACAATTTTATTGTACAGTCTGAGGATCCACTGACAACAAGATCTAGGTCCTCATTGTAATCTACACAAAACACTGCACAGAAAGAAAACATTGATTTGTACAAGAAACAACTGAACACATGACTAGGTTATCACAGCATGTGAACTTCTCAACTTCTGTCATACTACAAGAAAATTTAATTTAATGGGAAAAACCAGCACAGCAACTATGCCAACTCTTCTTGGTTGGCAGGTCTGGGTCTAGTCAATTTCCAAACAACATCCCAAAAATGCTCTAAAATAGCCAGGTTAGCAATACCAGGAAGTATTGCACATATGTGCACCTTCCTTAATCGTTGCTATTGAACAGCCAGGTGGGAATCTTAAGCATAAAAATAAACTAAGATAAGCATAAAACATAGCCATGATACAATTTGTAGAATCATTTATTAGACAAGAGACTAACATTTTGTCGAAACTATGCAATGAAACATAAGTCTCTTGTCTAATAAATTATTCTATAAATTGTATCATGGCTTTGTTTCATGTTTTATGCTGGTCGCATACTAGTTACATATACTGTATCTTTATTTTATGCTTGTGTACCTTCCTTGTTAAAAATTTCCTGACTGACAATGCACTCTACTATTTTGACATTGGCTAATGCTAGACTTGTGATAGGGAGAAGACCAGTAGGAAAAGGTTAAAGACTATTCCTTGATACAGAATATTTCATGAATTAACTTGCATTGCTGAAGTCAACTAGAAAAGTTGACTTGAGCAGGATTTGAGCTTGCATATTTGGGTTAGTAGACCACTGTTCTACCAGCTGAGATATCAAGTAAACTGGGAGCAGTATGCTCATTTTATCTGATGTAAGTGCACAAGAGATTCTCATGATGACTTAACACTTGACATCCATGAGGATGTGCAGTGTATATGTGTGTTGGATGATTTTGAAACAGAGTCTATTTCTTTAACCCTACTACTATTTCACTCTTGCTAATGCCAGATGACTTTACTTGTCAAAGGGAGAGCTCCAAAAGGGGAAGGGCTAACAACAGCTCAGAAGTTTCAATGTAAGTTGAAACCTTTTCACAATTTGAAAGCTATTGTACCTGTACATTGGCATTCAGTATCAACAACTGTATAATATTTTTTGTCTTTTCCAAAAATTGTACCATCCATGTGACTCTCTAGACAGCTACGTCTGTACCATGATAAATTTTCTATGGTTTTACTGTGTTCAATGTGTTCAATACCAATTGATTTCAAACTTGAGGGACCCTTCTCCTGGCCTAGCCCATTTTAGGGCATGTTTTTATTAAATTTACAGGGAATTTGACAATACAGGCTTGCCATCTAGTTTTTCTTAGGTTATAATACAGAGCTTAGTCACTAGGCTGAAGAAGTGCCAGATAATTGAAATTGAAATAGTCATAACTAGCAAACCTGTATTACCTGCTCCAACATGGCCTTCAAATTTTACCAAGCAATTCCCAGATGACCACTCCCACAGACCTATGGTATTGTCAAATGAGGCAGTAAGAACTTTACTTGTGTCAAACTTTAAATCTGCACAGGTGTGACATGACAATACATGTTTGCAATGGCCAGTGGTCAAATCCCACAATCTTACAGTTCTGTCATCAGATCCTAAAATTAGTTTTTAATAACAAAATAAAAACATTAGTATTTGCAATTATTTTTCAACTACAATCAAAAATGGAAAACTTGATACCAAACAAAGTGTACTCAATCAACACAGCCATCATATGTCAAATATGCTTCCAGTCCAAATTAAATTAAAACAACAGACAGGGTTAATGTGACTTTGAATACATTTGTTTGGATGAAGTGCCAAAGTGAACATGATATGACACAAGTGGTTCATAGTACAGTACCAACAAAGCCAGGTTTCCATGCAATTACAAGTGGCTCACTAGCTATTCTGATGAACTGTGATCAGACAGGGACATGACTGAACAATGAAACAGTATGTTCTGATCTAAATATTGTTTTTGTATTATTTTTTGGCTTTTGACCACAAGTGTGTGGCTAACAATGGGAAAAAAAGATAAATAAAAAAGGAAGTGTAGTTATAATGTAAGTATATCCACATATAATTAGATCAGTGCAATTATTACAATTACTTAGTGAAAGAGATCCTGGTGAGTACTGTATCTCTTTTTGATGTTAGAGAAACATGAGAGCTTGGATATTTTATGGTAGATGAACGTAGATGAACAGGGCTCAGAAATCATTTTCTGAGTATCGAGCTTGAAGATCATTCATCTACCACTGTATCTCTTGTGCACATAAAATGGATAAAACAAGCATACTATTTGCAGTTGACTCAATAGCTCAACTGATAGAACAGCAATCTAGAAACCTGAAAATATGAGTTTGAATCCTACTCATGTCATCTTTTCTAGTTGGCTTTTGCAGTGTTGGTTAATCATGAATTTTCTGTTCATGTTACCCTGACAATGATCCTGAAATGGAATCAAAACAATGCACATCCTCATGGATAAGCATCAAGTTATCATGAGAATACTGGGCATTCATAATGGATAAAATAAGACAATTTATGTAATAGCTCAATTGGTAGAGCAGAAACCCAAAGATACAAGTTCAAATCCTACTCAAGTCAACTTTTCTAGTTGACTTTGGCAGTGCAGATTGTGAAATATTCTTTTCTACTTACAGTGTACATGCATTGCTACTTTTTTTGGCAAATTTTTTATCCCATAACTGTTCTAGTCTCCTTTCCTAGAAAAAAGCTAATTTCCAGTAAACTTAATGAAAAGTAACAATTACTTGTAATAAGTTATTGTACATGTGATGAAGTTACTCATGGCACTGCATCCAATATTGCCCTTAAGAACTGAATTCTGGCTGACTGGTTAACACCAGTTTATGTTTGCTGAAGGAGATTTCAAGTGCTGAACGGGCTAATAAGATGACAGTCCAAGAATTTTAGCGAACTGGTTCTGCTTCACCGAAGAAACAAAGGCCCTGCTTCCAGACTCAACTTCCACAAGGTTTAATAACTTGTTTTAAGCGCATTTGAAACTCACCACTAGCAAGTAATCCATCTTTGTAATACAAAGCAAATACCCTTGCTGTATGTCCAAATAACTTCTTGGTGATGAACGTTCGAGGGTTGCGCAGTTTCTTAATTCTCTGCATTGATGTAACAAAGTTCAATTTCCAGTTTGAAAATTCAGTTTCTTGTTCTTTATTTGTGGCATGAACTACACCAAGCTCTTCACAAGCGTTCATCCAAGCTTTATTACAGCTTGATATCACTTTGTTCCACTCCTTACTTACTAGACAACAACGACGAAGAGTTCTATAATCCAACCATTTTATAACGTGAAAACTTACTTCAGGGGGCAGACATTTAAAGAAATCTCGTTTGACTAAAATTTCTAACTTCTCCGAGAGAAGTTGCAATTGAACAGGTCCAGATAATTTGACGATCTTCGAAATAGTCAGATTCTTTTCCATGTCACTTAAAGACAGAAAATGCTTTCCAAAATTTTCTAGCCATTCATCAAAACTTTGATTACCCGCCATTTTTGAAAACTAAATATTGGAGGGCGTGGTTAAAATCCATACCTCAAGGTGAACTTTGTTGTTCTGGAGCCACTTCGAAGCGCAAGGGGGGCGTAATAAGGGAGGCTGTGGGTGATATAGCCTCCTATATTTACTGGCGTAGGACTTAAAACGTGGTCCTTATTTAGCTTAACTAATGCTGTAAGACAGTTTTATTTTGTCTAAGAAGATAGTCTTTTTATAGAGTTCAATGCCCCAGCACCAAGCATTTTCCGCTGCTAATGTTAAAGTGAATTGTTTATTCACCTACAATTCAAACAATTTCGAAGTTAAACCTTTTGTAATGCGTATTTCCGTCACCAGAACAGAGAATTTGAGCTAGAATGAGCTGTGAAATGTAACGTTTCATATAAAAACTTATCACTGTTACTTTGAACCTTACAATAGGAACGCGTCAACGTTCATTTACAAGGATATGCTTGTTCGTTCTGATGTATCCGATTAACTCATTGTGTTGAACGAGTGGAAGCACTGATGCACTGATGTGGGAGACCATTTTTACCAGAGCACACATGGCAGGTAAAATTCCCAGTTACAGCTGCCAATCGCCCAACTACTGACAACAAAAGCGCAGTGAATGGTCAAAATGTTTATTGGCCTCAATACTCTTTTGAACATTAACCATGAAAATCCACCAAAGGTTAGCACACCTTTCTACATTAAACTCCATTGAAGGATTGCATTCCTTTTTTCTTTACATCAAATGAACTGAATAATAAAACGCAAGCGTACACTGTATGTAACTTGATACATTACTAATCAACGATTAATAGATACCGTAAGTTACTGTAAGATTATAGATGTACATCGTAATCATGAAAATATGCCAAAGTTCCAATGCTATTGTTACCTGGCTAATAGTCAATAACTTAATGATTAATAAGATACATGAAGTTTATGATACCTTTACTACAGTTAGACCTACCTCAGACTGAACTGATAGTTATTTTAACCCTCTCTTTGCCACAATTAGATATACATGTCAATTGAACAGTTTACAGATGAAAAGACTTAATAGTCCCATGGGCAAACAAAGGGTTAAAGATGGAAATCCCCATAAGTTAAAACTGTACCAATTACAGTACAGTATCTGAATTTAAAAATACATGTGTTAAAAAATTCCTGCCAAACACCCTTTGTTCAATAAGTGAAATTGTCTAGTTTCAGCCAGAGTAAATTATGAATGAAATAATCAGAAAGGTCTGAGTAATGCCGAAATGTAAAGAGTAGTTTTATTTAATGTAAAGAGTTGATTATTTCACTTTGATTTCAACAGTGCCTAAAGAAAACTACTCTTTACATTTCGGCATTACTTAGACCTTTCTGATTATTTCACTTTGATTTTAACAGTGCTTAAAGAAAACTACTCTTTACATTTCGGCATTACTTAGACCTTTCTGATTATTTCACTTCAATTTTAACAGTGCTTAAAGAAAACTACTCTTTACATTTCGGCATTACTTAGACCTTTCTGATTATTTCACTTCGATTTCAACAGCGCCTTCACAGTAATCAACTTTTATTTCATGGTTTAAATTATGAATGGCTGTCTAGGTTAGCCATAATGGGTTAATTGTTAAAAATATAGAGGGGCAAGGAATTATGATGGGCTCTACAGGCAATGAAAGGGTAAACCCTTTGGTTGTTTTCATTCTGGCAACAGCCTGATGGTTGTATTTGGCTCAGGAGAAACCTGTGGAGTGTAAGAGATGACATTGAGTAATATTATGTTTAATTCTTTTCAGTCCATACCCAACTTTTAATTTTACTCTGGCTAATGCCAGATAATTGTACTTGTTAAGGGGAAAGGGTTAACTGCATGCCAACTTAGTGAACTCATTGAGGGGCAAAGGTGCACTTCAGAATTTTACTCTGGCTAACACTGGACTATTATTTTTATTTAGCAGTGTAAGATGTCTGCCTCTTAATTGGTTTATGTTTATGGTACAGTTGGTAAACCTCTAATTGCTTATAATAATGTGTATTTCTTTCTAGGGGAAATTTTTCTTGATCTCTGAAGCACACAATGATGGGAGTTTTCTAATCCATCACTTTCTAAGTCTTTACCTTAAAGGTAGGCAAGAATTTGAGAGGAAAAAACTTTAGCTTGGAGTACTTGTAAATTGTTATATACTGCATTGTAGAAAGCAGGAGTTAATACCAAAGCCTTGAGATTAAGGGTTTGAATTATCATAATAGTAGTACTGGTATTCTTTAAAAACATTGGTTTGGAGTGATATTGTCTCACATTTCCATGCTCTACTGGAATAACTTGAATAGTAATAATAATCAGAATGAACATCTACAGTAACTGTGTGACATGTTTGTGGAAGTTAATTGTCCAGGTTAGTGTAGTCTTGAGAAAAACTGTTGGTGGAAGTGACTGACGTTTCAACAGCCTAAGCGGCGGTCATCTTCAGAGTCAAAAGGAGAGTAAATGTCAGGTTCGCCTGTATTTGTATCTGATTCGTGCGTTATAAGTGGGCGGTCGTATGAGTCATGGAGATGTGATAGTTTGAAAAGCAGTGGTTGTGGTTGTGTAGGCGTTAATTATCAGTTTGTCGAAGTGTTAAGTCTATTGGTTGTTCGCACATTTCAATTTGTGGATTAGTCGTTTGTAATGTCCCGGTAATTGTTGTGATCGGTTTAATGGTTTTTGTTCTAAGTTCGTATACTAGCTTTCTAGTGTGAGTCGCTGTTTGTAGTTGGTGCTGTAAGTAATGCATTTTGCCGATTCCCAGTCAATGCTGTGTTTGGTTTGTCGGTGGTGTTCGGCAATGTGGTTGGTTTTGTCTCCGTTTTTTGTCGCTCCTTTGTGTTCTGTGAGTCGTATATTTAAGTTTCTGCTAGTCTCACCTATATGAGTGGCTTGGCAGTCGGAGCAATTAATTTTGTAAATTGCACCTTGTCTTTCGTTTGGTTGTTCTCTGTCCTTAACGTTAGTCAGTACATGTCGAAAAGTTGTGATCGTGTGTTGTATGGTCGTAAGATACGCGAGATAACCTCAGACGTACCTTTTATGTAGGGTATCGTTGCTGTAGTTGTTGTCGGACTGTTGTTTTCGTCGCGTTCATTGTCTTTGTAAGTGTTAAGTTTGATGAAGTCAAAGTTATAGTTGTTTTTGTGGAAAACGCATTGGAAGGAGTCATTTTCTTGGCATAGAGCGTCGGGTGAGTCACAAATGAGTTGTGCGCGTCACAAATGAGTTGTGTGCGTCTCGTCAATGTTTTGATGGTGGTAGCTTTGTGAGTAACTGTGTCTTTATGGGACCTACTATACACCAGTTTAAGTGCAGATGGAGTATAATTATACTGTATATTGCACTGTCTATTCTTGTTACATGTAAATATGGAGAATGCATGGCTTGATAGCCTTCCTTGAAGAGTTAAATCACTAGGTATAAGTCGAAGTAAAATAAGTCTGGCTTCCATCTGGAAGCACTAGAGTTGCATATTTTGCTACTGGTCTGTGTTGAGTCTTGAAGTCTAAGATTCTGACTCTCAAAAAGTGCTATTCATAACATAATTATATTCATCATTTAAAATAGGAAAAGGTTTTCTAGATAAGGATGGGGTTATAAAATAAAAAGTATTTTTAGGCCAAAATAGGAAGAGTTGTCACATGAAGTCCGGAAGAATGTATCCAATGCAGATTTAATCTCCGTTTACACTGTTAACATTTTGGGAACGGCAGGGCTAAAATTTTGGCATGGGTGCTGCTATTTTTGGGCATGGCATGGATGATTTTCACATTGTAAATGGTGAAGACTTCTTAAAATTTGTACCCATGCCCAAAAACTTAGCCGTGCCGAGTGCTTCCGTATATGTAGGTCTCAGCATGGCTAAATGCCGTGCCCAAAATATTACAGTGTAAACGGGGTTCAAGACCCATGTCAAAATTCTTGGTGGGGTGCAAGCAAGTTCAATTCTGACAAATCTAGCGATCTTGATGGAGACAAAGCTCATTGATGATCAAGCTGAATGACATCAGCAAGACAAACTGAACGAGATTTGAGGGAGAACTCAGCGCGACATTCGTCATGCTGTTACCGTACCGTGACTGGTTTCTGGCCATATTTTGGCAGGGCATTTGTATGAGAAGGCACAATAAATTACACATAAATTGATTAGGTAGAAATGTAAAAAAAAACCTGGTGTATTAAAATCGAAACTTTTCGGCCTAATAAAGATGGAATGATTTAAAAGCATAAAAAAAGAAATTAACAAATCACATGACACCAAGTAACACTGAGCTTGTAAAAAATTAATTTATCCAATACACAAATGGCAACATACACTCTTCGTCATTGACTCCTTGAACTAGAATATAAAATGAAAATGCCAATCCGCCGACCAGATCATGTGCTGGATGTATGTTATTATACTGTATGATTAGCATTAATAGAAAAATGAATGTCTCTTTAGTTTGACAGAAAAAGCGCCTATTCGTTGTAACATTCACTTATTTCAGAAGAGATCCTGAAATATTTTTGTTTCAATCCTTCCGTGTGGAACAACAGTGAGATTGCAGTAACAGAACTGTTTCGTACAGGTCATCAGTCCTGATTTTCGGGAATTTGCTGTATGATTGTATAGACAGCTGTTACACTGAAGGGCTGATTACACGAGACTGGTACGAAGTCAGACCGACACGACTTGAGATTGCTCCCCAAGCTAATCCCCGCTTTAGGCTATATGAGACCTGTTCGAAAAATAAGCTCAGAACGGTCTCTCTCTTTTTGGGTGCTAGACCGACACGAATGAGTTCAGACCGGTTCGAACTCGGATCGGTACGAAATTTTGTTCATGAAAGCGCGGTATCTCTCCAGACCAACCATTGGTGTGGCAAAGAATAAGGAAAGCATCGTTGCTGGGGACGAAAACTTGGAATACGCCAAGAAATGTTTGAAAGAATACGGCATTAGTTTCGTTCCGTCCTCATGTAAACACTTCAGACAATTTTTTTGTCATGGCTGTTATTCCAGCTCTGTCATTCCGCCACTCATCATTCCTGAGGAAAACACATAAGAAAGTGCTGTAAATCGGATAAAGAATCGTCCCGTGTTGTGCTGGGCTTTGATATTTTTGTTAAGAATTTTGATTTTCTAATTTCTATGCTAAAATTTTCCGAAACTTCCAAATTGTTGGTAAACGTGACCATTTAAATGTATTCACTCACTCATATTGCATCTATTACTTGTCAACGTTCGTTTAGGAAACTTATAATTCATCTATTTTCGTTAAACCGTGCTCGCCACTCAGTCGATTGTGTCAAAGGGCGATGGTACAGTCACGCATAAACAACGCATGGGAACAGGTCTTGGGACTACCCAACCGAGAACCATTTTTAAAACTTTCATCGGCGGTCTACTTTGATGAGCGTATGAGCAAATGTGAAAGGAGAGCTACAATCATTTGTTGCTGAAGACTCTGGGTTATCTGGAATAACTTTGGCAGATTACTGGAAGGTTTACGTAGCTTTAAGCACTTTGACGTCAGTGGCGGATCTAGAGGGTGTGCAAAAAGCTCGTGTCTCCCCTTACTTCTGGCCCAGAGTGTATTCCATTGGGGTCACGCCGAATATCTTCGGCTTGCGTTTTATAATTGTTCAGCGTACTAGCGCACGATCGTTCTATCGTTGACGTACAATCGCATTACAGAGGAAGTTGTTGGCTTAAGACTAAGTACTGGCGTATGCCGCACGGTTAACCATTCACTGTCATAGCTTTCGTCAAGTCATAGCTTTCGTCTAGTCGTCCCTCGTAAACGTCAATTTCGCATAATTTTTTACCTTCATTTAATTGGTGGTAGATTTTAATCGAGTCAGCTGTTTCGACAAATGGTGGACGTGTTCCTTTTTTTTTGTCTGTCAACGGGAATAAGGCTGGGTAAACTCGGTAAAATCTGCACAAGCTCGTAAGTGGTAGTCATATACCATAAATGTGAATAAAGGATTATTGATTATACACTTCCATACGCCAAATGTTCTCATTTGTCTTCGCGACAATCGAGAAAATTACATACGATTACGTTATGTATTAACGTTACTATGATGAGTCAGCAAGCCACGCTAGTCACTGCATGCCGAAACATGTTGAGGTGGCGGCGTGCTTACGACAGATCTCTTGCGTACAAGCGCACACTTACAGCTCCCTTGGCGTGGCGAGCAGAAATTATCAATATATCTTCGACGTGAAGTTCACATGGAATGCACCCTGGCTTCTGGTAGAATGATCACTACATAGAAGTACACTGTACATTCAGAAAATGTACACTATACTTCAGTATATTTTACATTTTCATTTAGTACTAACTTACTTTTATATTTCACATTATAATTTATGTAGCACAACTTGTGAACGCAGCGCACTGCTAATTTTGTCGTGTATTAACGTAATTATTTTGTCAGAAATCATCTACAGCTGTCTACCGATGGTTTTTTTGCCATTGCTTTTTTGCGCTGATCACGTAGACTTTTCACTGCCGCGTGAATCAACTGTCTGCCGCTGTTTCCGCCCCCACCCTTTTTCTAACGCTGATTACGTAGACTCTTCACTGCCATGTGAATCAATTGCCTGTCGTTGTTTGTTTCTTTTTTCCTTTTACCTACGCTAATCACGTAAATACTTCACTGCCACGAGAATCACGTTATTTCTTGTCATCGAAACACCAAGAGGGAAAAGCTCTTCATCGAAAAAATTCATGAGATCTGGCTGTCTTCTCTCTGATAAATTTTAGAGAAATCGATTCGAGCTCGATTTATTGGCGCACACAGTATATTCCTTTTTCGTGCAATCTGCACCATGCAATAAAGGTGGCCATTTTTTGATGAGCGGAGCCTGATACCAGTTTCTGCGTAGCAAGTGGAGCATAGGCATCACATAAAGACAAACTTACAAAACTAACGAAGTAATCCCATCAGTGTTACCAGATGCCCAATGTCGAATAAGGCTAATTCGACCACAAAAATTGCCAACATTTTTTAGCATCGTTAAGTTATGAATATCCACCAAAGATTTGTGCGTCCTACATAATGGCGACAGCCCGTCACATCATCAAGTGATGTCGAAGCTCCATCACGTGATATCGAAGCCCATCATCAATATAAAGCTGATCACGTACGAAAGTTATGGCATTCCGAACAAGGAATTGCACGATTGCTCGATTGCAGACGAGGACGTGAACTCGAAAGGGTTCGTGACATGAACATGGAGCAGTTAACAGACTACCGTACGGCATGTGAACCTAAGACATACTTGGACACGTACTGCAAGACCTACAAAGGAAACGAGGAAGAGGAAGGCTTTCAAGAGTTTTTCCTGAAAGCGTGTCACAAATTTTGGGCGAAGTTTCAGCCACGATCATCGATGGTCACAGATCCCGCTGACAACATACGGTTCCTGGATTGCACAGCAGGTCCTGTTATATCAAATCTCATAAGTGCTTCCTCGAAGGTAGACCACATCGTGTTTGCCGAATGCGTGAAAGCGAACAGAGCAGCTTTGATATCGTGGGTAGCTGGACATCCAGAGGCGCACGACTGGTCGTCCTTCATAAACTTTGTTGTGAGGGATCTAGAAGGAGCCAGCGATGTTGAAGCGGTTAAAAATCGGGAAGAGGAGCTCAAGCGAAAAATAAAGTCTGTTGTTCCTTGTGACGTTACAAGAACGCCGATTGTAGATCTCGAATCCGTTGATGTTGGCAAGCCATTTGACTTCGTTTCAACTGGTTTGTACTTGGAGGCTTGTGTCACCTCCGAACGACAGTACAAAAGCTGTTTGGCAAAAATTTGCAAGTTTCTGAAACCAAATGGATATTTCTTTACGTACGGCGTGTTGGAGCAGACGTACTTCACTCTTGGCAAGAAAAAAATCTCTACCTTTCCTCTGACGCCCACTATGGTCCAAGAAGGAATGAAAGAGGGAGAAATCGAAGATGTAAACTTCGAAATGACGGAGACGAATTACCAAGGGATCTCGAACTCCCGTTCCATTTTTGCTGCGAACGGAAAAAAGTCTGGAAAAGCGGAATTGATTTGAACAGTTTAGTCAGGAAGCGATGTTCATTTAATTTACCAAGATAAACATTAGGGTGGTAAACACGAGAGAAAATATGCCAAGGTTTGCACAAACTGCGCCCAAAATAAGCTGCGAGGTTTCACACGAACGTCTCCTCAGCAAAGTTGTTTTCGAAACTTCAAGATTCGTTGCAATAATTTAAATTCCGAAAATACTCATATAAATGCACTATTCGCCGCTTATTTAACCTGTGGCTTATTTTCTTCTGTATAAGCAGCCCTATTGCGATACCAATCAATACATATTTTCTAAGTTGTCATTGCCAATATTTCGAAACCATTTTCATTAAATGCTGTTTAATACAAGTGGCCTTTACCAGAGTTTATATATCCGTAACGCATAATTATGCATAAATACCGTATTTGATGGAATAAGCACCCCGGGCGCTTATTTCAAATTTCGTGTTCAAGGGGGGCGCTTATTAATAAAATTAGTAGGACTCAGAGTTTGTTTTCTATGATGTAGCTTTTATTAAAAAAAAAAACAAAAACATGACGTTCAAGGTAGTTCATTCCACATCTACATCGTCGTCTGGAGAGTGGTCTCGTCGTCCCTGGAAGTTTTGCGGCATTTACTTAAAGCGCCGAAATGGGACGAGTATTCAAAGAAGAGTTGTAGCGTGAACAAGCGCTTTGCAAGCACATGGACATATCAATTACGGACTGTGAATTGCAAGGAAAGAAACTGATTCACCTTTTTAACCCCAATTACTAACCAGCTGTGACTTTAAACATATGTAATGGAAATAAACCTGGAGCAGCCATGCCTTTAAATTCTTACTGTTTTTAGCGGGAAGGAGATGGCGCTTATTCGAGGAGAGGCGTTTATTTCAAATTTCGTGTTCAAGGGGGGCGCTAATTCGTGAACGCATCAGGTGGGAAACCCTCTAAGACGGATCATGTTTCAGAGTAAAAGTGCGCAAAATTTTATCCGATCTATTGTCAGCAATGCTTTCGCTCGTGTGTACGGCAGGTGAAATCTCTTCTGAACGTATCGGGTAAGTAATGATGTAATGAATGAAGAGAGAACTATCTCAGCGTCAAATCATCTTCGCGATCAGCGAATTTAGAAATAAAGAAAATGACGTCTGTGAAAGGACGAAACCTAAGTGATCACGCAGAGGTAGGGTAACTCTTACTAGTAAAGTTGCCCTTCTTAGATAGTCACCCTTCCTCCATTACAAGTTTATTTTGTTTGAATTCAAGGTCAATTTGTACTAGAAAAAAAGGTATCAGTATTCAATCAACTGTGAATAGTACTCCTACATGGAAGTATACACCATATACCGTATTTGATCGTACCACTGGCTTAAGTAAACAGAAAGATAGCCCAACCCTCAGGGTCACCCTAGCACGCATGTAAATGAAACGCAGGAAGACAATTGACCGGGGTGACACTTCTAGAAAGGTAACCCTACCTCCATGTAAACAGCTCCTGAATGATTACCCTGGACATCCCGGATAGCTAATTGCGGAGGGTTTTACTAACTTGTGGCTAGCTCGGATAAATTCTACTCGTAAATTGGCGTATTCTGTATAACAGATATATCGCACGTCATTAGTTTTGTCTATAGTTTGATGACTTAGGACTCACAATGTTTTAAATATTGGGTGTAAAGTATTTTAATTTCAGTTTTTAAATACGTAGATACCATGGTGAATGGTAATTTAAGATAAAGTAGGAGAAGATGAAGAGTAATATGCGCTTTAAAGAGGTATACACAGTTACCAAAGACTGTTGGATAGTTTAGTTCTTAAAAGAACTGTTTGAAACTTAAGGAGGTAATATTCTACGTAAAGAATAAGCCTAAAGAATCAGAAAAAAGCACGATGCATTTCGGCAGACCACTTATCAAGTGCTATACGTCTGCTAACTAAAGAGAAAGAAAGAAACATATCACCTGCTTATATAGTCTAAAGAAAACTCATGACATCAATCCAACGGAATGTGGGAGGGTCAAAATAGCGATAGTTGGAAAACAAATTCCTTTAGTTCTACCCATGAATGACTTCATCTAGCTGTGTCATTTACGAATTTAAATGCGAATGTGGATCTCGCTATGTGGGTAGAACTAAAGGAATTTGTTTTCCAACTATCGCTATTTTGACCCTCCCACATTCCGTTGGATTGATGTCATGAGTTTTCTTTAGACTATATAAGCAGGTGATATGTTTCTTTCTTTCTCTTTAGTTAGCAGACGTATAGCACTTGATAAGTGGTCTGCCGAAATGCATCGTGCTTTCTTCTGATTCTTTAGGCTTATTCTTTACGTAGAATATTACCTCTTTAAGTTTCAAACAGTTCTTTTAAGAACTAAACTATCCAACAGTCTTTGGTAACTGTGTATACCTCTTTAAAGCGTATATTACTCTTCATCTTCTCCTACTTTATCTTAAATTACCATTCACCATGGTATCTACGTATTTAAAAACTGTGTTTAAATTTGTTACCACGACAAAATCGCCTTTTTATTATTTTAATTTCATCATAGAACTTAAGGGCCGTTTACACGAGCCCGGATTGTCGCCCAACCCCCGGGTCAACCCGTCTACGAATAAACTGTTGTTAACGTCCGCATGGTAGCCGGGTCGACCCGTCTTGCCGGGTTACCCGCTTCAAGACCTGGGTCGACCCGGGTTGGCTAGGTGTGAAGGTATCAAATTTTTGTCAACTTTTCCAGAAAATGAAAATATGTAAAAGTAATGTTGTAAAATAGTATAAAAAGAAGAGCTTTAAGGAATAAAAGATAGACTTTGACCTAATGGGAAGCGTGTGATAACTTACTTAGTCGGTACGCAACATCTCTGTTTCAATTCTATTCTGACTTTATTTAAACACGGTTCTGTTTCACCAAATAATTACGAATAAAACGAAATTAAGTGTTCTTCCAATAGCCCATGTTGATTGGAATAATAAACTAGACATCCTATATTTTACAGATGAAAAACTTTTTAGTTCGTTAATTACATTTAGATAAGAAATTAAATATTAGACAATTGGTTAATCCTCCTTTCAAAAAACCTTCAGTTTCCAATGATATCAGTTGAAAGGTAATTCTAGACCAAAGCGTCCTGACAACCATTTGATTTTTTCATAAAATTAGTTTTTGGGTTTGGTCACGCGAAATTAAACTGAGATCGTCTAGTGTTGTGGTCATGAATTTGGTTAATATTTGGGAAAGTCTCAGATAAGTAACCGGGCCGTAGTTTTTTGCGATCTTTATACATCTTGATACAAAGATACTGCGTTCTTTGGTGATACAGATTTTTTTGAAGCTTATTGATATTAATAGACATGCAGAGCAAACATAACCTTGCTGGGTTGTTATCCGAACAATCTGTTTTGCAATCTTTGAAGTTTATTTGATAATGTAGTTCCTAGACATCTCCAGACATGAAAGCAATAGTCAAAGTATGATTGAATTAAAGATTTGTGAGCCATAATTTATTATGGTCAACAATATCTCATAACCGTCTGAGAATGCCAAGACCCTTGTTACTTCTTTGGTTATCTGCCTGCCGTTAAGCCCGTAAATTCGTATATTTTGCTCAAAATTCTGCTCGAATTCAGCTAAGTACAATAACATTTCGATATATTACTGCGTTCTCCGTGTTAGAAGGTGTTTGTAGTGCTGCTGGCTTTACGATAACTATATGCAGTGGGCGCATTTTATACGGCCGCTGGGATATTTGATGCGGGCGGGTTTTAGCGAGAGGCGAAACGCGATGCTAATTTATGTAGGTAATTTGGATCGTTTGGAATTATTTTTATGTTTTCTTTCCACTGTCATGTGCATCTTTTTTGTCCTGATTTTTAACCGTATTCCGCTCAATCCACTAACCTTATCTCAATTTTAACAAACAGAATGAAATTATCATTTGCATATAGAACTGTTTGACGTATGCTTAACATTCTCCCTCCTGAGATATCTCTCTCTGGCATCAGCCAGAACAAAATTATATCAGGCAACCGTTGGAGGAAAGCGTTAAATAACGGGAACGTCGAAGAAGAGGGAGAATGGGGGAAAGACTAGAAACAGGGAAAGAAATAAAGACAAACAGAAGAACTGATGTGTTTATGAACAGATTGACAGAAACAGATGAACAGACCAAGTTACAGAGACAGGGGGAGACAAGTGCTGCGTGTGAAGTTGTTTCTTTGAGAAATTCAATACTTTCCAATTTTTGAGGTTACGGAATACGTTTTGGTTTCTTAATTATTGCTTTTTTTCTGTTAGGGGGACATAAAGTTTGCTTTCTTGCATTGGTGCAATCAATGACTCATTATAGCAGCATTACCCAGAAACTAGTAAGTTATGTGCTCCTTATCGTGTTCCTGTTTGAACTTCTTACATTCTATGTCTTTTTTTTCTTAATTTGTTTCACCAGGGAGTAAATCTTAGTGCCTCTGTGCAAAATGGGAAGCTGGTGTTTATAGAAGGACTTAAGTATGCTATAAATGGACTGGCAGTTAAGGATGAAGAAACAGCAGATAAACTGGAAAAGAATCCGTTTGTTGGGTTGGGGTAAGAGGTCAAATAAATTTCAAACGACCAGGCAAAATTGGAAAAAATTGAGCCAGGGTGAGATGGACTGCTGGTCAGTACTTTCTGCAAGAGATCTTGCAGCTCAGCTCATGAAATATGAACGGATGAATCGTTTCACGAACTTAAAGAGAATGTAATTTGTTACAGTTCAACTAATAATTAACAATTATTCGGAAGTGAATATTGTTCGTCGAGGGGATTATTCAATAATATTCACTCAGCCTGAGGCGAATGATTGTCTTAGTATAATTACACAGGTGATTGTTTGAGCGAGCAGTTTTAAAATCTCGGAGACATTTACAAAGGTAGCCGCCATCTTGCTTCTGTGCCTTCACTGTTATATTCACCTGTGAATATCGAGAATTATGACGTAATTCTCTGACCAATCACCACGCGGGATTTTCGATAATCGCCTGTGTAATTATACTAATTGGTGTTAAGAAGCAAGTCTTTAATTTTAAATTCACAGTAAACGTTTTGTAATAACACCTTCATAAGTCAAAGCACACATGTCAATGACAAGTGTCTCATAACATGACTCGAGACTCAGATATTTGTGACTTGCTTGTCAAAGAAAAAAGAAAAAAAGAAAAACGATTTGACGCGACGTACGATTTGGTGATTCATAACTTGGGACTCGATTTTTATTAAATTCAGACAGTTGACTTGATCAACTCCTTTTCAAATAAACAATTGTGAATGACTACCTTCTCGTCAACCTTTTCCACATTGAAGTTTGAAAAACTTCTCGATTTGGTAAAGGTGTAGTTGTAGTCCACGGCAAAATTACTTTTTTCCGCATAAAGACTACCGACGTAACCTCCCGAAAAAGCCAAAATAGTCACGGGAACTGCCGAAACTCACTAGATGAGACAGTGACTTTTCGAGTGAAGGCCCCTCGTCGGAGTGCACGGCAAAACGATATAAAAGCTTGGTGGTAGTTCACTCCGACGAAAGGCCTTTGCTCAAAACCTCAGGAATCCATTGTTATAACCTCCATTTATCGCCAAGTCACTCTAGCATGTTTTAACAATCGAAGAACGCTAAGTTGTTCATAACTTGACTAACTTGATTCTTGGTAGCAACTCGATGTGACTTCACTTGATTCGAAGCAGTGACTTTATTCGCTCGAGACTCGATTTTGACACCAAATTTGGGACTCGGGACTTCCTTATGACTTGTTGATCTAGGACGTTCTTCCATCTTTTCCACTACCATGGTGGAAGACGTCTCGCAGTGTTTCAAAACAGAAACTTAAAATGTAGAAAGCATCTGCATAGCAATGCTAAAACACAAGCAAATCGCAATCCAAGATAAGAACTACGTTTCTTTGGTATACGGTATCTGATCATCTGTAGGCATTCACCATGTTCTTTATTCTCAATTTTTAGCGAGCCTTCCTTTTCTCTTGAACCACTGTATGAGAAGGTAAAATCAGAGATGTCCAAGCTTAATGATGGTGGTGACCTGTGTCTCTTGTTGATTGATGACGTCTCGGTATTTCTCAGTCTTGGTGTTTCGGCCACAGAGATTCACGACTTCATCCACTACTTCTTGGTTAATGTCTGCACGCAAGATAAGGTATGAACTTTGGTTTCTATATTACTAGGGGGCCGTTCATATGGACTCGGATAATAGGGTTACCCTTCCCCTCGCGCTACTCTGGCCGAGATACTTTTTATAAGTAATGCCATGAAATGAGGTGTTTTAACTATTAAACCTCCCGCTCGATGAGGGTCGTTCAGTAAATAACCCGAGGGCCGAAGGGAATTCACAAAAAAACCCGAATCGAGCGGGAGGTTTGATAGCTAATGCACCGAAATTTCATGGTATTACTTTGTAATATCACGCTTGCCGAAATTCAACTAATACTACCTCTGGTGACGTCAACCCGGGTCGTATCAGTCCTAATACGACCTGGTTTGACGTCACTGCAGGTAGTATTAGTACAAATGAATTTTAATGAGGTAAATTAGTTGTTAATGGAACCTGGAAAAACAAAAGAAATTGAGGGAGATCTTCGCATGGATACCACAGAATTTTTGTATAAATTAAAGGAGCTGGGTGATATCCCTGAGGGTGCTATTATTTGTAGGATGGATGTTGTGGGTCTTTATCCACATATTCCACACGATGAAGGATTAGAAAGTATAAGGGAAGCAATGCAGGAATATAATAGTAATTTGGGTTTGGAAAAACGGGTGCCTGTTGATGAGTTGGTAGATTTGGCAAAATTAATTTTAGAAAATAATTATTTTGAGTTTGAAGACAAAATCTACCATCAAAAGTTAGGTACTGCAATAGGTACAAAGTTTGCACCCTCTTTTGCCAACATCTTTATGTCTAAGTTAGAGGTAGAAATGTTGAGGGGATATCACCTGGATCCACTAGTATGGTGGAGGTTTTTGGACGATATTTTCCTCATTTGGCTCCATGAAAGGGAAAGTTTGTTAGAATTTTTAGATTATGTTAATTCATATCATGAATTAATTAAGTATACATGGGGATGGTCGTATGAAAAGCTTTCATACTTAGATGTTATGGTTATGGTTCAAGGTAAAAAGATCTCGACAGATGTTTATTGTAAACCAACGGATACGCATCAGTATTTACATTACGGATCCTGTCATCCGAGGCATGTAAAGAAGGGGATTCCTTATGGGCAAGCCTTGAGAATTAAACGGATTTGTAGTACGGAGGAGAGTTATAGAGATAGATTACGAGATCTTCGTAGTAATTTTATAAAAAGAGGTTTTAAGGAGAACTTGGTAGATTCGGAATTTGAGAAGGCCAGAGTTAAGACCAGGGAGAGTCTCCTTTGTCAAGATAGTAATAGAAGAGATATTAAGAGAAATAAGAGAATGCCATTAGTTATGACGTTTCACCCTGCATTGTCGGGGGTGGGTAAGATTATTGATTCACTCTGGCTTATTTTGCATGCCTCGGAGGACATGAGAAATATTTTTGAAGAAAAGCCGATGATTGTATACCGGAGACCTAAGAATTTAAAGGATAATTTAGTGAGGTCTAAACTTAAGGGAGAAGGTAGTGGGGATAAGGGTATGCGAAAGTGTGGTAAATCACGCTCCCAAATTTGCAATTTTGTGGAGGAAGGTTCCACATTTTGTAGAAATGGTCGTATATTTTATATTAATTATTTGTTCGATTGCGATTCGGCAGGAGTGATTTACCTTATAATATGTAAAAAGTGTTCGAAGATTTATGTGGGCAGTACAATAACATCTTTCAGGAGGAGGTTTAATAACCATAAAAGTAGTGTTAAAAGGTATGGTAATGGCCAAAGGGGTATACCGGGGGAACATTTGTATGCCCATTTTTATGAGGGGGAGTCATGAGGGAATTAAAGATATGCTAGTAAAAATAGTTGATAGGATGGATGTGTCAGACCCAACCAAAAGGGAAGGTTTTTGAGCATATAAATTGGATTCTTTTGTACCTAAAGGTTTGACCCTTAGGGACTTCTTTTGAGTACTTTTTAACGGATTTTTTAAATTTTTTAAGTTATGCTATGTATATAAGGAGCATCTTCTATCATGTATTTCTTATTTTTGACAAAGGGGCAGTGCCCCGAAACGTTGAAATAAAGTTTTTTTAAAAGTTTTATCTTGTCAGATATATATATATAGATATAGATATATAGATATATACATACATCAACATAATATGCATATACGTATATTTATAACACATAAATAAACGTGTATGAATACAAATACATATATACAAGGCAGAAATTTAGAGGCGGACTTCGAGGACATGTCGTCTATAAACGGCATTTGTCCTTGGATAATAAAATTTCCTCTCAAATTGTGCGGCCACTGTTGGCCATGCCTGGAGCACTATAAATTTGTTCGTTTAGTGGCTAAAAAATCAAACCAAAACAAAAAATCTAAAAATGTACAGTTGCAACAAAACTTCTCATAATTTCTGAAACTTCTACACAAGTATGGTTTTTAAGTTATACCAAAAAGGTTTTGATACGTTCGTTGACTTCTCGTCGATTTCTTTATTTTGAACAAGGGAGTGTTTCCGTTCTTGTTTGAAACCGCGTCGATTTCAATATCGTCTTCTCCCGTTTAGAAAACTCCCTAGTAAGTAAGATTTACTTGAGAGTAAAACTTAATTTAAGCACGCTAACCTCGTTCGGATTAAACTGATTTCCAAGAGGGGCGTGCGATATATACAAATAATTACATTAAAATAAAAGACAAGTAACAATATATACATGCGATGAATGATTAAATTGGAAGATTAACTTCGGTAAAATTTTACCCCAGGCTGATAGAAGAAATACCTTTTGTAAAAGGGCTCAAGGATTGAATACCTTTGGCTTCATCGGGTAGGCTATTCGATAATTTAGCCGCGCTATAACTAAAACTGTTTTTCAGGAATTCCGTTTTAGGCATAGCAATAAATAGACCAGTCGATGATCCCCGGAGATTGTAATGCTGGGAAGCGTCAGTTGACCGAAACAGCTCAATAAGCACTCCTGGAGATAAATCATTTACAATTTTAAACATTAATCTTCCTTTTAAAAAAGCACGATGCTCGCTCAAAGTCCTCCATCCAAGCTGATATCGAGCTAACTCCGACTGGCCAAGTACATTTGAACAGTCAGTGATGATCCTAGTAGCTCCATTGTATAATGTTCTGAACGACTTGATAATGTAACACCAATAGAATCCCACACTTTACAACAATTGAAGTGTGGTTGTATTAATGCATTATAGACTGACAATAGAATGATACTATCAATGCACGATTTTAGTCGTCTAATTGCCCCAGTACCCATGGATATTGTCTTCGATAATTTCTCGATGTGGTCCTCCCATGATAAAGATTGATCTATCAAAACGCCCAAAGCTTTTGTAACCTTCACTCTCTTGATCGGTATATCAGCAACAAAAATGTTGGGCACTTTCCCTAAATTTCTTAGGTTGAATCGCCAGCCAATCAACAAATATTCAGTTTTAACTAAGTTAAGACTTAGCTTGTTAGCCAAGAGCCACTCCCTAACGTTTTTAAGGTCATGATTTATAGCCTTTTCGACTTTTTCAATTGAGTCACCAGATCCGGTCAACGTAGTGTCATCAGCATACATTCTAATCTTCGCGTGTCTCAGACAGACTGGCAAATCATTTTTGTATTACAAAAAGAGAAGGGGACCCTGTTTACACAAGAGCCGTCGATGGTTTCGATTTCTTGGGCATAGCCCAACACTTCTCTGTACAGATAAAAAGTGAACTGAATGATCTGCAATATGCCCATCATTTATGATGGGCAGAATGTACTATAACTCCCCCCCCGGCTTCCGCGAAATAAACAACGGAATCTTTACACGCTAGTTAAAAAGAGATTTAGCTATGTAAATAGTAGTTGCACGAATGTTCTATCATCTATTTTCGTTGACTTTCAAGGAATGCTTGTTATATCAAAATCACACTAAGGACAAGATATTTTATATTTCAGGCTGGTAGTTTGGTTATTTTAGTCCACGCCGATCGTGACTTAAGAGATTCAGATGAAGAAATCCTCGAGAAACAGTTAATATACAAGTCCAATTTTGAACTTCATGTAAGAGGACTCAGCAGCGGGTATTGCCGAGAAGTTCACGGTCAGGTTCGGTATACAATTACATTATTACATCAATCTTTAACTCTTTTTGTTACGAATCCAACTGTAACTAACCCCAAACGATTTTGCTCGTCAAAGGGAGACCTCTTCGGCCGGAAAGGGGAAGGCGCTAAAGGCCAAAGTTGTGGTCGAATATACTAATGTCCAGTCCGACTGGCAATCCAAGTCATACTTGCATATTGCTTACGAGCGTAAAGGGTCTTCATCCGAGTAAGGTATTCTATGTAAGATCCAGTTTCTGTAAACGATTCGAAAGTCTTGGCATTGTGATACACGCACGATGTTGTATTGTGACGCCATCACTTCATTGAGAAAGGAAAAAATCTTATATTTTTCTTGATCACATTCTGGGCTCTCTCCCCCAAATTAATCATTTATAGATTTTAAGAATGGTTTTAGTGCATGAGATATGGAATTCTGTATGTGAAAATTGCCTTAAAAATACTTCTAAAATTGCGATAACTTTAAATCATAAATTATTAATTCCACTGCATACTTTTTCATAGATTGTAGCTTTCGTTGAAATGACTATCAAAAATACAGCACAATATAACTGATAACAAAAATTGATATTTATCGATGACGTTAATATGACGTCATCATATTACATCACGAAACCTAAAGACTTTGACTACATATTCCACTCATACAATATCTTGATTATTCCTTAAATCTGTAATCCCTTCCTAAAATATATCAGCTACTGAAATGAATCGTCCTTACCAACGGAATTCGTCTGAAACCCTTAATAGCTCTTGTACATTTCAAATTATGTGAACAACAATTCTTGCCTGTGGCGAGATCACTTGTCGAAACATCACAAAAAGCCAAGACTTTCTTTTTTTACGGAAAGGGGATCTGATATTAAATTTCTTACTCGCTTATAGATCCTTTTTACTCGTGTGCACAAAGACCAACCTAGGGGACAAAGCAGAAAGAATTTGGAAAAATCGTTTCTGAACGTCGGAACTTTGCAGTTGTCCTTTAGTTCGAACGGGTCGATTTGCATGAGTATAAGGGGGTCTGTATAGCATGTCTAAAGGCGCTGTTACACCGTACAGCTTGTCTTGCGACTTATGCCGCAACGACTGAATCCGTCACGTTGCAGTTGTACGATAAAAGCGGTGTTTATTCCAGGAATTGGCCAATGAGGGCCCGGTGGGCCCTCTTCTGAAATTGTAGAGGGCCCTTTTTCTAGAAAGGGGGCCCAAGGTACTTTAACATTTTTATAACGTCTTTTTACTCAGCGGAGCGCTTGTCTAATAAGCTTTTCTTTGGGTGAGAAGGCCTGGAAATGATGCCACATCTCGTAAGCGACTCGAGCAAGGTGCAGAGCGAGATAAAAACAAACAAAGAAGAGAAAGACAACAAGATAAAACCGCGATCACCTGGTGATGGTTTCAAATTCTTCATTTCAGACGTAAAAACTTTAAAGGAATCCTTAGAGAAATTTTGCGCGCCCCATTTGCCGCACTGACATAAATTTTGTGCGGCATTATTTCTCGAATTGCGGAAATCCCGCAATGCCGTACTCTAGAATAAACCCTGAAAAGAGAGCGTTACACTAGGCAATTTTATGTGCAACTTGTTCTGGAACGGCGACCGAAAAGGCGAGAGTGATCTGGTCATTCATTTCCTAGGCTGATCACGATTAACGGTGTGAGAAAAGTAGCACGAAAGATTTTACGCTGTGCAACGCCTCAAAAATTGTTTGAAGCATTGCCGCAATCATTGTGAAAAGTAGAACTTGCCTTAACTTCGTGCAACGCTTGCAGCAACAAAAATGTTTCGAGACTTAATTGGTGATTGCAGACCATGTTACACGATGTAATTTCTCGCGCAACTTGTCTCGCAACAAGTTGCAAGATAAGTTGCATAGTGTAACAGCGCTTTAAAGATTTCTCCAACGATTACGTCATTGAAATGTTCGCAAAGTATGACGGACAAATATTTGCATATGTTTATATCATATGTGTATGTCAAGTAACATTTAAAAGTCGAGCAGGAGTTTTTTAATGGATTTACAACACGAGACCACAGCCGAGTGTTTTAGATCTGATGAAGCAGGTACTGCCTGTTTTTTAAACGACTTCAAAAACGAATCCCATAATACACTTACTCGCGAAAACGTTTTAAGGTGAAAAGTAAGCTTGTTTTTATCACGTTAACACACGACACGGTTATGATTTTCCTGTGTATTTTCCTCATGAAGTATTAATGAGTTTTAAGGCAATAGTAACACTTGAAGAACATGTGGGCATTACCTTGGGGCTTCAGATAATCTTTGGCTGTTTGTCCGCGAACTACTTCGGTCTGCAAAACGCACTGTATGTTGACCATCAAATGCACTATTCCACCCTTAGACGGTTATGGCGAAGTTCCGTTCTGCTGATTGTATTATTAAACGTCACCGCTTTCAACATAATTGACTGTAAATTCCTGTTAAGAGTTGCTCATTAACCATTCTTGCAGCTCGATATTATTGATCATGATATTGCCAGGACGACCGGCTGCCCGTCACAGAAGACTGTACAATACAAGATCATGGACAAAACTGTTAAATTTTTTGCTCCCGGAACTTCCTCCTCTGTTCTGTAGGTCAAATTCTCAACGTAAATCTGAAGTGTGAATGTTCATATCGGTTTCCGTTTGACCTTTGTATTTGTATTTCAATTTAAAAGTCAACTTGAGCATGGATCAGTGAGAGCAGCGTTAGGTTATTATACTGTCCTTTGAGAATGCATTATTGGTAATAAATATGAGTAGCCATCACGAAACACGAAGAGTAGCCATAAAAGAAGTAATGAAGTTTTAATTTGACGTTTCTTTGTCAACTTATTAAGATTACAATTTATTACTTCTTTATGGCAATTTTTTCTGTTTTGAGCTGGGCACTGAGATTTACTACCAGATTACGTTATCTATCTGGTAAATCCCTTGCTAATATTATTGCTACTTGTTTCTTAATGACAATTTTAATGTTCCAATAATATATTGATTACTTATTAACCGAGTGTGAGGTGATTGCGGGAAGTATTTGCCTGAGGTTTTCGTACAAACCGAGCGACGAAAGAGCGAGGTCTTTGCCGGGTTAAAGAATTTATTACACGGTTTTTGTTTCCTTTCTTCATCTCTTTTAACGAACTTTTCAGTTGGTGAGTGAGCAGCTTAGGTTTACTTGCTTGTGTTTACCTATTACTTCGTGGGCTTTTTTTTTGCATCAATATCATCTGTTTTTCTGCTAAAAATTGTTGACAAGATTTAACTATGCTACTTTCAACTTAACTACATTTTTGGTTTGTCATTGTAAATCATATGTAAAGCGTACCTGAATCTGGTTTGTTTGTCTTCAAACCAGCTCGAAAATTTTCTCGCCAAAACTTGCCGGTCTGTGCGAAAAACTTTTTGCACAGCTGGGCAGCCAATCAGCGTGCGTCATTTTGCGTACGAACCGGATAGCGAGCTCAGCCATATAATAAATTTAATTATGGAAAGGTAATGTGAGATTTTGTTCCCCTAGTGACCTCCGTAGTGAAGCAATCCGAGAGGTCGAAATTTCTCCTAGTTGACAAGTCTGTCAACAGGTATCGACAATCCCGTTTCTTCAATCAGCAACAAGTTTGCGACTAACTTGCAGAGCCATCGCAAATTGTTGAAACAATTTCCAGTAGTATAAGAGAAAACATAAATTGAAAATAAACGTGTCGTGAACAACTCAACATATGAGCTTATTAACAAGACAAGCGTATCGTGATAGTATTTGGACTTTATTCAAAGCCGTCGTAATTATAGGCTCATATCTTGAGTTATTTACAACATGTTTATCGTCTGTTTATGTTTTCTCTCACATTTCGTCAAATTGTCGGCTGACAACGAAGTTTAACCTGCACTAGGCTTGTTAAGGCATAAAATCTCACAAAAATTTGCATCAAGCTTGCAAAAAAACCGTTACAAACTTGCGTTCAACAAAGCGGAGCAAGTCGTGCGAACGCATTCCTATACATGCTTCTTCAACGACTTTTAAACCAATGTACCTAAAAATTTAAGACTTAGGCAGATTTTTGTCGTGTAGTCAACGTCTGTATGAAGCTATGATGATTTTGTTAAAATTTATTAAATACACACACATACTTAGTTATAAATAAAACAAATACTTAACTGCTGTTTCGAAAATCTAACAAGACATCGTTAAAGCTCTCTGGTTTGATTCAACCTTTTACTGTTTGAAATGTGATTTTGTATGTCCAATAGGCATTTCATAAATAAAATGGGTTCTTGAATTGCAGTACCATAGCAATGGAAAAGGCGCATATTATATGTCAAAGCTTAATAGAAAATTTTCCACGTTCCAGTGGCAGATGTATTCCTATCGAAAAACCCTGAAATTCAAAATTTTAATCGCTTAAAAATTTTCTGCGCGCTTAGAGATTGGTTGTTACAACCTCCACAAGTCATGAATGGGCGGTTACTGCAACAGTAACAGGCACACAAATATTTAACTCTCCAACTATCCATCATGTTTAACTTGTCTTCCTCCGTACAGGCACCAACTTGTAAGTTGTTTGATTCTTTCATTGTCAATACTACCATCCTCTGGCACCATAAATTCACTATACTGTGGATCTAGATTAAAATCGTTCAGCTTCGCAACTACAGCGTCGCTGCAGTTTCTGGATTCAAGCCCTCGCATTTTGACATTCCAGTATAATCGAATGCGGTTGTGGAATGTCACATACACCAGACAAGGAAGCGAGCCTTCTTCATTTACCGCGTACAATCCGGAAGAAAATGCCGAGACAGCCTCTCCGAACTTAAAATTCACCATATTCTCATACTGGTCCATTATATAGGTTTCTCCATCCCAAGCACAGAACACAACTTCGTCTGTGCCGTCCCCGGTAATGTCAACTTTCTGTACAGCAAAGAAGTTACGGTTCAAGTCAACGGACCAGTTTAGCTTGTCATCTTTGATCACAGCAAGAGTCCCGTTCAGTGTACACATGGCAATGAAATTCGAAGGTGTTGAACAACTTCTGGCTGGCTCACAAACCCAGCTGACCATGTGCGCCGGAATAGAAGACATGTCACTTCTAGGGGTTAGGGGATGGTGGGATTTGCTGCTGCTCTCTGTGGTGGAATGGCAATCCGCAAAGGAAATGATAGATTCCTTAGTAAAGACCAAAAACAAGGTTATCCGGGTTAAAGATTTAAGTCGAGAAAAATACAATTTAACCATTTGAACACTAACTTCAGAATTTAGTGCTGGCTAACGCATGACGATTTTGTTTACCACAAAATGTTTAGCCCTGAAGCCTTAGCTGTGTTTTGTCTGTATCCAACATTTTAATTTTACTCTGGTTAACGCCTGACGATTTTACTTGTAAAGGGGAGACATCTCGGACTGGAAAGGGCGAATTTTTTTACGTCCACTTCAAGATGGTGGATACCTACCGTGAAAGCTTCAGAAGTATTCGCGCTCGCGTTATAATTCAACATGTCCTTTTACCTAGGATTGGGGTTAGCATTAGCTCAAATCCTAAACCTAACCCTAATCCTAAGCCTAACATGAATCTTAGGTGAGAAGACAAGGTGAATTGTAATATAACGCGAGCGCGAATGGTTCTCAGACTTTCACAATAAGTATCCACCATCTTGAAGTCGGCTTAAAAAAAAATCGCCCGGAAAGGGTTTTCGGACTTACTTAATTTCACGAATTTTCACCTGTTGCAAAGGAACACGAGAATCAACGTAAAACACTCAAAGTTTCAGAGATTTCAGGACAGATCACGCGAATCTGTATTTGGCGATTGTGAGTCAAGTTCTCCTTTCTGATGACGAGCTGTTTTGATGTCATCATGACGTCATCAAAAAAACAAAAATCCTATACTTTTGCGTGTTATATTTCTAACTTACGTTATTTTTTCTAGGCATGATTTCAAGTTACACCATCTTTAACTAAAATGGGTTTTAAGAATGTTAAAAAATGCCTGAGACATTGAGCTTTTAATGCTAAAATACGTCTTTGAAAGATCTTTAAAATTTGATCCATGAGTAATCGCATGTGTCCTTTTTCATAGTGGGTGGTTCTAGTTCAGATGTCTTAACTTTTAAAAATATTGCGCAATGCTGACAAAGGTGAAAGTTATAGTTATTCGGGTTTTTAGATGACAATGTGTGACGTCAACTTGTTACGTTACCACGGGAAAAAACCTTTGCTTACTTTTGCTTTGAAACGTTACTGATTATTTATAATTAACTAGTACTGCCGTATTTCGATTACTGCAGTGCAGTATGAGGAAACTGCAATAAAGAATTGTCGGACTAGCTTAAAAAGCTGCAAAATAGGGCTGCTAGAGTGGTTACCTTTTCGAACTCTTATAGGCATTCATTAGAATTGTTGGGTGAGCTTATATGGGATAATATATAAACTAGACGATATAAACAATTAGCTGTGATAATTTATAAAACCGTTAACAGAAGCACACCAACTTATGCAACTAGAATTTTTGGAAATGTCAATTCGGTACATTCGTATAACCTGCGAGATTCGGATGTCAATACCATGTACCAAGACCATAATTATACTGAAACTGGTATGAACAGCTTTCATTATCAAGGTGGCGGTCCTCTGGAATGGTCTATCGAATAGTGTAAAAAGTCAAGTTACTCTGAGATCTTTTAAAGAACTTTCATAGTTAAAGTTTTAGTTAATTTATGTTAAAGAATAAGAAAAGAAACTTTATGTAGTATAGTTTTGTATATAGTTAATGTAATTATATTTAATTCTAATACACGGCTCACTGGAAGATCTTTTGAAAATGAAGTGAGTCCGTATTTAAATAAAGAGTATCTCTGGCAGCAGCGAGATCATTACTCTGATTGTTCAAGAAAATCACGCAGTCTTTCCCCGTCGCCAGCTGTCGGCGATTGTCGGCGACGGATGTTTCGATTAACAATTGTCGTATGAGCGACTATTGTAATTGTTGTAGAAGTTGAAATAGATTGAAGTTCTACAACAGTCGCCGATCCAATCACAACAATTATAACTCGTGTTTCCATAAAGTCGCGTATTTCCATTAAGACTCTAGCGGCGTCAGTCGCCGATTGAATTCAGCAATTACAACTATTTGGAAACCAGCCCAAGAACCTGTCAAGTAAAAGTTTTTGTAAGAAAGGAAGAACGTAATCGCTGAGCGGTTTATTCAAGAAATAAAGAACGTAGTTGGCCGCTGATTGATCTGCAATGACAGTTGCAAAAACCAAGAAATTGAACAAATCCTTGTTCAGAAGGACTCTCGTATTCTTAGATATCCACTGTTTTGAAGTGCTGCCTCACAATGCAGTGCCATCAAAATCTGGCAATTCATTGGCTTAACTCTTTTTGGTCTGTACACGACTTTTTAATTTTACTCTGCCTCGCACCACACAAATTTATTCCTCAACAGGACACGTCTCAGACCAGAAAGGGTTAAACAGATACCTCAATTAAAGCCTTGTTTACATGAACAGAAGTTGTCCCTGGTGGGAGGGTTACCCTAGCCCCTGAGCGATCCTGGGCGAGATGACTTTCAACACATTTCTTTGTAAATCGCAGAGACCCGTTTACATCAGAAGTCGCAAAGTTATCTCGGGGGCAATGGTGACCCTGGGGGTAGGGTGACATTAGAACACGAGACAACTTTTTGCCATGTAAACACTTTGTCCCTCTTTGACTCGCCTGGGAGGGACAACTTGAGACACGATGAGGATGCGCAAACTTTGTTATTTCCAAATCACAGTCAAAGTCGTCTGCAAAATTGCAAGATAAAAGATGGGCTTTCACTTCTGCGATGATTGAATCCTTAATCGACTGTTTAAGGCAATACAAGTGTCCATGTGAATTCACTCCAGTCGATTTTAATCCCGATGAAGTACAGCTGTACGAAGAAGTTCGGCAAGAGAAAAGTAACTCTTCCCACTTCCTTCAAAGTCAAATCAGAGTGAGGCAACTTTGGTTTTCCCCATGTAAAGACTAGCTATAAAAGTTGACTTGGGGGTGTAGGTAACCCTTCCACCAGGGGCAACTTCCCTTCATGTAAACAGGGCCTAACTCTCTTTGGTCCGTATTCGACTTTTTATGTTCGCTCTGGCTAATGCTAGACGATATTCTCGTCAATGAGAGACGTGTCCTACCGGATACGTTAATCTAATTTTAGCTCTGATAATGACTCGTCTTCACTTTCTACCAAGTTCTTCGATTGTAACAATTTTAATCTAACCTGTGGCATTAATTGTCCCGTCTGTTTTTGAAGATTTTCTTTCAATGATTCCTCAGCACAAACCAAATAAATGTACGCTCCACCTGGCTGAGACACAAGGATCGCCGGAGATGTTCCACTGCGTCCATCGACCACGGACAGAGATTCCACTTGTCCTGATAACTTCCATTTTTTAGCACAAACGAACTTCCCTTCGAAAAGAGTTCGGTTTTCCGAAGTGCCCTAAAGATTATAAAAATAAAAAAGACCCAAAACGTAATTTAAACAAAGTAACTTTTCAGTTGTATTGCATGAATGACGGTTCAGTGGTAAGACCCTTTTTTACCGCTCACTTCGAGTTGAACTCCTCAGTCAGCAAAAACCCATACGCCAAGGTCCGTTCTCAATAACGAGTTTGCTGTAATTTTTATCGCCGACCCAACATTGATTTAAAATCGTATAAACCGTCGAACGTTTCACTGTAATTTGGATGACTGCCGTCACTGGCTGAGATATGGGCTGACCTTTTACAGCGAGTTTCACAGCAACGTTATCAAGTAAGCTACATACTTCATGGCCTATTTCCTCTTTAGATCTTCCGGTACTACTTTCGGCATTTTACTGGACCCACCTAGCCGCTGATATTTTGCCGACGGCTTAGCAAACTGCGATACGAGATTTCGGCGCAAAATTTAAACAGCTTAGCTCAGTGTAACGGAATCTACAATGCCGTTAGTTTATGGAAATAGCTGCAAATTAAAAAAGAGAAAAGAATACTTTGCGAGGATTTTACTACTCGAAAAAGGCTTACAGTTTGACCTACTAGCTAAAATCCTGCCAATATTACTGTTTCTTCATCAACGTCTGGCATTATTTCCTGACCAAACCTGAGCTCTAGCACTATCCTTAACTCTAATTAAATGTATGATAATAAGAAAGTAAATAGCTGTATACTCTTTACCATACTCTTTACCTCTTTCGCTCCAAATAATCAAATGAATGCGGTGGCATGCATAATCTCCCCGCCAAATGCAGTTTCGCTTGCCCAGTCTAACCGATCTTCCTTTTTCGGTTCTCCGCATACTGTCATTCAGAGAACCTACTGCCTCACCTTTCCACTTGTTGATCCACTTCCTGAAACATTTGCAGCAATCGTAGGGTCAGCTTTGCTCTGAGTTTGCTTAAACAGACCTTTTCCCTCTTTTGGAGTTCTGTTTTTGAATTTTTCCCTCCTTTGAGTTTTGTTTAACGAGAGTTTTTTCACTAGGTGTTACATCTTGAGCTTCTAAAGTTTAAAATAACAGGAACTGCGATTAATCATCATGAAAGTGATCACCTTTCAATTTAACTAATTTACTTAACTTCATTAGTTAATCCAATATAAGGGCACGAGAGATTCTCGTGAAAACTTAACTCTCGATATTCGTGAGAATGTGCAGTGTTCCGACTGTATTTAAGAATCATCCTCAGAATTACATGAACAGAATATTTCATGAATTGACCTACACTGCTAAAGTCAACTGGAAAAGTTGACTATAGCGGGATTCGAACTCGCATCTTCGGATTACCAGACCGCTGCTCTGCCCGGCAAGTTCGAATCCCGCTCTTGTCAATTTTTCTGGCTCACTTTAGCAGTGTAAGTCAATTCAAGAAATATTCTAAGCTATTTATATTCACAATTTTTACAGGGCGCGCCCTACGCTCTGCCTCAAGCCTTCTTTGGTCGATGATATCTCTTGACGTTTCCTTGGTACACACGAACAATTAACCGTAAAACAACCAAATAGACCAAATGATCCGTTTGAGATATTTACGCGAGACTTAAAATGAAAACAAGTTTTAAAATATTATGTTTTTACAAGTATTTAATATATTATATCAATGAAAATGATTGTTCTATTTGATTATATTTCGTTGAATCGTATGAAAAATTAGTAGGGCACAATGTTTTTGGTTTTTTTGTTTGTTTTCTTTTTTGGGGGGGAATTGACCTCACGATTCGAAAAATCTACCAATTTGTTATAACCGCATAGAAAATTTCAAACAAAAATCTTAAAACTTGAATTTATGGTAACGTTTAAAAATTTCCAGTCAAATGTCTGTGAAAAAAGTTGGCGATTTTAGGGTTAATATTGTTATAGAGATCCGTGTACTGTGGGTGAACGCAAAATTTTGAAACGGATCAAGAAAGCCACCTTTCTATGCAAGCGGTTAAGCGCGCTGGATGGGGCATCAGTGGCAGCACAAAGGACTTCTTGAGAGATTTTTACCCCGTTTCTTCCAAAGTCAAGGAGCCTATGGCGATCTTGATTTGTTCTCAACGCTTCAGTCCTATTCTGAACAATTTTGGTCCCCTTGAAATCGTTCTGGAGACGAAGAATTCCCAGATTTTCACAAATGAACAACCTGTCCTAGAACTTGCGTGGTGTTACTCGTCTACAACAGATCTCCTTTCTTCTAAGTGTACTACTTCAACAACCACCAGTCCGCAAAATCAAAAAGTTATCGCTCAATGAACTCTGAGGAACATCATGGCAAAATGACATGCTTACTAAAGGTAAAAGTAAAGGTAAAGTGCCTTTATTTCTACTGAATAACCCTATCAGCTACCTGAGCTGTTCTCCCTAGAGGCCCAGTAAGGGCCACCCATCATGGGTCCAGTGTTCGGACAGAAGGAAACCGGAGTACCTGGAGAGAGCCTGCGATGCTTGGTAGAGACAAACTGGGCAACGCTCTTCTCACATGTGACCAAAGTAACTTTAATCAGATTACTGCAAGGAGCCGGGATCGAACCCTAATCACAGTGGTGAGAGACACGTGCACTACCACTGTGCCACCACCACCCATTATTCCACATAGTTGTAACAGATGTTGTCCAGCCCCCTATTGGTTAGACTATTTAAACTCAGACCAAGGATACTTTAGTCCGTTTAGTGCATCACTTGGCATGAGTACCACTGGAGAGATTCCGCTAGACCGGCATATGCTGGTTTTTACCGGTAAAAAAAACAACTTGTACCGGAAAAATCTTAAGTTGACGGTTTCTTGCATCGATAAATTTTGTTTTTGGCGTTAAGATTTCAACGTGCTTTAATACAGATCAGAGTCGTCCACTGCCAATAAAAACATGATCTAACTTTGACGCCGAGGTTAACCGCTTTCTCTTGAGCTGAAATTGACAACGTGAGATTGGTGAGTATATAAGTATTGACTATATGCTGTGCTGCCGAACATACATACAATGGTTATACGATTGAAAAAAAATCCACTGGGAATGTTATACCTATATTACTAACAATCGATACATCTATTTGACATAAAATATGTGAATTAAAAAGTTTATGTAAAAGAAGTGTTGTGCTAACGCACAATCGTAACCGTTTGTTTTACACTTTTCTCAAGTCTCGCAATATCCCTCGTGTTTGGATCACAGTATCCAAACGCGCGGGATAACAGTATCCAAACACAGGAATCAATTTGGTGTTTCTCAAATCTCTGTGACGTTTTTGAACACTCGTACTCGGCTCGTGTGATCAAATTTTCGCGTGTACTCGAACTCGACCATGTAACACTCGCTCTTTGCAGTTCGTTGGTCATAAACTGATCATAATACAGTAGAAAATGTGGACTAGGAGCCCAAGTAGTTTCTCCTTCACAAATCACGCCCATATTTTTCTGCACCGACGTCTCTCACAAGGTGTTTCCATGCACGAGAAAGTGTTAGCCAACCAAACAAATGGAAGCCATCATTAACATGAAAATTCAGTGGAAAATAAATTATGCTGTTAGGAATTAACTCCTAGTTAAAATGTTTTCCAAGGCAAATAAAACAGCTGCTAAAGGCTGACGAAAATAGGCCTCAGATCTTGCAAAACTCATTGAAGACCTTTCACACATTTGTACATAAAAAGCTGCTTTAATAACAACGTAACGCAATATTTCTGCCAACCCCATACTCCCTCTCAAAATTCTAAATTTGTACGTTGGGACGTGTTTAACGAAAACAGTTTTTAAATTATTCGTAGCCATTACCCCTTTTGCTCCAGACTTTATCATTCTTCCTTTACTAGTGACAATTTCAGCTAAACCACGTGTTTCCACACAATACCCTTTTATTAAATTTCACATTTAATTTCACAAGTGAAAAACATATGGAATTGGATCATTTTCATCCATGAAAATTTTATTTCACATATGAAATGGGAACCTACTAACATATGAAATACCCACTTCACATGCGAAATGAACTGGTTAAAAATTTCACATGTGAAATGTTAGTGCTTGAACTATGAATTTCACATGTGAAAACTAAGTTCACATATGAAATTTTCCTTTCACATATGAAACTGAAACAATTCACACATGAAATGCTGTTTTAATATGTGAAATTCCATGCGAAATAGTCACAGAGGTGCACGGCTGTACGAAGCACGGGCGGCGGGCGCCCCTTTATTTTCTTAGGATAAGGGGACTAAGCTCCTCTAAAAAGTCGCTATTAAAGCAGGCGAGTTAAGGTGGTTCTATACATTTGATATTTCAAAAAGTCGATTTTTTGGAATTATCAAAATTTAGCATTATTAAACATTACTTTTTCATTCTTCATTGCTATTTTCTTGATTTCGACCACGCAAAAGGATTAAATATTGAAAAGAAATTGCCAATCCTTTTAATTGTGCCTTAGGAACCGTCATAGCAACGAATTGTTATTGTCAAATTGTCATCACAGCACTGTTTCTACAACGTAGGAAATAGACCCAATGATTCTTAACCACCCCTCCCTCGTTATTGTAAGATTTTAATCCATTTTACTGTGTATTAACGTGAGGTGATCAGCGGTAGGCTGTGATTTTGACGCGCATTTGATTGTTTTCTTTGCGAGAGACGTTGGTAATGGCAGTCAGTCGCAGGATTTGTGGCTGGTTCGTCAAATATGAAATTCGGCTCCTGCATAACAGTTGCAACTGGCCTAAGGGACATCATGTAAAGTCCGAGGATGGTCGATCTGCCAGAAGCCTTTCAAACAATCGAGAGGTGCCTTTATCCGTCGAGAATTTGCTCCCGACGTGGGCGTTCGAGGCAGAGGCACGACTGAGAGTCGTAATAGGTTTAGGGCTGTCGGTCTGTGAAAAAAATTTTTTGAAAAATTTAGAGTGGCATATCTTTTAGATATGTACTAGAGTCTCTCGCCTAGGATATGTTTGGCTTTGTGGTTTCGAGCCCGAATTAGACTTGGTATAAGATATATTATATGAAAGGGGGGAAGGTAGGTGCTGTTGAAGATATACAGAATCACCCATAATGCAATAGAAGCATAACATGGCTATAGAGTGATAAGGTTATGCCATCCATGAACACAAGGGCGCGTTATGCGTGATCACTGCATGCTATTGTGCACACCCCCACAATAAGCGAATCAGCGCGTTTGTTTACATGATTGGTAAAGGGCGGGACGAAGGTGGAGCAATCGGTCTGTTCCGAAATTGGCTGAGATGTCGGAACGAATTGAAAGAGAAGAAGCAAGGAGACAAGAACCAGGAAAGAGAAGGAGAAACCTGTTCAACAGGATCATTTTAACAGCTTTTTGACTTTATTTTGGTCTGTAATGTATCATTGATCCTCTTAAAAATTTGTTTGAAAACTTTAAACTCAATTTTCTCAGTTTACTGTCTTGCTCGGTGCCAAAAACTCTCCTGCATTTAATATTTGTCCAATTGGTGTCAAATTTTCAGCATTTGTCAACAACAAATAGGTCTATGATGTGAACCTCAACAATCACCCATATAAGAAATAGTTTTTGAAGAAACCGATCACTATGTCTGTTGTATCGAACTGTATTTTGAAGCAGTTACAAATACAATAAAATTTCACGATTTAAAGCTTCTAATCACTTCTTTTTTTTAGGCTCATGTCATGGGTACATGTATTGAGGCTCTATTAAACTTAGTTTTGTATGTGTCTAGCCTTTACTTTAGTCCCTATAATTTTTGGCATAAGTGCCCTAAATTTCACCCATAGGGGGAAGTATTTCGGTTACCATGGAAACAACATGCTCATAATTTGCTGATTTTGCATCAGTAACTTATTTCCTATCTGTTGCACCAGAAATATGTTGAAAAAAACTCAAATTAAGAAATTTTATTTTCAATGTATTGAACCACCTTAAGTGGTTTTAAGTCATCTTAACGTATTGCGCCGAGGAATATCCGATCTTTCTTTATTCCGGCAGCGCGGCAAGATTCAGCGACTGTAGTTGGTAAGTTATGTTGACTAAGATAATGATGCTTCGGCTTACAGTCACATATGCAAGTGCAAAAGAGCATTGCAGACATAATAAAGATTGCGTGTCGCCAATGGTCGCTTCTCGGCCATCTGTGTGGGATACTCAATACTAAAGTTATGTTGCTTTTGATCACAATATTTTGTGCTAAAATTGCCCTCAAAATGCAGGAAATCGCATTTAAGCGCAAATGAAAATCAAAAATTTTCCAGGGAAGCATGCTCTGGACCCCGCTTGAGGAATCTAGCGCCTTCAGCGGTCGGCCATTCCATCGACTTTGGACATCTTCCTACGGCGAAACAAAGGTGTATGCCAACAGGGTAGAAAGTGACAATCTATTCAACCAGAAAGGCTGTGTTTGGGGTTCCATAACTTAAAACAACTCCACTTCGCATTAGCATACCTTTGGCACTCTCAACTCTATCTTGGGTTGTCAGCTACAAGATACACAAGAAGTTTTCACACATGCATCTAGTTATAAGCACACAGACGCTAAATCATCACCAATTATACAATTTTATTAATTTGAAGACAAGTAAAGACAAGTGAGCTACTGTTACTTCGGTCCTAGGTTGCTATACATCACGACAGTACAAGAATGCCAGTACAGTAACATGAAGGAGTTATCCACTGCAACACTGTCGACAGGCCTTATAGATATTTGGACAATTTGATGAACATGAGAACTTTTCACAGTCAAAATTGTTCCCGGCGTCGTCAAGTGTAAATGTCGACCCATCCTTCAATTTATTCTTTGCCATTCGAACGTCGGCAAAGCCTCTGTTGCTTCCGTGAACCATTCTTTCATTCTCCTCGATCTCGATCCATTTTGGCGCCGCCAAGCATGACAGTGCGGTCGTCAATAGCAGCAAGTTTACAAAGAGCAAATAACTCTTGTAGCTTGCCATCCTCTTCAGTGGATTCTCAAACTCTATCAGACTTCTGCAAGTCTAAAATGACGTCTTTACCTTTTCCCTCTAGCTTTTATAGACTTCTAACTTCCCTAATAGTTTAACAGATGGTTACCATCGAACAACCGTATGCCAATTCAGCGACGCAGGAGTCAAGTCAATTACAGTTTCTAACCCGAGCATTTCGCACTAATGACAGCAATTACTGTGCACCATACAGATCCTACTGCCGCCAAATAAAAAGAGTTTTAAGGGAAACCCGTTTAAGTCTGTTGATAAAAATGTTAAAGAGTTCTGCGAGCTTTATAATCAAGAATGATCCTGGGCAAAAAAAGCTGCTCGCGTCTGCATAAGTTCGTTTTTATCAATTTACTGCCCCGAAAATGGCCTGGATGGATACTTCAGACAAAAGTTGTTACTGATTGACAATATCAAGAAATGAGAAATAAAACGACTACCAACAAAATGACCAACATTTTAACCCAACATGTCAACCAAAAAACAAAGAAAACTTGTATTTAAACCACCTCTTTAACAAAGCAACCTCCTTTCCTCCGTCAGTCACCTGAGGTGTCATTGATTAGGATCCAAGTCTCCAATCATTCGGTAAACGCTGTACAAGAACGTTGATACATACTAGAAATATTACTCCTCCATTTATGTTGAACACTTTCCGACACGTCTCCAGCTGACGTGTAAAATCGACTGACGTTGGCCAGAATAAAATCGTTCGGCGTCAGCTAGAGTGAAAATAGTGAGTTTAAGCAAGCTAGTACGGCTACGGCATTTCAAAAAGTTGCTTAACTAAATACATTTGAATAGAATAACATACTGACGTTGTAGAGAATTGTGAATGTTGTTTACGCCTCTGAAACTCTTCTCAGTAGCTTAGGTCAGATGGTTAACGTTGAAAGGATCCGAAACGTCTTACGTATTATGTGCTAACGTAGTCGTGGAAGCGTGGAAATGTGCACGTCGACGAACTGTGTAGAAGTGGGACAGAGTTAAAAATACTGTTGGGACTTCATATTATTCATTCCTATTGTTTTGAATGAAAATTCCTATTGTAAGAACACGTTGCCGTAGTGTTTGTTTAAACTCCCTATTAAAAAGTTGAATAAGGATCGAAAAGAGTAAAAGTCATATTTTCGACGCGGAAAAGGTTACTTTTTGGAATTTTCTTTGTTTCTTCACAGAATGCTTCTTGTCCAACTTCAAGTGTTCGTTTCCCAAGTGGGTCTTTAATTGTTCATCAAACGTCCGCTTATCATTCCTAAGCCGTATTTTAAACATAAAAACAAACCCAACTTCATTCGCTCTAACCCGAGTGGCACTTTCGCAGCATAAGGCAAAATTGTTCAGGTTCGGGCTGCCTTAAACTAACCCAGCAACACATATCTCAACTGGGCGCTCAATTAACTAAAACAAAGGAACGCAGTTTTCAGCAGGGAATCCTGGTATCATATCCGTGTTACTGTGTGTATATAGAGAGAATAATACATGGGCGCGTGGAGATATGAAATTTATCTTCTCGTGTTCAGTTTGATCTGCCATAAATTCCATATATACGCTACTCGTGGCAGATCAAACTTAACACGAGAAGATAAATTCCATATCTCCAAACGCCTATGTATTATTTTGTTTATTTCATAAACACAAACGCACAGTCTAAAATGAGGATCAGCCATCTGGAAAGTTTTTTTCTGGTTTTGCTCTCAGAAAAGCTTACTTTGTTAGCAAAAAATGAACCGGGCACACAAACTGAAATCAACAAATCGCCACCGAGATACGAATTCTAAAACTCTAAATCTGATTGATCTAACAATATATTTTACGCGGATTTTCATTGGATTGTTCAACTAATATCTTTACAAGTAAAAATATCGTATCTTTTACGTGTGATAAAATGCGATTTTCCTCATCGCTCCAAAGCTTCGTATTACACTGAAGTTTACGAAATAAAACAATGTATATATTGATTGACGATTATGGGACGTTCGTCAAACGCAAACCTCAGAAGAAACAATTTCTCATTCCCAGAAATCGTTTCTCTGACAATTGAGCTTGATCAACGTCCAACGATAATCCATGAATATCTCAAAGTTCCCACATGCGGGAACATCCGTGTCGGTTCACATATTAATTTAATGACTTCTGTTTGTGAAAGAAAAATATATCCTGGGGTAGACAACACTTTCTAAAGGTTTTTTAGCTAGCCTTCTCAACGCTTTCTTAACGAATTTTGACACGTCAAGCGTAATTGTTCCCTGAAAGTTTTGACAAATTCAGTTATATATGTGCTGTTTGTTGTTAAGGTTTGCCACTGCGATGAATCCTGAAGCAACCGTTAGCTTTTGAGTAAGAAAAAATAGACCAAAAAATATGGGAAAACCAAACAAGCAAGAATAAGATGATGATACAGTGACCTGTTCGTTCAAGTACAGTTGCTTTACTGTAGTTTTTTCCTCCAAGCTGTCATACATTTTTCACTTGCCTATCACTCAGAAGCTGGTTACAAACATTCGACTACCGTTAAAAAAACTTCCTGTTGATTGCAATTTCCAACTTGAGCAAGTGCCTCTAACCACTGGAATAAGCGTGCCTCACGTAGATCCTATTGTCACCAAACACTAAATCGATTTGGATCGCATTAAATCGGTTCAAAAGTGACATACACGCTATTCAAATCATAGAGAAATTTCGCCGTTGAGATGTAATGAAAGTTAACCTCTCGCCCACTACAGAAACTGGCAACATATTTCTTCCTCTGACTTTACAATATTGTCCTCGTTATCTACCTCTGAATTACTCCACAAAGAAATCCTTCTAATCAATAAAATGAAACCCGTTCTTGATAGGAATAATGGTTTTGGGCCACTTTCACCGCTAAGACGCTCTACCACTGAGCTACCAAGACTCAGATGGCGAGCTAAGGTTCAAGTTCAAGTTCAACATACGTGATGGCTATGCGTCACAAACGATATGCCAACGTGATCGAATGAAGCGAATAGACGCAAAATGCATCGAGGAGTTTGGTAATATCACGCACGATATGTGGACGTTAGTGAAGCTCTCTGAAAAACTATTTCGGAGCCCCAGAAATCGTCTGCAGCGTCTTACCGCTGAAAGTTTTGTTTTGATAATTTGTGTCATACGTACTGCTCGTTGTACAGCTTTGCCGTTTGAGATTATTCCTAAAGCAACCATTAGCTTTTAAGTCAGACAAAACATAACAAAAAACCCCGAAAAAATGCTAGTAAACTAAACAAGCCAGGAGATAACGATGTATGCAAGAACCGGTTCGTGCAAATTTACGTGCAATGACATATTTAGCTTTTCCCCCCCCAACTTTTTCATACACTTTTAACTTTCCTAATTGCTCAATAGACGGTTAGCATCAGTCGACCATATAGTAACTCGACTGTCCTGTTGATTACAATTTTAAACTTGAGCAATCCGTACTGACTGGAATATCGCAATTCACGAAGACCCCGTAGATACTAAATACAGGACTTGTGAGAAGCCTGTGAATATCAGTTGATGATCACGTTCGAGAGTTTAGCGGGCTTCCCAGTGAGGAATGACCTTTCCTTGCTTGAACAGTTAGTTATGTCTTTTTCAATTTGTACTCAACTATAACACACAAAAAGTGACCTGTACACATCTCAGCCGAAAGTCGTCAACGGTCGACAATTTCAAGAATGAATAATGAACTGATTCCCAACAAAAGAAACAAGCATTTTAAACAAAAAACGTGAATTAAAACACGAGAAAAACGATAAAAAATATCCCTTTATAAAAGTTGCCTCCTTTCTTCCATCGACAATCTAACATGTCATCGGTTTGGATCGCGGCTTCCTAGCTATCGATGTACGCCTGCAATGACGTTGAAACAGACCCGAAAAATAACTCCTCTGTGTTGCATTTCAGATCTATTCTTTGTGGTACGAGATGCTAGTTTTTGGAGTTTTCGTAGTGTCTTTTTAGACTGCCGTATTTCCTCGATTTAGCCCTCTGGGTACTTTTTTTTTCACCGCTTCTGGACTAGGGGCTTATTAGAAGGAGGACCTAAATAGAGGCTGGGGACTTAATAAATTTTCACGTTCTTTAAAAATTTATTACATTACAGAATCATACTCAGAGAAACATGAAGAGAAAATTTCATAAAATTTTTCTCTGAAAAATTCATAAGTGCATTTTTATTTAGCCTAATCAGTATATTCCACAAGGAAAATATCACAAAGTTCTGTATATGTCCATGTATTAACTAATGTAAATAATTCTAGAAACTAAACAATCAAAGGTCATAAGAGAAACGCAACATTATATCATCTACTGATAATATGGTGGAGGCTTATTTTTTTTCAGCGCTTCAGGACTGGGGGCTTATTAGAAGGGGGGCCTAAACAGAGGAAATACGGTATGCTCGTAGTGCAACATTAAAAGCTCGGTTTAAGTAGGCCCTTATCCTCATATCAAACTAAAGCTTATCTCCTTAAAACAACCGACCCAACTTCATTAAAAGTCAGCGCTAACCTGTGCTGCATTTTGCTGTGTAAGTAATGTTTAATTCAGGTTCGGCCAGGGTTAAACTAACCTGCCTTAAACAGCTCAGCCAGACTCTAAATTAACTTAAGTTCTCGTATCATTTCTAAGTTACCGCGAGTAACAATGTATGCATATATATATACGGTACTTTGCATAAGTTTTAGGAAACCCTTGACTTTTTTGTTTCAGCCAGGTTCTAGGGACTATAAATATTTCTGTCAGTATGACCGTACATTGTATAAAGATACATTTTTGAAATACAGACACACATGAAAATAAAATAAAAGTAAAGAAAGTTTGTATTTGTTCAGGCTGACATTAATATTTGGTATGACCCCTTTTTGCACGTAGAACAGTTTGGATTCTCTTACGCAGACTACCCTGACGTTTTCTCAAGTAATCGCTTCATATGTTATACCAAACGTCCTTCAGAACTTCCCAGAGCTCTGTTGAGGACTTGGGCTGTCTTTCTTGCCGTTCTCTGTCAAGGTGATCCCATACTGCTTAACTAATGTTCAAGTCAGGACTTTGTGGAGGGTAGTCCATTACTGTGAGGGCTCTGTCAGTTGTTTTCCTCTCTAATAATAATGATTCCATAGCATGAGCAGTGTGCTTTGGATCATTGTCATGCTGAAAAATAAAGTACTTTCCAATCAGACGCTTTCCAGAAGGAATAGCATGATGAATGAGAATCTGCCTGTGCTTTTCGGCACTTAGGATTCCATTAATGCGGACAATATGCCCAACACATCTGACTGAAATGCAGCCCCAGACCATTACAGACCTTCCGCCGTGTTTCACTAAAAGCTTGCAAGAATTCATTATTGTACCTCTCACCAACCCTTCTTTATACATATTACCCACGATTGGACCCTAAAAGTTCGAACTTTGATTTATCATTCCAAAGCATTTGTTTTCATTGATCTTCATTTCAATCTTTGCGAGTTTTGCATATTTTAGCCTCTTTTCCCTGTTCCCTTTCCAGATAAATGGTTTCGTGGCTGCTGCATGTCCATTAAGGCCGTTTGTAATCAAGCTTCTTCGAACTGTAGATGGATCTACTTTGGGTCCAGATGAATCTGCCAGATGCTGAACAAGGTCTTTGCTAGATTTCTTCCTGTCTGCTAAGGAAGTGACTTTGAAGAACTGCTCATCTGATACAGATAGCTTTTTAGGCCTTCCACGTCTTTTTTTTTTGTCATTGACATGTCCAGATATTTGAAATTTCTCAAAAACAGCTTGAATCTCACATCTTGAGAATCATGCTTGTCGGCTTATTTCCCTTTGAGAATGGCCTTGTTGATGCAAAATTATAATTTTTTGCCTGTCAAACAGTGTAATGTTTGGCATTTTGCGTGCAATGACTTGATAAGAAACGTTTTCAGTATTAGCAAGTTAGTAATGATTGTTTAAAGATGTGCTCTTATCGAATTGGTCTGTCAAGTTCAACGGATCATTAGATCAATTCGGACGCATGAAAAAAACCCATGACAAAAAGTAAACCAAACTCAAACCAAAGCTTTGTAAGCTTTGTGAAGGAAGCCTTGTGTAACATACCAGAATATTAATGCAACAAACTTCAAAACAGTTTGCTTACAAGAATTCAACCTGTTTTACATGCAAAATGGGCATAACAAATAATGATTTAAGACTGGAGATGTACCGACTTTTTATAATGTTTGCACTTCATGTCTACATATTTGTTGAGTGTAATATTGGACTAAGCAATATGTACTTATAGTCCCTACAACCTTGCCGCAGCAAAAAAGTTAAGGGTGGCCTAAGACTTTTGCACAATATTGTATATATATATATATATATATATATATATATATATATATATATAAAATTCTCTCACACTCAAACATCCTCTATAAACTCTCACACTAAAAAGCAGGCGAGTTAAGTGGTTTTAAATAATCTTAACGTATTGCGCAGAGAAATATCCGATCTTTCTTTATTCCGGCAGCGCGGCAAGATTCAGCGACTGTAGTTGGTAAGTTATGTTGACTAAGATAATGATGCTTCGGCTTACAGTCACATATGCAAGTGCAAAAGAGCATTGCAGACATAATAAAGATTGCGTGTCGCCAATGTTCGCTTCTCAGCCATCTGTGTGGGATATTCAATACTAAAGTTATGTTAGTTAGAAATATAATAGCCCAGCAAACAAGTTTAAATAGAGCCATAATGGAACCATATCTTTAAAAGAGTTTTATTGACTAACGTTTCGTTACTTAACCAGTAACATCATCAGAGTAATTATTTACAAGAGTTGAGAGGCTTAAATAGCTAACTGTTACAAAAATAGTGATGAAAGAATGTCACAAAGGATTAGCGGAACGATTAGCAAGAACAATTAACGGAAGGAGTGCGAGTAATAAAGTGATGAAGAATTAGACGTGTGAAGAATTTAATTAGAGGGGAGGGGAAAAAAAAAAAAATGTCAAGAAATAACGTTAAAAAAGTGCTAAAGGAAAGGATCTGAATGCAACCGTCTCTTAACGCTAATATCAGATCCTTTCCTTTAGCACTTTTTTAACGTTATTTCTTGACATTTTTTTTTTTTTCCCCTCCCCTCTAATTAAATTCTTCACACGTCTAATTCTTCATCACTTTATTACTCGCACTCCTTCCGTTAATTGTTCTTGCTAATCGTTCCGCTAATCCTTTGTGACATTCTTTCATCACTATTTTTGTAACAGTTAGCTATTTAAGCCTCTCAACTCTTGTAAATAATTACTCTGATGATGTTACTGGTTAAGTAACGAAACGTTAGTCGATAAAACTCTTTTAAAGATATGGTTCCATTATGGCTCTATTTAAACTTGTTTGCTGGGCTATTATATTTCTAACTAAACTTCGTTTTCCACCTGGCTGTTCAATCGCAACGATCTTGACTAAAGTTATGTTACTTTTGATCACAATATTTTGTGCTAAAAGTGCCCTCAAAATGCAGGAAATCGCATTTAAGCGCAAATGAAAATCAAAAATTTTCCAGGGAAGCATGCTCTGGACCCCGCTTGAGAAACCTAGCCCCTTCGGCGCTCGACCATCCCCCCGAATTTGGACATCTTCCTACCGCGGAACAGAGGTGCATGCCAACAGGGTAGAAAGTGACAATCTATTCAACCAGGAAGGCTGTGTTTGGGGTTCCATAACTTAAAACAACTCCACTTCGCATTAGCATACCGTTGGCGCTCTCAACTCTATCTTGGGCTGTCAGCTACAAGATACACAAGAAGTTTTCACACATGCATCTAGTTATAAGCACACAGACGCTAAATCATCACCAATTATACAATTTTATTAATTTGAAGACAAGTAAAGACAAGTGAGCTACTGTTACTTCGGCCCTAGGTTGCTATACGTCACGACAGTACAAGAATAAAAGTACAGTAACATATAGGAGCTATCTATCGCAACACTGTCGACGGAACGGAATTGTCGGTGCACAATTTTGTGGACAAACGATATTTTGACAGTTAGAAGTCTTCCGGTCGTCGTCAAGTGTAAATATGACATCATGACAAGCATGACAGCACGGTCGTCAATAGCAGCAAGTTTACAAAGAGCAAATCTTCACTGGATTCTCAAACTCTATCAGACTTCTGCAAGTCTAGGGCCCCGTCTACAGGTATACGGATTAGTTTGAAAACGCAACGTTTTCTTTGCGAATTCGCCTTCCGTCCACACGTATCCGGCGAATACGCTGACCGAAAACGCAACCTTTTGAAAACGGTGTTCAGGGTGGAAACTTTTGAAAACGCAACGCTAGCGTTTTCGTGTGGACGCATTAAAACGGAACCTTTTGAAAACGATGAAGTAATAGTCTCGAATCCAGTCCATCCACGTGCATCGGTGCATTGGTAAATTAAAAATGGCGGACAGACAAGCTGTTTTTTTCGATACTAATCGGGCTTATTTCAAGCCTTATTAATAGCATATGTTCATTTAAATAATGCGATGTTAGGTTTTCAGGCTGATTATGCAAGGAAATGAATGAACATAATCAGGGTTCTTTCATTGCTAGTCGCAAAAATTGGGACCGTGAAACACTTAAACAGAAGGCGTCAAGCACGATCTCGACGATTCTGGGTTAGACCTGGACAAACAAGTGTTTGGTGCGCTAATTTTGTCAACGAAATAGTTAACCCAGAGGAGTGGAATATAATAATGTATAATAGCGCATACTCAGTAAGTGATTCTAGCGTTTTCGGTCGCTTTAGCGTATTTGTGTGGACGGTCGAAAACGATTTAGATGCGCTACGTGTGGACGCGAATTTTTTTGAAAACGGAAAAATATGTCTGCGTTTTCAAACGAATCCGTATACGTGTGGACAGGGCCTAGAATGACTTCTTTAGCTTTCCCTCAAGCTTTTATAGACTTCTAACTCCCCTAATAGTTCAACAGATGGTTACATCTAACCAGAGCATTTCGCACTAATGACAGGAATTACGGTGCATTACTAAGATCCAACTACCGTCAAATAAAAAGGGTTTTAAGGGAAACCCGTTTAAGTCTGTTGATAAAAATGTTAAAGAGTTCTGCGAGCTTTACAATCAAGAATGATCCTCGGCAAAAAAAGTTGGTCGCATCTGCATAAGTTCGTTTTTATCAATTTACTGCCCCGAAAATAGTCTAGATGTATACCTCAGACATAAGTTGTTACTGATCGACAATATTAAGAAATGAGAAATAAAACGACTACCAACAAAATGACCAACATTTTAAACCTAATATCACGACCAGGCAACAACTTAAAAAAGTATAAAATAAAACATATTGCGAAAAATAGAGACATCTTGGAAAACTCAAGATATGAGTCAAAACAAGACGAGTATATGAGATTGCAATATTTCGACTTTATTACGAAGTCATCATCAGACAGAAGGATTTACAAAACAAGCCAAGGTCTATATATACAGTGTGGCGTGGACAACGGCAGTTAGGAATCCTATACCTGAGATATTAACACGACAGAACGCATTGCTAATTGCTAATTAACTCGAGAGGAAGCTATTTACTAACGTCTATATAAAAAGCTATTTACAAACGTCTGACAGAACACTCTACTCAACTTAACACCAGTGCAATGGCACAACACCTCACTGAATGCGAACACGCACAGTTTCTTGCCAACATACAGGGTCGATACAATCGACTTAATAACCACCCCTCCTTTTCGAACTCATCTAACTCTATCAAAAATTTAATCTTTAATAACTATAAAATTCTTTACTCGAGTAAATCTACTAACACTAATAAAGTCTTGTTAATTGAAGCTCTCCGTATTAAATTTAATAAGCCTGAAATCAGCTCCGGACTGAAAGCTTCAAAAGAACTCACACTTTTCAACTAGGCGGCCTCGCACTTTTATATATATTTCCGACCTTCTACTTTATACGTCTTTCTCACTCCGACTCTTTTCTTTCCTTTCCTTTGTCTTTCTTTCCTTTGTCAAGTTAATGGCTGACGATTATTCTACCAGTTTGTCGATCTTATGGCATCTAATACTCACCTGTCTCAGTCATCTTATGTCATCTTACACATCAATATTGTCTGGTCAGTTGTTATTAATGACCTTTGCCTTGTAAATAGCTTCTTCTCGAGTTAATTAGTGATCAGCAATGCGTTCTGTCGTGTAAATATCTCAGGTATAGGATTCCTAACTGCCGTTGTCCACATCACACTGTATATATAGACCTTGGCTTGTTTTGTACATCATTCTGTCTGATGATGACTTTGTAATAAAGTCGAAATATTACAGTCTCATATACTCGTCTTGTTTTGACTAATATCTTGAGTTTTCCAAGATGTCTCTATTTTTCGGAATACGTTTTATTTTAAACCCAATATGTCACCCAAAAAACACAAGAAAACTTGTAATTAAACCACCACTTTAACAAAAGAACCTCCTTTCCTCCGTCAGTCACCTAAGGTGTCAGTCACGTTTGGCAGAGCAGAGCACTAGATATGTAGAGTCGCCAGTTTCACTCCCAGCTGGAGGCCAAACAGGTGCATTTCTCGCAAATGGTCGCGGTTGGATATTAAAGTCTTATCAACACGAGCACGTTTTCCGCAGCAAGTTTTTCGGTGAGCATTTTCATTTGCTATTATATATGAGAAAATTTGCCGGAATTTCATGGGATAAATGCATTTGCTGAAAAACTGGCGTGCCAATTTTTATGTGGCAAAGAAAAAATGTCATATGTGAAAGTTTGTCTGTGTACACGACCCGTCACAGAAAATTTGCCACATACTCAGGCGTTAGCAGTGGCTTTTTCGGTTTTGTCTCCACTGTTCATAGTCATTTCTGGTGCAGAGGCAAACGAGTTTTCAACATAGCATTTTCTGTCTGTATACACGAACAAATATCTTTGTCACAGAAAACTTGCCACAGAAAATTTGCTCCTGTGGATTAGGCTTAAAATGGTTGATTCGGACACTCGAAAATTTACTTTCACTTCACGACCTCTGAAGAATGTGATTAATCCAGTGAAGTCTCAGAACGTAGTGCTGCATTGGTGGGGAAACCGAAAGCAGGAATTTTGCCCAAGAGAAGTAGCCGTATGCGACGATCGCTTCGTCTAAACGGGCCCTGATGCTGCTGCAGTAAAAGTTTAAGCCCGCCGCACACAATAAATATCACAGCTTCTTGCAAAGAACTGTACAGTGTGCCGGAGCTTGCGATGAAACTCCTTTTACATGCAACAAACATCGCATCGATCAAACATGGTTGATTTTTTCGCTTCCATTAGCAACTGTATACATTTACATTCTGTCGCAAAGGTGTGCGCATTTGCGGCACTGCGACGATTAAAACCACAATAAGGGAATAGCAGAAATTTCATTAAAAAAAATGGCGTCTATAGTATGGACGCCAGAAAAAGAAGAGTTGGTATTAAGAATTGTCGTATGCGCGAGTGGCTTTTGAGCAACGAAACAGTAACCGCATGTGATCAGGCGACTGCTACTAAATAACACTAGTGTCTGGTGGGCTTAAGGGCTTGTGTTTATGAGTCGGCTGTTTCTTTCATCAAGGTCTTATCATGACAGTACAATAAACTGGAGATGACATTGAAAAGCTACATTGGTTTAGTTTGGCTGCAAACAAAGTCGAAAGTTAATCTGAATTACCTATGACGAACGTAGAAAGATTCTCGTCGCAAGAGTCACCTCATATAATCAGCGACTTCCACGAATCAATCGATTTCTTGTCCAATGTGATTTGCATTACGAATATATCGTCGCTAAAAATCATTTAACAACCAACACTAAAAATACTGCAAATAGCCAAAGGGTACAATAAATAGCCGAACAGTAATATAAATTACCGAACGGTGACCAAGTTAATGACTTTCCCCCTCTGAGATGACCACTTTTAAAGCACTTTGAAAACAGTTCGATAACCAGAGGACCCATCGACGAACATATGCTTCATTTATCAATTTTGACATCGAGATATTTCCTTTGTAAAGATCATCAGCTTTCGCTCAATTCTAGCCTTGTTTAATGGCCTAAATATAGCTCTCTTTGAGATAAGCCATTTTGAGAACCAAGTGTCCAGTTGCGGAACTTTTGCTTGTTTAATCATCTTCGACATCCCCAAACAACATTTATACAGTTTTAGAACAGCTTTGCAAAGACTTTCAGTTTTATATTAGTCTTACCATAGATAGCTGAATTAATGGCTTTAAGTTACATGTATAAATACTTCGTTAACTTAAACAACCTTTTCCATAACCTTAATTATCTTCCTCAACCTCGGTCTAATACTTCTTATAAATTCAATAACCTTATCTATGATACACGCATTAACTTTAACATACTTCATATAACAAAGGCAATATTCGTAACTTCTTATTGTAACTGGAACCTTTTATTCAAAGTTCGGTCATTACCCCGCTCAACGCATTGTGTTATCTAGTTCCTAACTCGAACTTTGGATCTACGAAATGTCGCCTTTCCGTAGCGTTTTTCGGACGACTAGAACTTTCGTAACTGAAGCTGGAAAACAAAAATTTGCAATATCAAAAACATATTTGGTGAACGAAGTATCGACATCACTGTATAAAATCATTTCTAAGTTCAAATGGGAAGATTTATATGTTACGATTAACTGTTGAAAGGTATGCATATGATACAACACCATCAGTGTGGGATAAGATGAACTGCAAACAAGAGCATTATTATAATGATGAGTATTGTTATGTTGGTGTGAAACGGTACAACTTATAATCACTATTGCCGTGATGGTAAGATTATAAGTGGTCGACAAGTGGCTGGAAACTTTATTAAAAAAAAACAAAAATAGTTATTTGTTTCGGCTTAAACCAAATATTTGACAAACAAAATTTTCCTTTTCATCGTCACCTTTGACCAGGAAACATCATTTTACAAGTATTCGGGCAACTTTGGAACGATGTTCACTTTCCTAAAAGCTCTAGCTTTAGATAATTCAGTCAATGGCTTTGAATTTCCGAGATAAGCCACTTTGAAGCATTTTGAAGGGATAATATGTGGGCGTTTGTCAACGTTGGCAGACGTCCCGATATTGCCGGATTGCACTTGGTGCGTAACATCGATCTCTTTCAAGCACATCATCAGCAATGGTGGCTTAACGCATAGCCAGCAGATACGTTGAACTTGAACTTTAGCTCTATACCTTAGTCTCCGTTGCTTATTGCATGGTTAGAGAATCTCACCGGCCATCTCAATCACATTTTAGAATATCGTGGCTGCCGCATAGGACGCACACGTGTAACATTCGCCTCACTTTGACAAAAGTTTTAACAAAAAACTACCTATCGATCAACTTTTGCTTGTTTTATCACATTTTACCGAAGAACATCACTTTTAAAACATTAGAATCAAATCATCGGGAAGACCCCCACATTGGGAAAACTTTCCAGAGGTCGTTCTGAGTTTATTTCAGAATCATATTCACGGTAAAACGAAGACGAAATTAGACCACTAGTCAACTAGAAAAGTTGACTTGATAGCTCAATTGGTACAGCAGCGGTCTGGATACCCGAACATGCAAGTTCGAATCCTGCCCAAGTCAAATTTTCTTGTTAACTATACCAGTGCCGGTTAATCATGAAATTCTTCATTGTTTTGAGTTATCAACCAAAAATACGCAACATACACACTTAGGGAGCCAAAAATAGCTCGGGTTATAAATGTAAAAAGAGGTGTTCTAGGTACGGAATCGCAATTCCAAATGAACGAGTTGACACTGGACCGTTCAGTCGCTAAGATAAAACCACAGAGATCATATATCAACTAGAGAAGACACGATAGCTAAAAAGTAATGAATGAATATGGAAGCATTTTACCACAAATTCAGCCACATACCTTTTCTTTTCATGTGATATTTTGCTGAACGGGTAATTGGGTTTGGAATTCCACGTGATTGCTCGCATTACAATGAGAACTTTCCATCTTTTGAACCTAGACTCTTGAGAATGGGGCCCTGAGCCTTTCTGGACAATTGCCCCAAGTGCCCCTGCATAAATCTGGCACTGATAATGAAACATACTACAGAGTAGTAGAGTACATGGTGATGTGTCGAGTTTTGTTAATGAAAGTAATGGCAGAATTTTCTTGGTTAGAACTTTCCCGTTCTTGGAAAATAAACGCCTCTACTCAAATGAACACCCCTCTAAAAGTGCAGAAATCTAATATATACCCATGGTGTTTATCTAGAAAAATACAGGATACAGTATGTACACGTGCATACCTTTTCATTCTTCTTTCATCCATTTGAAAACCCGAACAACTCGATCCGTTGAGCCAATAACTAATTCCATTTCCCCATCTCCATCTACGTCTGCCACAAGAGCTGTTTTGCTGTTTGTGGGTAAAGATTGATGGTAAGTGGCAACATCAAATCCTCCATCTACCACAGTCCATTCTTTGCATTCCTAGCATTAGATATTTGAACAAAAAGGAAAGAAATAAATTATCAACAAATTAAAAGGCAAATGAATGAATTCCTTATAAACTGCCAGGTGAAGTATCTGACATAGTTTGACACTGCTCCTGAGCTTAAATACTTTTGAGATACAGTAACTTAAAAAAACACAGCTCATGACCATGGATCATAAGCACTTAATCCAACTTTTAAGCTGAAGTAAGGTGACCATACTATCAGTGGTGGTTTCATGGGGGCTGCAGCTGGAGGGCCTTGGCCCTCAAATTCAAATATTGGCTGTGACCATTGGTCCATGGCAACACTTGTCAACATATACAGTGATTATGTATGGGAAACAAAAGTTGAATGGAAGGTTAAGACTCATAATCAAAATTAAGGTGAAATAAGTGAATGAAAATGTATTTTGCTATTCTGATTTGAGCAACATCACACAACTGATGCATTATGTGAACTGTAATCTGAGCCCTTAATAATTTGTTTCCAGCATGAAAAATATAAATATGAACATCCAATTTGTTTCATTTTCAAGTAATGCTTCACTATTATGCAAAACCACTACTGCCCCCTACATTTTTCAAATTCTAAAACTGCCACTGCATACTATGTCAAATTAATGGTTGTAATGGTCCAGAGCAAATCCGATTGAATCAAAACAGTGAAAACACTGCACTTTATTACAGATATCATGTCAATATAGTCTGAAATAGGTTTTTTATGTATCCAAGAAACACAACTGTCCATTCAAATTGAAGATTTTGTTCTTTTTTAGGAGTCCATGGACCATAAAAAGTTGCCCTCTTTTTCATCCAGTTAAAAGTTTAACAAATTTAAAAAGCACTTTCATTAGTTCTCTTGTTTACCAAATTTTGATCACAAAACTTACTTTTTCATTAAATTAATGATCTCAACCTATAGCAACCCATTTCTTCTGAAGCGAGTGTTAAGCCATTCTTGTCCCAGACTGCATTTATTATTCTGGTCTGAGTCAAGTCCAAGATATTTGTTTATCAGAGGGAAATGGGCATTTGTGGGCAGTCTGATCTGTATGAATGGGTTACAAGCAATTCAATATGCTGGATAACAAACTTACCGTTGTAAAAGCTACAGCAACTGTCAGATGTGATTACAACTACATGTTGAACTTTTCATAACATTGTTCAATGCCATGGCATAGGATTAGCAAGCCAAATTAACCCTGATCCTTTTATTAAATTACTATTAATTTTTTTAAACATCTAAAGTTCAGTGTAACCTTCAACCTACCCATCAACTTCATAAATTAGGCAATTCTCAATATGAATTCTCAAAATTGGCCTGGGTGAGCATAACCAGACCCTGCATTCCCTCCAGGATTTATGAAACTTAAGGTACCCTACTTTAGGTAGACAAGATGGCATTTTGGCAAAGTCAGGGACACTTTCTTTCAGTCATAGACACTTTAATTTATTACTACATACATGCAAAACAATGTTGAGGATTTTTGACAAGCTATTGGCAGCACAACAGCATGCCAGGAGTTTACTGTTATTAGCACAGCAGTACACAAACTTTTTCAAAAGCATGCATGGCAGGTCGCTACCCTTAAGTTGCCTAATAGAAACACTGAGACTCCCAACCAGACCACAACACATGCATTTCAGGACTGTAGCTGATGAGGCAACAAGTAGGGCAGTTGCTCCCAATTTTTTTGCAGATCAAGTTCTTAAAGGTTGCTTTATTTGTGAAGTACAAAATTGGGTACACCAAAGTTCCATGCAGTTTTTGGCTTGACAAGATTTCTATGGATTTATGCCTTTCTTTCCTGTCGTGTATATTGAAAGATATTACTTGTTTTCCTGCCAGTTGTTTGCTGTAGTTTTCTTTTTGGTGTGTTGCACACATTGTCTTAATAGTAATGCAAATAGAATTGTGGCTGTAGGAAGCTTGTAATTGTACACAATGTCAAAGCAGGTCCTATTTTATTTTGGTAGCGTGATTTAAATTTGTTCAAACCATTGAGCCTCAGAATAGTGCCAGATTTGTTCCTAATAAATCTGGGGGCTCATTTGAGAACTAGCAGTCTACAGCTGCCCCACTTCACTTTTTGCTTCCTTGCTACAGCCCTGCATTTCCTTTGGCTTCTTGGATGTTTAATCCAGACCTGCTCTGTGGACCATGGAGACAAAATTTTAAGGAATCAAATGGTTAACCTTTTCATCCCTCCTACTGGCCATCTTTGATTAAGGCATTAACACAAATAGTAACACCCAAATCTTAACAAAAAAATCCTTTCCAACATTAACTGTTGAGAGGCAAGGGAGCACTTTAGGATAGGCACTAGCCCTGGGTATTTAAGAGTTAATCACTATCTTCTTAACCCATTAAGGGGCATAGGCCTATTTTACACTGGCTAATGGCAGATGATTTAATTTACTTGTCACAGGGATGAGCCCTGCATGTTAAAGAGTTAAATTCACCAGTGATGACATTGCATTATTTTTGTCTTGAGGTTTTTAAATTCATTTCAGACAGTATAATAGACAGAAATGATATGGCTGTTGGAGGCACACGATGTACAAACTTGAGCCATGCTCCCTGCATCCAGGTCAGAAACAGGTTATTGATTAGAAGAGGCAAAACTTTTGATTGTAAGGTTCATTGATTGTAAGGGGCAAAATATTAACTTTAATTGTAAGGGACAAAACAGTTGCCAGGAGTGATGTGAATTTTAGAAGTCCTTGGCAACATGGTCAACATAAGTTTTGCCACCTTCTTGTATCAACATCACTTTACTTTCACTGGTGTGTTGTGCTCAATCATGATATATGTTAGTTTGGGATACAAAGGCTCAAACCTTATTTTTTTCTATCCTAACCCAAAAATGCCCAGGTAATGTCATTTTCTTTTTTATCTAGAAGGCAAAATATTAGCTTGGCTGTAAATAAACCACTTTCAAACATTTATTTTCATGTAGAGGACCAACTTATACACAGGAGTTTCAGTTGGTTTGTGTTTCACCATACTCACTGCAGTGCCAAATATTTTTTTTTCCTGCATCTTTGTGTTATTGTAAAGATGGCTGATCATATTGACCCATGTACATGTATAGGTACTGGTACTAGAACTTCAAATATGTGTCATGAGCCTGTGTGCAAGCTCCAACCAAATATTCTGGTGTAGTAAACATGCAGGTTACTAATCTGAAATATGTTTGAAACAAACTGCACATGATGAAATAAATATCAAGTCAACAATGATTTTAGTGATGAGAACAAAACAGGTTTATATCAGTAACTGGTTGCAGGGCTCAAATTTTATCATGGCCATTGTGGTCATGGCCTCTGATAAAGGAAAAATGACCATAGATAAACTGTAATTGTACTCAAAATCCAAGGCCACTTTTAGCCCTGATGGATATCTCATGAAAGAACACAGTCACATATCTCACTAACTGGCTAATATAGCTAGTAAATAAATAAAATTTAGCAAGGAATTCAGGCAGTTAGGAAGATACAGCACGTCTACTTTCCTGAAATACCTACTAGAGACCAAAAATAGTCTTGGAATTTCAGTACAATTTTTTTATCCATGGCCATTTTCCTTTTATCACAGGCTTTTGCCATGATGACCAGGGTAAAATTTGAGCCCTAAATTTATATTACATTACATAGCCATAAAGTAGATGAACGATCTTCAAGCTCGATACTCAGAAAATGATTTCTGAGCCCAAGACGGGGATCGAACCCACAACCTTCTGATAACAGGTGAGACGCTCTAACCATTGAGCTACCAAGACTCAGATGGTCAGCTAAGGTGCAAATTCGATATATATGTGCAACCTAAGTGGAAGCCACTATATATTAATAATAACTGAAGCAGTTTTTTAATGTTTGAAGGTTGCGGGTTCAATCCCTGTCTGGGGCTCAGAAATAATTTTCTGAGTATTGAGCTTGAAAATTGTTCATCTACCTTAATATATCCAAGCTCTCACGTTTCTCAAACATTAAAAAACTATTACATAGCCATATAAACATATCCCATAGTCTAACTTTGAACTGACTGAAAATTTTTTTACAAGGTTACCTTGTTGGACTGAAAATTTAAAAATGTTAATTTCTACTGACTCCATAGTATGAAGTACCAGGGGTGTAGTGGAGGGGGGCTCAGGGGGGGCTGAGCCCCCCTTATTAAAATTCCATGGTAATTTGGGGGTGCTGAGCCCCCCTTTATATTTTTTTGCAGAATGTGTCACTTTAATCATGTTTGAATGTTATGTGAAATTTATGTAAAAATATTCAGTCATTTCCAACAAGAATGATTTCAGTAATTTCTAGTCAGCCATAACATGTGCTGCCCATGTACTGATTGTGGCAATTGTATTCCTAATATTTTACCTTTTACAAACACAGAAACACTGTTAAATTTTAATTACAGAATTACTGTTAAAAGAAATAAAAAAATAGCATTTTTCAAGTTTATCATTTTTTCAAACCTCCCCTTATGTTCATGACACTGTGTTGGTGAGCCCCCCTTGTTAAAGTTCCAGGACTACACCACTGTGACGTACTATATATATAATTTTGTTACATACACTGTAAACAACTAAATGCATTTACTACAATATTCAACAAAAACTGCTGGGTAGCTGATGTGAAAAATATAATAGGACTTGACTCACATCTGTGGCCAAACAGCTGAGAGTTTAAGGCTTCCAAACTGAAGAAGTTTAACCACAGGTACAGTACAATCTAGAGGATTTAGTCAATGATCTAATTTTTACAAGAACAGCTAGGGACAATTAACTACTAAATTTAAATTTCGCTGCATAAATTCCTTATGATCATACTAATAGCCCTGTATAAGAAAATTCCAGCTTTCCTTATAATACTGTATTATTCAAAACTTGTCAATAGCAGAGTTCATCACTAGTAAAAAAATAGTAAAAAGTCTAATATTTTCAAAATACACTGTACAAAGCTTTAATGACATTTGGCCATCTATCTGCAAAGAACTTTTTAAACACCATGATTGAAAAGTGATATGCAGTTTTCCTTTTCTTAATGCAAACGTTGTGTCATTTGCCATATGGCAAGTGAGGTGATGTGAAGGTAATTCGTAATTTCAGTCCATGAATCTGGTACTTGCAAAATTCCCAATAATGCCAGATTAAGCTAATCATCTCTTGAACAACCTCATCCAGTGCAACATGCAGATACTGAGATTTCTGTCAGAAATTTGTCAAAACCTGGTTATAACAGGCAGAAGCAGACTTAGGTGGAGGCACACTGGACACATGCCCCCCCCCCATTTTTGATTAGTTGCCATGTGACTTTAATATGCTTCGTTACAAAACACAAGCATTAAACATGTTGACTACCAAGAAGATTGATGATTATTTTAGAAGACAAACAGCATATAGCCAAGAAAATAAAGAGTCAATAGAAGAAATTCAAGTTCAAAAAACACTGTAAGTGAGAGTAGCATAAAAATTCTTCCACTAAAACACCACATTATTGCATGAATTTGAGAAAAAAATTTTTGCAACCCCCCTTTCTCAAAGTTCTGGATCAGCCCCTGTATAGATGTATGTTACTTTATGACATTAAGTGATTAAGAACTCATGTTTACTATATGAAATTTACCCTCAATACCACAAAGATAACAAGGTGTTATTGGAGAACATCAAGCTCTCATTCCTGCTAAAGGTCAAAAGACACATTTTTCCCAACATGTCGTGGTTGGTATCATTTCCCCAAAACTCAACTTTGCAATCTATCATTTTCACTGGGCAAATTTTATTGTGTCTAGCTTATAATTTAATTAATACATTATTAACTCTAAACCATTTAGAACCATTTTAGCTAACTTAGTGCACTTAAGAGCTTGAAGAAGTGTCATTTTATTTATATAATCTGGTTTGCAAAGATCTCTACCATATCCTTAATGAAAGATAAATAAAAACCTTCACATGATTCTGTGCCTAATTCAAGAGGTACCTTTAACCAATGTAATGTATCACAAATATTAATATTTTTGGCAGCAAACAACTGAGAGATATTAATATTTTTGATGGCAAGTTTTTAACACCATTGACTTTGATACACAAAGCTTTTATTAGATACCTTCACACCAACGGTTGGAAGGCGTCCGGTTATCTCTGATACCACGCTGGGTGTCATTCATTGACCTCTCTACTAACCATGATGAAAATTGGATTTGATGCAAAACATCTCAAGGTTGACCTCAACATTCATTAGAATGACAAATCGACGCCATTAAACGATACGTATTTCATATCTTTTTTCAGTTCATTGTAGCCACTAATGTTCTCAATTTTGTAAGAATGAAAACGATTAATGGAGATAACCGTTAGATTCGCCAGTTTTCATTCTCTGGGTAAACAGACAGCATGCATGCTGTAATTTAAGCACGCTAACCTCGTTCGGATTAAACTGATTTCCAAGAGGGGCGTGCGGTATATACATATAATTACATTAAAATAAAAGACAAGTAACAATATATACATGCGAAGAATGATTAAATTGGAAGATTAACTTCGGTGAAATTTTACCCCAGGCTGATAGAAGAAATACCTTTTGTAAAAGGGCTCAAGGATTGAATACCTTTGGCTTCATCGGGTAGGCTATTCGATAATTTAGCCGCGCTATAGCTAAAACTGTTTTTTAGGAATTCCGTTTTAAGCATAGGGATAAACAGACCAGTCGATGATCCCCGGAGATTGTAATGCTGGGAAGCGTCAGTTGACCGAAACACCTCAATAAGCACTCCTGGAGATAAATCATTTACAATTTTAAACATTAATCTTGCAATAAAAAAAAAGCGCGACGCTCCCTCAAGTCCTCCATCCAAGCTGATATCGAGCTAACTCCAACTGGCCATGTACATTTGGACAGTCAGTGATGATCCTAGTAGCTCTATTCTATAATGTTCTGAACGACATGATAATGTAACACCAACAGAATCCCACACTTCACAACAATCGAAGTGTGGTTGGATTAATGCATTATAGACTGACAATAGAGTGATACTATCAATGCACCATTTTAGTCGTCTAATTACCTCAGTACCCATGGATATTGGCTTCGATAATTTCTCGATGTGGTCCTCCCATGATAAAGATTGATCTATCAAAACGCCCAAAGCTTTTGTAACCTTTACTCTCTTCATCGGTATATCACCAACGAAAATGTTGGGCTCTTTCGCTAAATTTCTTAGGTTGAATCGCGAGCCAATCAACAAATATTCAGTTTTAACTAAGTTTAGACTTAGCTTGTTAACCAAGAGCCACTCCCTAACGTTTTTAAGGTCATGATTTATAGCTTTTTCGACTTTTTCAATTGAGTCACCAGATCCGGTCAAAGTAGTGTCATCAGCATACATTCTAATCGTCGTATGTCTCAGACAGACTGGCAAATCATTTTTGTATTACAAAAAGAGAAGGGGACCCTGTTTACACAAGAGCCGTCGATGGTTTCGATTATTTGGGCATGGCCCAACAGCTATCTGTACAGATAAAAAGTGAACTGAATGATCAGCAATATGCCCATCATTTATGATGGGCAGAATGTACTATAACTCCCCCCCGGCTTCCGCGAAATAAACAACGGAATCTTTATACGCTAGTTAAAAAGAGATTTAGTTATGTAAATACTAGTTGCACGAATGTTCTATCATCTATTTTGGCTGACTTTCAAGGAATGCTTGTTATATCAGAATCACACTAAGGACAAGATATTTTATATTTCAGGCTGGTAGTTTGGTTATTTTAGTCCACGCCGATCGTGACTTAAGAGATTCAAATGAAGAAATCCTCGAGAAACAGTTAACATACAAGTCCAATTTTGAACTTCATGTAAGAGGACTCAGCAGCGGGTATTGCCGAGAAGTTCACGGTCAGGTTCGGTATACAATTACATTATTACATCAATCTTTAACTCTTTTTGTTACGAATCCAACTGTGAGTAACCCCAAACGATTTTGCTCGTCAAGGGGAGACGTCTTAGGCCGGAAAGGGGAAGGCGCTAAAGGCCAAAGTTGTGGTCGAATATACTAATGTCCAGTCCGACTGGCAATCCAAGTCCGAGTTGCATATTGCTTACGAGCGTAAAGGGTCTTCATGTGAGTAAGGTATTCTATGTAAGATCCAGTTTCTGTAAACGATTCGAAAGTCTTGGCATTGTGATACACGCACGATGTTGTATTATAGAAAGGAAAAATTCTTATAGTTGTCTTGATCACATTCTTGGCTGTCTCCCCCAAATTAATCATTTATGGATTTTAAGAATGGCTTTAGTGCATGATATATGGAATTCTGTATGTGAAAATTGCCTTAAAAATACTTCTAAAATTGCGATAACTTTAAATCATAAATTATTAATTCCACTGCATACTTTTTCATAGATTGTATCTTTGGTTGAAATGACTATCAAAAATACAGCACAATATAACTGTTATCAAAAATTGATATTTATCGATGACGTTAATATGACGTCATCATATTACGGCACGAAACCTAAGGACTTTGACTACATATTCCACTCATACAATATCTTGGTTATTCCTTAAATCTTTAATCCCTTCCTAAAATATATCAGCTACCAAAATGAATTGTCCTTAGCAACGGAATACGTCCGAAACCCTTAATAGCTCTTGTACATTTCAAATTATGTGAACAACAATATTTGCCTGTGGCAAGATCACTTGTCGAAACATCACAAAAAGCCAAGACTTTCTTCCTTTACGGAAAAGGGATCTGATATTAAATTTCTTACTCGGTTATAGATTCTTTTTACTCGTATGCACAAAGACCAACCTAGGGGACAAAGCAGAAAGAATTTGGAAAAATCCTTTCTGAACGTCGGAACTTTGCAGTTGTCATTTACTTCGAACGGGTCGATTTACATATGTACAACGGAGTCTGTATAGCATGTCTAAAGACGCTGTTAGTTACACCGTGCAGCTTGTCTTGCGACTTATGCCGCAACGACTGAATCCGTCACGTTGCAGTTGTACGATAAAAGCAGTGTTTATTCCAGGAATTGGCCAATGAGAGCCCGGTGGGCCCTTTTCTGAAATTGTAGAGGGCCCTTTTTCTAGAAAGGGGGCCCAAGGTACTTTAACATTTTTATAACGTCTATTCACTCAGCGGAGCGCTAGTCTAATAAGCTTCTCTTTGGCTGAGAAGGCCTGGCAATGATGCCACATCTCGTAAGCGACTCGAGCAAGGTGCAGAGCGAGACAAAAAGAAACAAAGAAGAGAAAGACAACAAGATAAAACCGCGATCACCTGGTGATAGTTTCAAATTCTTCATTTCAGACGTAAAAACTTTAAAGGAATCCTTGGAGAAATTTTGCGCGCTCCATTTGCCGCACTGACATAAATTTTGTGCGGCAATATTTTTCGAATTGCGGAAATCCCGCAATGCCGTACTCTAGAATAAACCCTGAAAAGAGACCGCTACACTAGGCAATTTTATGTGCAACTTGTTCTGGAACGGCGACCGAAAAGGCAAGAGTGATCTGGTCATTCATTTCCCAGGCTGATCACGATTAACGGTGTGAGAAAAGTAGCAAGAAAGATTTTACACTGTGCAACGCCTCAAAAATTGTTTGAAGCATTGCCGCAATCATTGTGAAAAGTAGAACTTGCCTTAACTTTGTGCAACGCTTGCAGCAACAAAAATGTTGCGAGACTTAATTGGTGATTGCAGACCATGTTACACGATGTAATTTCTCGCTCAACTTGTCTCGCAACAAATTGCGAGATAAGTTGCATTGTGCAACAGGGCTTTAAAGATTTCTGCAACTATTACGTCGTTGAAATGTCGGCAAAGTATGAAGGACAAACATTTGCATATGTTTATATCATATGTGTATGTCAAGTAACATTTAAAAGTCGAGCAGAAGTTTTTTAATGGATTTAAAACACGAGGAGACAGCCGAGTGTTTTAGACCTGATGAAGCAGGAACTGCCTGTTTTTTAAATGACTTCAAAAACGAATCCCATAATACACTTACTCGCGAAAAAGTTTTAAGGTGAAAAGTAAACTTGTTTTTATCACGTTAACACACGACACGGTTATGATTTTCCTGTGTATTTTCCTCATGAAGTATTGAGTCTTAACGCAATAGTAACACTTGAAGAACATGTGGGCATTACCTTGGGGCTTCAGATAATCTTTGGCTGTTTGTCCGCGAACTCCTTCGGTCTGCAAAGTGCACTGTATGTTGACCATCAAATGCACTATTCCACCCTCAGACGGTTATGGCGAAGTTCCGTTCTGCTGATTGTATTATTAAACGTCACCGCTTTCAACAGAATTGACTGTAAATTCCTGTTAAGAGTTGCTCATTAACTTGTCTTGCAGCTCGATGTTATTGATCATGATATTGCCAGGACGACCGGCTGCCCGTCACAGAAGACTGTACAATACAAGATCATGGACAAAACTGTTAAATTTTTTGCTCCCGGAACTTCCTCCTCTGTTCTGTAGATCAAATTCTCAACCTAAAGCTGAAGTGTGAATGTTGGTATCGGTTTCCGTTTGACTTTTGTATTTGTATTTCATTTTAAAAGTCAACTTGAGCATGGGTCAGTGAGAGCAGCGTTACGTTATTATACTGTCCTTTGAGAATGCATTATTGGTAATAAATATGAGTAGCCATCACGAAACACGAAGAGTAGCCATAAAAGAAGTAATGAAGTTTTAATTTGACGTTTCTTTGTCGACTTATTAAGATTACAATATATTATTTCTTTACGGCAATTTCTTCTGTTTTGAGCTGGGCACTGAGATTTACTACCAGATTACGTTATCTACCTGGTAAATCCCTTGTCAATATTATTGCTACTTGTTTCTTAATGACAATTTTAATGTTCCTATAATATATTGATTACTTATTAACCAAGTGTGAGGTGATTGCGGGAAGTATTTGCCTGAGGTTTTCGCACAAACCGAGCGACGAAGGAGCGAGGTCTTTGACGGGTTAAAGAATTTATTACACGGTTTTTGTTTCCTTTCTTCATCTCTTTTAACGAACTTTTCAGTTGGTGAGTGAGCAGCTTAGGTTTACTTGCTTGTGTTTACTTATTACTTCATGGGGTTTTTTTTTGCATCAATTCATCTGTTTTTCTGCTAAAAATTGTTGACAAGATTTAACTATACTACTTTTAACTTAACTACATTTTTGGTTAGTCATTGTAAATCATTTGTAAAGCGTACCTGAATCTGGTTTATTTGTCTTCAAACCAGCTCGAAAATTTTCTCGCCAAAACTTGCCGGTCTGTGAGAAAAACTTTTTGCACAGCTGGGCAGCCAATCAGCGTGCGTCATTTTGCGTACGAACCGGATAGCGAGCTCAGCCATATAATAAATTTAATTATGGAAAGGTAATGTGAGATTTTGTTCCCCTAGTGACCTCCTTAGTGAAGCAATCCGCGGGGTCGAAATTTCTCCTAGTTGACAAGTCTGTCAACAGGTATCGACAATCCCGTTTCTTCAATCAGCAACAAGTTTGCGACTAACTTGCAGAGCCATCGCAAATTGTTGAAACAATTGGAGTAGTATAAGAGAAAACATAAATTGAAAATAAACGTCTCGTGAACAACTCAACATATGAGCTTATTAACAAGACAAGGGTATTGTGATAGTATTTGGACTTTTTTCAAAGCCGTCGTAATTATAGGCTCATATCTTGAGTTTTTTACAACATGTTTATCGTCTGTTTATGTTTTCTCTCACATTTCGTCAAATTGTCGGCTGACAACGAAGTTTAACCTGCACCAGGCTTGTTACGGCATAAAATCTCACAAAAATTTGCATCAAGCTTGCAGAAAAACCGTTACAAACTTGCGTTCAACAAAGCGGAGCAAGTCGTGCGAACGCATTCCTATACATGCTTCTTCAACGACTTTTAAACCAATGTACCTAAAAATTTAAAACTTAGGCAGATTTTTGTCGTGTAGTCAACGTCTGTATGAAGCTATGATGATTTTGTTAAAATTTATTAAATACACACACATACTTAGTTATAAATAAAACAAATACTTAACTGCTGTTTCGAAAATCTAACAAGACATCGTTAAAGCTCTCTGGTTTGATTCAACGTTTTACTGTTTGAAATGTGATTTTGTATGTCCAATAGCCATTTCATAAATGAAATGGGTTCTTGAATTCCAGTACCATAGCAATGGAAAAGGCGCATATTATATGTCAAAACTTAATAAAAAATTTTCCACATTCCAGTGGCAGATGTATTCCCATCGAAAAACCCTGAAATTCAAAATTTAAATTGCTTAAAAGTTTTCTGCGCGCTTAGAGATTGGTTGTTACAACCTCCACAAGTCATGAATGGGCGGTTACTGCAACAGTAACAGGCACACAAATATTTAACTCTCCAACTATCCATCATGTTTAACTTGTCTTCCTCCGTACAGGCACCAACTTGTAAGTTGTTTGATTTTTTCATTGTCAATACTACCATCTTCTGACACCATAAATTCACTATATTGTTGATCTAGATTAAAATCGTTCAGCTTCGCAACTACAGCGTCGCTGAAGTTTCTGGATTCAAGCCCTCGCATTTTGACATTCCAGTATAATCGAATGCGGTTGTGGAATGTCACATAGACCAAACAAGGAAGCGAGCCTTCTGCATTTACCGCGTACAATCCGGAAGAAAATGCCGAGACAGCCTCTCCGAACTTAAAATTCACCATATTCTCATACTGGTCCATTATATAGGTTTCTCCATCCCAAGCACAGAACACAACTTCGTCTGTGCCGTCCCCGGTAATGTCAACTTTCTGTACAGCAAAGAAGTTACGGTTCAAGTCAACGGACCAGTTTAGCTTGTCATCTTTGATCACAGCAAGAGTCCCGTTCAGTGTACACATGGCAATGAAATTCGACGGTGTTGAACAACTTCTGGCCGGCTTACAAACCCAGCTGACCATGTGCGCCGGAATAGAAGACATGTCACTTTTAGGGGTTAGGGGATGGTGGGATTTGCTGCTGCTCTCTGTGGTGGAATGGCAATCCGCAAAGGAAATGATAGAATCCTTAGTAAAGAACAAAAACAAAGTTATCCGGGTTAAAGATTTACGTCGAGGAAAATACAATTTAACCATTTGAACACTAACTTCAGAATTTAGTGCTGGCTAACACATGACGGTTTTGTTTACCACAAGAAATTTACCCGTGAAGTCTTAGCTCTGTTTTGTCTGTATCCAACGTTTTAATTTCACTCTGGTTAACGCCTGACGATTTTACTTGTCAAGGGGAGACATCTCGGACCGGAAAAGGTGAATTTTTTTACGTCCACTTCAAGATGGTGGATACTTACCGTGAGAGCCTGAGAACTATTCGCGCTCGCGTTATAATTCATTATGTCCATTTAACTAAGATTGGGGTTAGCATTAGCTCAAATCGTAAACCAAATCCTAACCCTAATCCTAAGCCTAACATGAATCTTAGGTGAGAGGACATGGTGAATTGTAATATAACGCGAGCGCGAATGGTTCTCAGACTTTCACAATAAGTATCCACCATCTTGAAGTCGGCGTAAAAAAATCGCCCGGAAAGGGTTTTCGGACTTACTTAATTTCACGGATTTTCACCTGTTGCAAAGGAACATGAGAATCAGCGTAAAACACTCAAAGTTTCAGAGATTTCAGGAATGATCACGCGAATCTGTATTTGGCGATTGTTACGTTATTTTTGCTAGGCATGATTTCAAGTTACATCATCTTTAACAAAAATGGGTTTTAAGAATGTTAAAAAATGCCTGAGATATTGAGGTTTTGATGCAAAAATACGTCTTTAAAAGATATTTAAAATTTGATCGATGAGTAATCGCATGTATCCTTTTTCATAGCGAGTGGTTCTAGTTCAGATGTCTTAACTTTTAAAAATATTGCGCAATGCTGATAAGGGTGAAAGTTATAGTTTTCGGGATTTAGATGAGAATGTGTGACGTCAACTTGTTACGTTACCACAAGAAAAAAGCTTTGCTTACATTTGCTTTGAAACGTTACTGATTATTTATAATTCACTAGCACTGCCGTATTTCGATTACTGCATTGCAGTATGGGGAAACTGTAATAAGGAATTGTCGGACTAGCTTCAAAAGCTACAAAATAGGGCTGCTAGAGTGGTTACCTTTTCGAACTCTTATAGGCATTCATTAGAATTGTTGGGTGAGCTTATATGGGATAATATAAAAACTAGACGATATAAACAACTAGCTGTGATAATGTATAAAACCGTTAACAGAAGCACACCAACTTATGCAACTAGAATTTTTGGAAATGTCAATTCGGTTCATTCGTATAACCTGCGAGATTCGGATGTTAATACCATGTACCAAGACCATAATTATACTGAAACTGGTATGAACAGCTTTCATTATCAAGGTGGCGGTCCTCTGGAATGGTCTTTCGAATGATGTAAAAAGTCAAGTTACTCTGAGATCTTTTAAAGAACGTTTATAGTTAAAGTTTTAGCTAAATTATATTAAAGAATAAGAAAAGAAACTTTATGTAGTATAGTTTTGTATATAGTTAATGTAATTATATTTAATTCTAATACACGGCTCACTGGAAGATCTTTTGAAAATGAAGTGAGTCCGTGTTTAAATAAAGATTATCTCTGGCAGCAGCGAGATCATTACTCTGATTGTTCAAGAAAATCACGCAGTCTTTCCCCGTCGCCAGCTGTCGGCGATTGTCGGCGACGGATGTTTCGATTAACCATTGTCGTATGAGCGACTATTGTAATTGTTGTAGAAGTTGAAATAGATTGAAGTTCTACAACAGTCGCCGATCCAATCACAACAATTATAACTCGTGTTTCCATAAAGTCGCGTATTTCCATTAAGACTCTAGCGGCGTCAGTCGCCGATTGAATTCAGCAATTACAACTATTTGGAAACCAGCCCAAGAACCTGTCAAGTAAAAGTTTTTGTAAGAAAGGAAGAACGTAATCGCTGAGCAGTTTATTCAAGAAATAAAGAACGTAGTTGGCCGCTGATTGATCTGCAATGACAGTTGCAAAAACCAAGAAATTGAACAAATCCTTGTTCAGAAGGACTCTCGTATTCTTAGATATCCACTGTTTTGAAGTGCTGTCTCACAATGCAGTGCCATCAAAATCTGGCAATTCATTGGCTTAACTCTTTTTGGTCTGTACACGACTTTTTAATTTTACTCTGCCTCGCACCACACAAATTTATTTGTCAACAGGACACGTCTCAGACCAGAAAGGGTTAAAAATCAGATACCTCAATTAAAGCCTTGTTTACATGAACAGAAGTTGTCCCTGGTGGGAGGGTTACCGTAGCCCCTGAGCGATCCTGGGCGAGATGACTTTCAACACATTTCTTTGTAAATCGCAGAGACCCGTTTACATGAGAAGTCGCAAAGTTATCTCGGGGGCAACGGTGACCCTGGGGGTAGGGTGACCTCAGAAGACGAGACAACTTTTTGCCATGTAAACACTTTGTCCCTCTGACTCGCCTGGGAGGGACAACTTGAGACACGATGAAGATGCGCAAACTTTGTTAATTCCAAATCACAGTCAAAGTCGTCTGCAAAATTGCAAGATAAAAGATGGGCTTTCACTTCTGCGATGATTGAATCCTTAATCGACTGTTTAAGGCAATACAAGTGTCCATGTGAATTCACTCCAGTCGATTTTAATCCCGATGAAGTACAGCTGTACGAAGAAGTTCGGCAAGAGAAAAGTAACTCTTCCCACTTCCTTCAAAGTCAAATCAGAGTGAGGCAACTTTGGTTTTCCCCATGTAAAGACTAACTATAAAAGATGACTTGGGGGTGTAAGTAACCCTTCCACCAGGGGCAACTTCCCTTCATGTAAACAGGGCCTAACTCTCTTTGGTCCGTATTCGACTTTTTATGTTCGCTCTGGCTAATGCTAGACGATATTCTCGTCAATGAGAGACGTGTCCTACCGGATACGTTAATCTAATTTTAGCTCTGATAATGACTCGTCTTCACTTTCTACCAAGTTCTTCGATTGTAACAATTTTAATCTAACCTGTGGCATTAATTGTCCCGTCTGTTTTTGAAGATTTTCTTTCAATGATTCCTCAGCACAAACCAAATAAATGTACGCTCCACCTGGCTGAGACACAAGGATCGCCGGAGATGTTCCACTGCGTCCATCGATCACGGACAGAGATTCCACTTGTCCTGATAACTTCCATTTTTTAGCACAAACGAACTTCCCTTCGAAAAGAGTTCGGTTTTCCGAAGTGCCCTAAAGATTATAAAAATAAAAAAGACCCAAAACGTAATTTAAACAAAGTAACTTTTCAGTTGTATTGCATGAATGACGGTTCAGTGGTAAGACCCTTTTTTACTGCTCACTTCGAGTTGAACTCCTCAGTCAGCAAAAACCCATACGCCAAGGTCCGTTCTCAATAACGAGTTTGCTGTAATTTTTATCGCCGACCCAACATTGATTTAAAATCGTATAAACCGTCGAACGTTTCACTGTAATTTGGATGATTGCCGTCACTGGCTGAGATATGGACTGACCTTTTACAGCGAGTTTCACAGGAACGTTATCAAATAAGCTACAAACTTCATGGCCTATTTCCTCTTTAGATCTTCCGGTACTACCTACGGCATTTTAGTGGACCCACCTAGCCGCTGATATTTTGCCGACGGCTTAGCAAACTGCGATACGAGATTTCGGCGCGAAATTTAAACAGCTTAGCTCAGTGTAACGGAATCTAAAATGCCGTTAGTTTATGGAAATAGCTGCAAATTAAAAAAGAGAAAAGAATACTTTGCGAGGATTTTACTACTCGAAAAAGGCTTACAGTTTGACCTACTAGCTAAAATCCTGCCAATATTACTGTTTCTTCATCAACGTCTGGCATTATTTCCTGACCAAACCTGAGCTCTAGCACTATCCTTAACTCTAATTAAATGTATGATAATAAGAAAGTAAATAGCTGTATACTCTTTACCATACTCTTCACCTCTTTCGCTCCAAATAATCAAATGAATGCGGTGGCATGCATAATCTCCCGCCAAATGCAGTTTCGCTTGCCCAGTCTAACCGATCTTCCTTTTTCGGTTCTCCGCATACTGTCATTCAGAGAACCTACTGCCTCACCTTTCCACTTGTTGATCCACTTCCTGAAACATTTCCAGCAATCGTAGGGTCAGCTTTGCTCTGAGTTTGCTTAAACAGACCTTTTCCCTCTTTTGGAGTTCTGTTTTTGAATTTTTCCCTCCTTTGAGTTTTGTTTAACGAGAGTTTTTTCACTAGGTGTTACATCTTGAGCTTCTAAAGTTTAAAATAACAGGAACTGCGATTAATCATCATGAAAGTGATCACCTCTCAATTTAACTAATTTACTTAACTTCATTAGTTAATCCAATATAAGTGCACGAGAGATTCTCGTGAAAACTTAACTCTCGATATTCGTGAGAATGTGCAGTGTTCCGACTGTATTTAAGAATCATCCTCAGAATTACATGAACAGAATATTTCATGAATTGACCTACACTGCTAAAGTCAACTGGAAAAGTTGACTACAGCGGGATTCGAACTCGCATCTTCGGTTTACCGGACCGCTGCTCTGCCCAGCAAGTTCGAATCCCGCTCTTGTCAATTTTTCTGGCTCACTTTAGCAGTGGAAGTCAATTCAAGAAATATTCTAAGCTATTTATATTCACAATTTTTATAGGGCGCGCCCTACGCTCTGCCTCAAGCCTTCTTTGGTCGATGATATCTCTTGACGTTTCCTTGGTACACACGAACAATTAACCGTAAAACAACCAAATAGACCAAATGATCCGTTTGAGATATTTACGCGAGACTTAAAATGAAAACAAGTTTTAAAATATTATGTCTTTACAAGTATTTAATATATTATATCAATGAAAATGATTGTTCTATTTGATTATATTTCGTTGAATCGTATGAAAAATTAGTAGGGCACAATGTTTTTGGTTTTTTGTTTGTTTTCTTTTTTGGGGGGGAATTGACCTCACGATTCGAAAAATCTACCAATTTGTTATAACCGCATTGAAAATTTCAAGCAAAAATCTTAAAACCTGAATTTATGGTAACGTTTAAAAATTTCCAGTCAAATGTCTGTGAAAAAAGTTGGCGATTTTAGGGTTAATATTGTTATAGAGATCCGTGTACTGTCAGGGCCGCCGAGAGACAAATTGAGGCCCGGGGCATAACGGTCGGGTAGAGGCCCCCACCCCGGACCATTGGAGCATTGACTACGAGCATTGGGGGCCCCTGAATATCTGAGGCCCTGGGGCAAATTACCCCCTTGCCCCCCCCTCTCGGCGGCCCTGTGTACTGTGGGTGAACGCAAAATTTTGAAACGGATCAAGAGAGCCACCTTTCTATGCAAGCGGTTAAGCGCGCTGGATGGGGCATCAGTGGCAGCACAAAGGACTTCTTGAGAGATTTTTACCCCGTTTCTTCCAAAGTCAAGGAGCCTATGGCGATCTTGATTTGTTCTCAACGCTTCAGTCCTATTCTGAACAATTTTGGTCCCCTTGAAATCGTTCTGGAGACGAAGAATTCCCAGATTTTCGCAAATGAACAACCTGTCCTAGAACTTGCGTGGTGTTACTCGTCTACAACAGATCGCTTTTCTTCTAAATCTATTACTTCAACAACCACCAGTCCGCAAAATCAAAAAGTTATCGCTCAATGAACTCTGAGGAACATCATGGCAAAATGACATGCTTACTAAAGGTAAAAGTAAAGGTAAAGTGCCTTTATTTCTACTGAATAACCCTATCAGTTACCTGCGCTGTTCTCCCTAGAGGCCCAGTAAGGGCCACCCATCATGGGTCCAGTGTTCGGACAGAAGGAAACCGGAGTACCTGGAGAGAGCCTGCGATGCTTGGTAGAGACAAACTGGGCAACGCTCTTCTCACATGTGACCAAAGTAACTTTAATCAGATTACTGCAAGGAGCCGGGATCGAACCCTAGTCACAGTGGTGAGAGACACGTGCACTACCACTGTGCCACCACCACCCATTATTCCACATAGTTGTAACAGATGTTGTCCAGCCCCCTATTGGTTAGACTATTTAAACTCAGACCAAGGATACTTTAGTCCGTTTAGTGCATCACTTGGCATGAGTACCACTGGAGAGATTCCGCTAGACCGGCATATGCTGGTTTTTACCGGTAAAAAAAACAACTTGTACCGGAAAAATCTTAAGTTGACGGTTTCTTGCATCGATAAATTTTGTTTTTGGCGTTAAGATTTCAACGTGCTTTAATACAGATCAGAGTCGTCCACTGCCAATAAAAACATGATCTAACTTTGACGCCGAGGTTAACCGTTTTCTCTTGAGCTGAAATTGATAGCGTGAGATTGGTGAGTATATAAGTATTGACTATATGCTGTGCTGCCGAACATACATACAATGGTTATACGATTGAAAAAAAATCCACTGGGATTGTTATACCTATATTACTAACAATCGATACATCTATTTGACATAAAATATGTGAATTAAAAAGTTTAAGTAAAAGAAGTGTTGTGCTAACGCACAATCTTAACCGTTTGTTTTACACTTTTCTCAAGTCTCGCAATATCCCTCGCGTTTGGATCACAGTATCCAAACGCGCGGGATAACAGTATCCAAACACGGGAATCAATTTGGTGTTTCTCAAATCTCTGTGACGTTTTTGAACACTCGTACTCGGCTAGTGTGATCAAATTTTCGCGTGTACTCGAACTCGACCATGTAACACTCGCTCTTTGCAGTTCGTTGGTCATAAACTGATCATAATACAGTAGAAAATGTGGACTAGGAGCCCAAGTAGTTTCTCCTTCACAAATCACGCACATATTTTTCTGCACCGACGTCTCTCACAAGGTGTTTCCATGCACGAGAAAGTGTTAGCCAACCAAACAAATGGAAGCCATCATTAACATGAAAATTCAGTGGAAAATAAATTATGCTGTTGGGAATTCACTCCTAGTTAAAATGTTTTTCAAGGCAAATAAAACAGTTGCTAAAGGCTGACGAAAATAGTCTTCAGATCTTGTAAAACCCATTGAAGAACTTTCACACGTTTGTACATAAAAAGCTGCTTTAATAACAACGTAACGCAATATTTCTGCCAACCCCATACTCCCTCTCAAAACTCTAAATTTGTACGTTGGGACGTGTTTAACGAAAACGGTTTTTAAATTATTCGTACCCATTACCCCTTTTGCTCCAGACTTTATCATTCTTCCTTTACTAGTGACAATTTCAGCTAAACCACGTGTTTCCACGCAATACCTTATATTAAATTTCACATGTAATTTCACAAGTGAAAAACATATGGAATTGGATCATTTTCATCCATGAAAATTTTATTTCACATATGAAATGGGAACTTATTAACATATGAAATACCCACTTCACATGCGAAATGAACTGGATAAAAATTTCACATGTAAAATGTTAGTGCTCGAACTATGAATTTCACATGTGAAAATTAAGTTCACATATGAAATTTTCCTTTCACATATGAAACTGAAACAATTCACACATGAAATACTATTTTAATCTGTGAAATTCCATGCGAAATAGTCACAGAGGTGCACGGCAGTACGAAGCACGGGCGGCGGGCGCCCCTTTATTTCTTAGAATAAGGGGGCTAAGCTCCTCTAAAAAGTCGCTATTAAAGCAGGAGAATTAAGGTGGTTCTATACATTTAATATTTCAAAAAGTCGATTTTTTGGAATTATGAAATTTAGCATTATTAAACATTACTTTTTCATTCCTCGTTGCTATTTTCTTGATTTCGACCACACAAAAAGATTAAATATTGAAAAGAAATTGCCAATCCTTTTAATTGTGCCTTAGGAACCGTCATAGCAACGAATTGTTATTGTCAAATTGTCATCACAGGACTGTTTCTACAACGTAGGAAATAGACCCAATGATTCTTAACCACCCCTCCCTCGTTATTGTAAGATTTTAATCCATTTTACTGTGTATTAACGTGAGGTGATCAGCGGTAGGCTGTGATTTTGGCGCGCATTTGATTGTTTTCTTTGCGAGAGACGTTGGTAATGGCAGTCAGTTGCAGGATTTGTGGCCGGTTCGTCAAATATGAAATTCGGCTCCTGCGTAACAGTCGCAGCTGGCCTAAGGGACATCATGTAAAGTCCGAGGATGTTCGATCTGCCAGAAGCCTTTCAAACAATCGAGAGGTGCCTTTATCCGTCGAGAATTTGCTCCCGACGTGGGCGTTCGAGGCAGAGGCACGACTGAGAGTCGTAATAGGTTTAGGGCTGTAGGTCTGTGAAAAAATTTTTTGAAAAATTTAGAGTGGCATATCTTTTAGATATGTACTAGAGTCTCTCGCCTAGGATATGTTTGGCTTTGTGGTTTCGAGCCCGAATTAGACTTAGTATAAGATATATTATATGAAAGGGGGGAAGGTAGGTGCTGTTGAAGATATACAGAATCGCCCATAGTGCAATAGAAGCATAACATGGCTATAGAGTGATAAGGTTATGCCATCCATGAACACAAGGGCGCGTTATGCGTGATCACTGCATGCTATTGTGCACACCCCCACAATAAGCGAATCAGTGCGTTTGTTTACATGATTGGTAAAGGGCGGGACGAAGGCGGAGCAATCGGTCTGTTCCGAAATTGGCTGAGATGTCGGAACGAATCGAAAGAGAAGAAGCAAGGAGACAAGAACCAGGAAAGAGGAGAAACCTGTTCAACAGGATCATTTTAACAGCTTTTTGACTTTATTTTGGTCTGTAATGTATCATTGATCCTCTTAAAAATTTGTTTGAAAACTTTAAACTCAATTTTCTCAGTTTACTGTCTTGCTCGGTGCCAAAAACTCTCCTGCATTTAATATTTGTTTAATTGGTGTCAAATTTTCAGCATTTGTCAACAACAAATAGGTCTATGATGTGAACCTCAACAATCACCTATATAAGAAATAGTTTTTGAAGAAACCGATCACTATATCTGTTGTATCGAACTGTATTTTGAAGCAGTTACAAATACAATAAAATTTCACGATTAAAAGCTTCTAATCACTTCTTTTTTTTAGGTTCATGTCATGGGTACATGTATTGAGGCTCTATTAAACTTAGTTTTGTATGTGTCTAGCCTTTACTTTAGTCCCTATAATTTTTGGCATAAGTGCCCTAAATTTCACCCATAGGGGGAAGTATTTCGGTTACCATGGAAACAACATGCTCATAATTTGCTGATTTTGCATCAGTAACTTATTTCCTATCTGTTGCACCAGAAATATGTTGAAAAAAACTCAAATTAAGAAATTTTATTTTCAATGTATAGAACCACCTTAAGTGGTTTTAAGTCATCTTAACGTATTGCGCCGAGGAATATCCGATCTTTCTTTATTTCGGCAGCGCGGCAAGATTCAGCGACTGTAGTTGGTAAGTTATGTTGACTAAGATAATGATGCTTCGGCTTACAGTCACATATGCAAGTGTAAAAGAGCATTGCAGACATAATAAAGATTGCGTGTCGCCAATGTTCGCTTCTCGGCCATCTGTGTGGGATACTCAATACTAAAGTTATGTTGCTTTTGATCACAATATTTTGTGCTAAAAGTGCCCTCAAAATGCAGGAAATCGCATTTAAGCGCAAATGAAAATCAAAAATTTTCCAGGGAAGCATGCTCTGGACCCCGCTTGAGGAATCTAGCGCCTTCAGCGGTCGGCCATTCCATCGACTTTGGACATCTTCCTACGGCGAAACAAAGGTGTATGCCAACAGGGTAGAAAGTGACAATCTATCCAACCAGAAAGGCTGTGTTTGGGGTTCCATAACTTAAAACAACTCCACTTCGCATTAGCATACCGTTGGCGCTCTCAACTCTATCTTGGGCTGTCAGCTACAAGATACACAAGAAGTTTTCACACATGCATCTAGTTATAAGCACACAGACGCTAAATCATCACCAATTATACAATTTTATTAATTTGAAGACAAGTAAAGACAAGTGAGCTACTGTTACTTCGGTCCTAGGTTGCTATACGTCACGACAGTACAAGAATGCCAGTACAGTAACATGAAGGAGTTATTCACTGCAACACTGTCCACAGGCCCAATAGTTCTTTGGACAATTTGTTTGACATGAGAACTCTTCACAGTCAAAATTGTTCCGGACGTCGTCAAGTGTAAATGTCGACCCATCCTTTAATTTATTCTTTGCCATTCGAACGTCGGCAAAGCCTCTGTTGCTTCCGTGAACCATTCTTTCATTCTCCTCGATCTCGATCCATTTTGGCGCCGCCAAGCATGACAGTGCGGTCGTCAATAGCAGCAAGTTTACAAAGAGCAAATAACTCTTGTAGCTTGCCATCCTCTTCAGTGGATTCTCAAACTTTATCAGACTTCTGCAAGTCTAAAATGACGTCTTTACCTTTTCCCTCTAGCTTTTATAGACTTCTAACTTCCCTAATAGTTTAACAGATGGTTACCATCGAACGACCGTATGCCAATTCAGCGACGCAGGAGTCAAGTCAATTACAGTTTCTAACCCGAGCATTTCGCACTAATGACAGCAATTACTGTGCACCATACAGATCCTACTGCCGCCAAATAAAAAGAGTTTTAAGGGAAACCCGTTTAAGTCTGTTGATAAAAATGTTAAAGAGTTCTGCGAGCTTTATAATCAAGAATGATCCTGGGCAAAAAAAGTTGCTCGCGTCTGCATAAGTTCGTTTTTATCAATTTACTGCCCCGAAAATGGCCTGGATGGATACCTCAGACAAAAGTTGTTACTGATTGACAATATCAAGAAATGAGAAATAAAACGACTACCAACAAAATGACCAACATTTTAACCCAACATGTCAACCAAAAAACAAAGAAAACTTGTATTTAAACCACCTCTTTAACAAAGCAACCTCCTTTCCTCCGTCAGTCACCTGAGGTGTCATTGATTAGGATCCAAGTCTCCAATCATTCGGTAAACGCTGTACAAGAACGTTGATACATACTAGAAATATTACTCCTCCATTTATGTTGAACACTTTCCGACACGTCTCCAGCTGACGTGTAAAATCGACTGACGTTGGCCAGAATAAAATCGTTCGACGTCAGCTAGAGTGAAAATAGTGAGTTTAAGCAAGCTAGTACGGCTACGGCATTTCACAAAGTTGCTTAACTAAATACATTTGAATAGAATAACATACTGACGTTGTAGAGAATTGTGAATGTTGTTTACGCCTCTGAAACTCTTCTCAGTAGCTTAGGTCAGATGGTTAACGTTGAAAGGATCCGAAACGTCTTACGTATTATGTGCTAACGTAGTCGTGGAAGCGTGGAAATGTGCACGTCGACGAACTGTGTAGAAGTGGGACAGAGTTATAAATACTGTTGGGACTTCATATTATTCATTCCTATTGTTTTGAATGAAAATTCCTATTGTAAGAACACGTTGCCGTAGTGTTTGTTTAAACTCCCTATTAAAAAGTTGAATAAGGATCGAAAAGAGTAAAAGTCATGTTTTCGACGCGGAAAAGGTTACTTTTTGGAATTTTCTTTGTTTCTTCACAGAATGCTTCTTGTCCAACTTCAAGTGTTCGTTTCCCAAGTGGGTCTTTAATTGTTCATCAAACGTCCGCTTATCATTCCTAAGCCGTATTTTAAACATAAAAACAAACCCAACTTCATTCGCTCTAACCCGAGTGGCACTTTCGCAGCATAAGGCAAAATTGTTCAGGTTCGGGCTGCCTTAAACTAACCCAGCAACACATATCTCAACTGGACGCTCAATTAACTAAAACAAGGGAACGCAGTTTTCAGCAGGGAATCCTGGTATCATATCCGTGTTACTTTGTGTATATAGAGAGAATAATACATGGGCGCGTGGAGATATGAAATATATCTTCTCGTGTTCAGTTTGATCTGCCATAAATTCCATATCTACGCTACTCGTGGCAGATCAAACTTAACACGAGAAGATAAATTCCATATCTCCAAACGCCTATGTATTATTTTGTTTATTTCATAAACACATACGCACAGTCTAAAATGAGGATCAGCCATCTGGAAAGTTTTTTTCTGGTTTTGCTCTCAGAAAAGCTTACTTTGTTAGCAAAAAATGAACCGGGCACACAAACTGAAATCAACAAATCGCCACCGAGATACGAATTCTAAAACTCTGAATCTGATTGATCTAACAATATATTTTACGCGGATTTTCATTGGATTGTTCAACTAATATCTTTACAAGTAAAAATATCGTATCTTTTACGTGTGATAAAATGCGATTTTCCTCATCGCTCCAAAGCTTCGTATTACACTGAAGTTTACGAAATAAAACAATGTATATATTGATTGACGATCATGGGACGTTCGTCAAACGCAAACCTCAGAAGAAACAATTTCTCATTCCCAGAAATCGTTTCTCTGACGATTGAGCTTGATCAATGTCCAACGATAATCCATGAATATCTCAAAGTTGCCAGATGCGGGAACATCCGTGTCGGTTCACATATTAATTTAATGACTTCTGTTTGTGAAAGAAAAATATATCCTGGGGTAGACAACACTTTCTAAAGGTTTTTTAGGTAGCCTTCTCAACGCTTTCTTAACGAATTTTGACACGTCAAGCGTAATTGTTCCCTGAAAGTTTTGACAACTTCAGTTATATATGTGCTGTTTGTTGTTAAGGTTTGCCACTGCGATGAATCCTGAAGCAACCGTTAGCTTTTGAGTAAGAAAAAATAGACCAAAAAATATGGGAAAACCAAACAAGCAAGAATAAGATGACGATACAGTGACCTGTTTGTTCAAGTACAGTTGCTTTACTGTAGTTTTTTCCTCCAAGCTGTCATACATTTTTCACTTGCCTATCACTCAGAAGCTGGTTACAAACATTCGACTACCGTTAAAAAAACTTCCTGTTGATTGCAATTTCCAACTTGAGCAAGTGCCTCTAACCACTGGAATAAGCGTGCCTCACGTAGATCCTATTGTCACCAAACACTAAATCGATTTGGATCGCATTAAATCGGTTCAAAAGTGACATACACGCTATTCAAATCATAGAGAAATTTCGCCGTTGAGATGTAATGAAAGTTAACCTCTCGCCCACTACAGAAACTGGCAACATATTTCTTCCTCTGACTTTACAATATTGTCCTCGTTATCTACCTCTGAATTACTCCACAAAGAAAGCCTTCTAATCAATAAAATGAAACCCGTTCTTGATGGGAATAATGGTTTTGGGCCACTTTCACCGCTAAGACGCTCTACCACTGAGCTACCAAGACTCAGATGGCGAGCTAAGGTTCAAGTTCAAGTTCAACATACGTGATGGCTATGCGGCACAAACGATGTGCCAACGTGATCGAATGAAGCGAATAGACGCAAAATGCATCGAGGAGTTTGGTAATATCACGCACGATATGTGGACGTTAGTGAAGCTCTCTGAAAAACTATTTCGGAGCCCCAGAAATCGTCTGCAGCGTCTTACCGCTGAAGGTTTTGTTTTGATAATTTGTGTCATACGTACTGCTCGTTGTACAGCTTTGCCGTTTGAGATTATTCCTAAAGCAACCATTAGCTTTTAAGTCAGACAAAACATAACAAAAAACCCCGAAAAAATGCTAGTAAACTAAACAAGCCAGGAGATAACGATGTATGCAAGAACCGGTTCGTGCAAATTTACGTGCAATGACATATTTAGCTTTCCCCCCCCCCCCTAACTTTTTCATACACTTTTAACTTTCCTAATTGCTCAACAGACGGTTAGCATCAGTCGACCATATAGTAACTCGACTGTCCTGTTGATTACAATTTTAAACTTGAGCAATCCGTACTGACTGGAATATCGCAATTCACGAAGACCCCGTAGATACTAAATACAGGACTTGTGAGAAGCCTGTGAATATCAGTTGATGATCACGTTCGAGAGTTTAGCGGGCTTCCCAGTGAGGAATGACCTTTCCTTGCCTGAACAGTTAGTTATGTCTTTTTCAATTTGTCTTCAACTATAACACACAAAAAGTGACCTGTACACATCTCAGCCGAAAGTCGTCAACGGTCGACAATTTCAAGAATGAATAATGAACTGATTCCCAACAAAAGAAACAAGCATTTTAAACAAAAAACGTGAATTAAAACACGAGAAAAACGATAAAAAATATCCCTTTATAAAAGTTGCCTCCTTTCTTCCATCGACAATCTAACATGTCATCGGTTTGGATCGCGGCTTCCTAGCTATCGATGTACGCCTGCAATGACGTTGAAACAGACCCGAAAAATAACTCCTCTGTGTTGCATTTCAGATCTATTCTTTGTGGTACGAGATGCTAGTTTTTGGAGTTTTCGTAGTGTCTTTTTAGACTGCCGTATTTCCTCGATTTAGCCCTCTGGGTGCTTTTTTTTTCACCGCTTCTGGACTAGGGGCTTATTCGAAGGAGGACCTAAATAGAGGCTGGGGACTTAATAAATTTTCACGTTCTTTAAAAATTTATTACATTACAGAATCATACTCAGAGAAACATGAAGAGAAAATTTCATAAAATTTTTCTCTGAAAAATTCATAAGTGCATTTTTATTTAGCCTAATCAGTATATTCCACAAGGAAAATATCACAAAGTTCTGTATATGTCCATGTATTAACTAATGTAAATAATTCTAGAAACTAAACAACCAAAGGTCATAAGAGAAACGCAACATTATATCATCTACTGATAATATGGTGGAGGCTTATTTTTTTTCAGCGCTTCAGGACTGGGGACTTATTAGAAGGGGCGCCTAAATAGAGGAAATACGGTATGCTCGTAGTGCAACATTAAAAGCTCGGTTTAAGTAGGCCCTTATCCTCATATCAAACTAAAGCTTATCTCCTTAAAACAACCGACCCAACTTCATTAAAAGTCAGCGCTAACCTTAGCTGCATTTTGCTGTGTAAGTAATGTTTAATTCAGGTTCGGCCAGGGTTAAACTAACCTGCCTTAAACAGCTCAGCCAGACTCTAAATTAACTTAAGTTCTCGTATCATTTCTAAGTTACCGCGAGTAACAATGTATGCGTATATATATACGGTACTTTGCATAAGTTTTAGGAAACCCTTGACTTTTTTGTTTCAGCCAGGTTCTAGGGACTATAAATATTTCTGTCAGTATGACCGTACATTGTATAAAGATACATTTTTGAAATACAGACACACATGAAAATACAATAAAAGTAAAGAAAATTTGTATTTGTTCAGGCTGACATTAATATTTGGTATGACCCCTTTTTGCACGTAGAACAGCTTGGATTCTCTTACGCAGACTACCCTGAAGTTTTCTCAAATAATCGCTTCATATGTTATACCAAACTTCCTTCAGAACTTCCCAGAGCTCTGTTGAGGACTTGGGCTGTCTTTCTTGCCGTTCTCTGTCAACGTGATCCCATACTGCTTAACTAATGTTCAAGTCAGGACTCTGTGGAGGGTAGTCCATTACTGTGAGGACTCTGTCAGTTGTTTTCCTCTCTAATAATAATGATTTCATAGCATGAGCAGTGTGCTTTGGATCATTGTCATGCTGAAAAATAAAGTACTTTCCAATCAGACGCTTTCCAGAAGGAATAGCATGATGAATGAGAATCTGCCTGTGCTTTTCGGCACTTAGGATTACATTAATGCGGACAATATGCCCAACACATCTGGCTGAAATGCAGCCCCAGACCATTACAGACCTTCCGCCGTGTTTCACTAAAAGCTTGCAAGAATTCATTATTGTACCTCTCACCAACCCTTCTTTATACATATTGCCCACGATTGGACCCTAAAAGTTCGAACTTTGATTCATCATTCCAAAGCATTTGTTTTCATTGATCTTCATTTCAATCTTTGCGAGTTTTGCATATTTTAGCCTCTTTTCCCTGTTCCCTTTCCAGATAAATGGTTTCGTGGCTGCTGCATGTCCATTAAGGCCGTTTGTAATCAAGCTTCTTCGAACTGTGGATGGATCTACTTTGGGTCCAGATGAATCTGCCAGATGCTGAGCAAGGTCTTTGCTAGATTTCTTCCTGTCTGCTAAGGAAGTGACTTTGAAGAACTGCTCATCTGATACAGATAGCTTTTTAGGCCTTCCACGTCTTTTTTTTTTTTTGTCATCGACGTGTCCAGATATTTGAAATTTCTCAAAAACAGCTTGAATCTCACATCTTGAGAATCATGCTTGTCGGCTTATTTCCCTTTGAGAATGGCCTTGTTGATGCAAAATTATAATTTTTTGCCTGTCAAACAGTGTAATGTTTGGCATTTTGCGTGCAATGACTTGATAAGAAACGTTTTTAGTATTAGCAAGTTAGTAATGATTGTTTAAAGATGTGCTCTTATCGAATTGGTCTGTCAAGTTCAACGGATCATTAGATCAATTCGGACGCATGAAAAAAACCCATGACAAAAAGTAAACCAAACTCAAACCAAAGCTTTGTAAGCTTTGTGAAGGAAGCCTTGTGTAACATACCAGAATATTAATGCAACAAACTTCAAAACAGTTTGCTTACAAGAATTCAACCTGTTTTACATGCAAAATGTGCATAACAAATAATGATTTTAGACTGGAGAAGTACCGACTTTTTATAATGTTTGCACTTCATGTCTACATATTTGTTGAGTGTAATATTGGACTAAGCAATATGTACTTATAGTCCCTACAACCTTGCCGCAGCAAAAAAGTTAAGGGTGGCCTAAGACTTTTGCACAATATTGTAGATATATATATACATATATATAAAATTCTCTCACACTCAAACGTCCTCTATAAACTCTCACACTCAAAAGCAGGCGAGTTAAGTGGTTTTAAATAATCTTAACGTATTGCGCAGAGAAATATGCGATCTTTCTTTATTCCGGCAGCGCGGCAAGATTCAGCGACTGTAGTTGGTAAGTTATGTTGACTAAGATAATGATGCTTCGGCTTACAGTCACATATGCAAGTGTAAAAGAGCATTGCAGACATAATAAAGATTGCGTGTCGCCAATGTTCGCTTCTCGGCCATCTGTGTGGGATACTCAATACTAAAGTTATGTTGCTTTTGATCACAATATTTTGTGCTAAAAGTGCCCTCAAAATGCAGGAAATCGCATTTAAGCGCAAATGAAAATCAAAAATTTTCCAGGGAAGCATGCTCTGGACCCCGCTTGAGGAATCTAGCGCCTTCAGCGCTCGGCCATTCCATCGACTTTGGACATCTTCCTACGGCGAAACAAAGGTGTATGCCAACAGGGTAGAAAGTGACAATCTATTCAACCAGGAAGGCTGTGTTTGGGGTTCCATAACTTAAAACAACTCCACTTCGCATTAGCATACCGTTGGCGCTCTCAACTTTATCTTGGGCTGTCAGCTACAAGATACACAAGAAGTTTTCACACATGCATCTAGTTATAAGCACACAGACGCTAAATCATCACCAATTATACAATTTTATTAATTTGAAGACAAGTAAAGACAAGTGAGCTACTGTTACTTCGGTCCTAGGTTGCTATACGTCACGACAGTACAAGAATAAAAGTACAGTAACATATAGGAGCTATCTATCGCAACACTGTCGACGGAACGGAATTGTCGGTGCACAATTTTGTGGACAAACGATATTTTGACAGTTAGAAGTCTTCCGGTCGTCGTCAAGTGTAAATATGATATCATGACAAGCATGACAGTGCGGTCGTCAATAGCAGCAAGTTTACAAAGAGCAAATCTTCACTGGCTTCTCAAACTCTATCAGACTTCAGCAAGTCTAGGGCCCCGTCTACAGGTATACGGATTAGTTTGAAAACGCAACGTTTTCTTTGCGGATTCGCCTTCCGTCCACACGAATCCGGCGAATACGCTGACCGAAAACGCAACCTTTTGAAAACGGTGTTCAGAGTGGAAACTTTTGAAAACGCAACGCTAGCGTTTTCGTGTGGACGCATTAAAACGGAACCTTTTGAAAACGATGAAGTAATAGTCTCGAATCCAGTCCATCCACGTGCATCGGTGCATTGGTAAATTAAAATGGCGGACAGACAAGCTGTTTTTTTCGATACTAATCGGGCTTATTTCAAGCCTTATTAATAGCATATGTTCATTTAAATAATGTGATGTTAAGTTTTCAGGCTGATTATGCAGGGAAATGAATGAACATAATCAGGGTTCTTTCATTGCTAGTCGCAAAAATTGGGACCGTGAAACACTTAAACAGAAGGCGTCAAGCACGATCTCGACGATTCTGGGTTAGACCTGGACAAACAAGTGCTTGGTGTGCTAATTTTGTCAACGAAATAGTTGGCCCAGAGGAGTGGAATATAATAATGCATAATAGCGCATACTCAGTAAGTGATTCTAGCGTTTTCGGTCGCTTTAGCGTATTTGTGTGGACGGTCGAAAACGATTTAGATGCGCTACGTGTGGACGCGAATTTTTTTGAAAACGGAAAAATATGTCTGCGTTTTCAAACGAATCCGTATACGTGTGGACAGGGCCTAGAATGACTTCTTTAGCTTTCCCTCAAGCTTTTATAGACTTCTAACTCCCCTAATAGTTCAACAGATGGTTACATCTAACCAGAGCATTTCGCACTAATGACAGGAATTACGGTGCATTACTAAGATCCAACTACCGTCAAATAAAAAGGGTTTTAAGGGAAACCCGTTTAAGTCTGTTGATAAAAATGTTAAAGAGTTCTGCGAGCTTTACAATCAAGAATGATCCTCGGCAAAAAAAGTTGGTCGCATCTGCATAAGTTCGTTTTTATCAATTTACTGCCCCGAAAATGGTCTAGATGTATACCTCAGACATAAGTTGTTACTGATCGACAATATTAAGAAATGAGAAATAAAACGACTACCAACAAAATGACCAACATTTTAAACCTAATATCACGACCAGGCAACAACTTAAAAAAGTATAAAATAAAACATATTGCGAAAAATAGAGACATCTTGGAAAACTCAAGATATGAGTCAAAACAAAACGAGTATATGAGATTGCAATATTTCGACTTTATTACGAAGTCATCATCAGACAGAAGGATTTACAAAACAAGCCAAGGTCTATATATACAGTGTGGCGTGGACAACGGCAGTTAGGAATCCTATACCTGAGATATTAACACGACAGAACGCATTGTTAATTGCTAATTAACTCGAGAGGAAGCTATTTACTAACGTCTATATAAAAAGCTATTTACAAACGTCTGACAGAACACTCTACTCAACTTAACACCAGTGCAATGGCACAACACCTCAATGAATGCGAACACGCACAGTTTCTTGCCAACATACAGGGTCGATACAATCGACTTAATAACCTCCCCTCCTTTTCGAACTCATCTAACTCTATCAAAAATTTAATCTTTAATAATTATAAAATTCTTTACTCGAGTAAATCTACTAACACTAATAAAGTCTTGTTAATTGAAGCTCTCCGTATTAAATTTAATAAGCCTGAAATCAACCCCGGATTTAAAGCTTCAAAAGAGCTCACACTTTTCAACAAGGCAGCCTCGCATTTTTATATATATTTCCTACCTCCTACTTTATACGTCTTTCTCACTCCGACTCTTTTCTTTCCTTTTCTTTGTCTTTCTTTCCTTTGTCAAGTTAATGGCTGACGATTATTCTACCAGTTTGTCGACCTTATGGCTTCTGATACTCACCTGTCTCAGTCATCTTACGTCATCTTACACATCAATATTGTCGGGTCAGTTGTTATTAATGACCTTTGCCTTGTAAATAGCTTCTTCTCGAGTTAATTAGTGATCAGCAATGCGTTCTGCCGTGTTAATATCTCAGGTATAGGATTCCTAACTGCCGTTGTCCACGCGACACTGTATATATAGACCTTGGCTTGTTTTGTACATCATTCTGTCTGATGATGACTTTGTAATAAAGTCGAAATATTACAGTCTCATATACTCGTCTTGTTTTGACTAATATCTTGAGTTTTCCAAGATGTCTCTATTTTTCGGAATACGTTTTATTTTAAACCCAATATGTCACCCAAAAACCACAAGAAAACTTGTAATTAAACCACCACTTTAACAAAAGAACCTCCTTTCCTACGTCAATCATCTAAGGTTTCAGTCACGTTTGGCAGAGCAGAGCACTAGATATGTAGAGTCGCCATTTTCACTCCCAGCTGGAGGCCAAACAGGTGCATTTCTCGCAAATGGTCCCGGTTGGATATTAAAGTCTTGTCCACACGAGCAGGATTTTCGCAGCAAGTTTTTCGGTGAGCATTTTCGTTTGCTAGTATATGTGAGAAAATTTGCCGGAATTTCATGGGATAAATGCATTTGCTGAAAAACTGACGCGCCAGTTTTTATGTGGCAAAGAAAAAATGTCATATGTGAAAGTTTTTTTGTGTACACGACCCGTCACAGAAAATTTGCCACATACTCAGGCGTTGGCAGTGGCTTTTTCGGTTTTGTCTCCACTGTTCATAGTCATTTCTGGTGCAGAGGCAAACGAGTTTTCAACATAGCATTTTCTGTCTGTATACACGAGAAAATATCTTTGTCACAGAAAACTTACCAGAGAAAATTTGCTCGTATGGATTACGCTTAACATGGTTGATTCGGACACTCAAAAATTTACTTTCACTTCATGACTTCTGAAGAATATGATTAATCCAGTGAAGTCTCAGAACGTAGTGCTGCATTGGTGGGGAAACCGAAAGCAGGAATTTTGCCCAAGAGAAGTAGCCGTATGCGACGATCGCTTCGTCTAAACGGGCCCTGATGCTGCTGCAGTAAAAATTTAAGCCCGCCGGACACAAGAAATATCCCAGCTTCTTGCAAAGAACTGTACAGTGTGCGGTAGCTTGCGATGAAACTCCTTTTACATGCAACAAACATCGCATCGATCAAACATGTTTGATTTTTTCGCTTCCATTAGCAACTGTATACATTTACATCCTGTCGCAAAGGTGTGCGCATTTGTGGCACTGCGATGATTAAAACCACAATAAGGGAATAAGAGAAATTTCATTAAAAAAAATGGCGTCTATAGTATGGACGCCAGAAAAAGAAGAGTTGGTATTAAGAATTGTCGTATGCGTGAGTGGCTTTTGAGCAACGAAACAGAAATCGCATGCGATCAGGCGACTGCGACTAAATAACACAGGTGTGTGGTGGGCTTAAGGGCTTGTGTTTATGAGTCGGCTGTTTCTTTCATCAAGGTCTTATCATGACAGTACAATAAACTCGAGATGACATTGAAAAGCTACATTGGTTTAGTTTGGATGCAAACAAAGTCGAAAGTTAATCTGAATTACCTATGACGAACGTAGAAAGATTCTCGTCGCAAGAGTCACCTCATATAATCAGCGACTTCCACGAATCAATCGATTTCTCGTGCAATGTGATTTGCATTACGAATATATCGTCGCTAAAAATCATTTAACAACCAACACTAAAAATACTGCAAATAGCCAAAGGGTACAATAAATAGCCGAACAGTAATATAAATTACCGAACGGTGACCAAGTTAATGACTTTCCCCCTCTGAGATGACCACTTTTAAAGCACTTTGAAAACAGTTCGATAACCAGAGGACCCATCGACGAACATATGCTCCATTTATTAATTTTGACATCGACATATTTCCTTTGTAAAGATCATCAGCTTTCGCTCAATTCTAGCCTTGTTTAATGGCCTAAATATAGCTCTCTTTGAGATAAGTTGTTTTGAGAACCAAGTGTCCAGTTGCGGAACTTTTGCTTGTTTAATCATCTTCGACATCCGCAAACAATATTTATACAGTTTTAGAACAGTTTTGCAAAGACTTTCAGTTTTATATTAGTCTTACCATAGATAGCTGAATTAATGGCTTTAACGTTACATGTATAAATACTTCGTTAACTTAAACAACCTTTTCCATAACTTTAATTATCTTCCTCAACCTCGGTCTAATACTTCTTATAAATTCAATAACCTTATCTATGATACACGCATTAACTTTAACATACTTCATATAACAAAGGCAATATTCGTAACTTCTTATTGTAACTGGAACCTTTTATTCAAAGTTCGGTCATTACCCTGCTCAACTTTGGATCTACGAAATGTCGCCTTTCCGTGGCGTTTTTCGGACGACTTGAACTTTCGCAACTGAAGCTGGAAAACAAAAATTTGCAATATCAAAAACATATTTGGTGAACGAAGTTTCGACATCACCGTATAAAATCATTTCTAAGTTCAAATGGGAAGATTTATATGTTACGATTAACTGTTGAAAGGTATGCATATGATACAACAATATCGGTGTGGGATAAGATGAACTGCAAACAAGAGCATTATCATAATGATGAGTATTGTTATGTAGGTGTGAAACGGTACAACTTATAATCACTATTGCCGTGATGGTAAGATTAAAAGTCGTCGGCAAGTTGCTGGAAACTTTATTAAAAAAAAACAAAAATAGTTATTTGTTTCGGCTTAAACCAAATATTCGACCAACAAAATTTTTCTTTTCATCGTCACCTTTGACCAGGAAACATCATTTTACAAGTATTCGGGCAGCTTTGCAACGATTTTCACTTTTCTCAAAGCTCTAGCTTTAGATAATTGAGTCAAAGGCTTTGAATTTCCGAGATAAGCCACTTTGAAGCATTTTGAACGGACAATATGTGGGCGTTTGTCGACGTTGGCAGACGTTCCGATATTGTCGGATTGTACTTGGTGTGTAACACCGATCTCTTTCAAGCACATTATCAGCAATGGTGGCTTAACGCATAGCCAGCAGATACGTTGAACTTCAACTTTAGCTCTCTAACTTAGTCTCGGTTGCTTATTGCATGGTTAGAGAATCTCACCGGCCATCTCAATCACATTGTAGAATATCGTGGCTGCCGCATAGGACGCACACGTGTAACATTCGCCTCACTTTGACAAAAGTTTTAACAAAAAACTACCTATCGATCAACTTTTGCTTGTTTTATCACATTTTACCGAAGAACATCACTTTTAAAGCATTAGAATCAAATCGTGGGGAAGACCCCCACATTGGGAAAAGTTTCCAGAGATCGTTCTGAGTTTATTTCAGAATCATCTTCACGGTAAAACGAAGACGAAATTAGACCACTAGTCAACTAGAAAAGTTGACTTGATAGCTCAATTGGTACAGCAGCGGTCTGGATACCCGAACATGCAAGTTCGAATCCTGCTCAAGTCAAATTTTCTTGTTAATTATACCAGTGCCGGTTAATCATGAAATTCTTCATTGTTTTGAGTTATCAACCAAAAATACGCAACATACACACTTAGGGAGCCAAGAATAGTTCGGGTTATAAATGTCAAAAGAGGTGTTCTAGGTACGGAATCGCAAGTCAAAATGAACTAATTGACACTGGACCGTTCAGTCGCTAAGATAAAACCACAGAGATCATATATCAACTAGAGAAGACACGATAGCTAAAAAGTAATGAATGAATATGGAAGCATTTTACCACAAATTCAGCCACATACCTTTTCTTTTCATGAGATATTTTGCTGAACGGCTAATTGGGTTTGGAATTGCACGTGATTGTTCGCATTATAATGAGAACTTTCCATCTTTTGAAACTAGACTCTTGAGAATGGGGCCCCTGAGCCTTTCTGGACAATTGCCCCAAGTGCCCCTGCATAAATCTGGCACTGATAATGAAACATACTACAGAGTAGTAGAGTACGTGGTGATGTGTCGAGTTTTGTTAATGAAAGTAATGGCAGAATTTTCTTGGTTAGAACTTTCCCGTTCTTGGAAAATAAACGCCTCTACTCAAATGAACACCCCTCTAAAAGTGCAGAAATCTAATATATACCCATGGTGTTTATCTAGAAAAATACAGGATACAGTATGTACACGTGCATACCTTTTCTTTCTTCTTTTGTCCATTTGAAAACCCGAACAACTCGATCCGTTGAGCCAATAACTAATTCCATTTCCCCATCTCCATCTACGTCTGCCACAAGAGCTGTTTTGCTGTTTGTGGGTAAAGATTGATGGTAAGTGGCAACATCAAATCCTCCATCTACCACAGTCCATTCTTTGCATTCCTAGCATTAGATATTTAAACAAAAACGAAAGAAATAAATTATCAACAAATTAAAAGGCAAATGAATGAATTCCTTATAAACTGCCAGGTGAAGTATCTGACATAGTTTGACACTGCTCCTGAGCTTAAATACTTTTGAGATACAGTAACTTAAAAAAACACAACTCATGACCATGGATCATAAGCACTTAATCCAACTTTTAAGCTGAAGTAAGGTGACCATACTATCAGTGGTGGTTTCATGGGGGCTGCAGCTGGAGGGCCTTGGCCCTCAAATTCAAACATTGGCTGTGACCATTGGTCCATGGCAACACTTGTCAACATATACAGTGATTATGTATGGGAAACTAAAGTTGAATGGAAGGTTAAGACTCATAATCAAAATTAAGGTGAAATAAGTGAATGAAAATGTATTTTGCTATTTTGATTTGAGCAACATCACACAACTGATGCATTATGTGAACTGTAATCTGAGCCCTAAATAATTTGTTTCCAGCATGAAAAATATAAATATGAACATCCAATTTGTTTCATTTTCAAGTAATGCTTCACTATTATGCAAAACCACTACTGCCCCCTACATTTTTCAAATCCTAAAACTGCCATTGCATACTATGTCAAATTAATGGTTGTAATGGTCCAGAGCAATTCTGATTGAATCAAAACACTGCACTATATTACAGATATCATGTCAATATAGTCTGAAATGGGTTTTTTATGCATCCAAGAAACACAACTGTCCATTCAAAATGAAGATTTTGTTCTTTTTTAGGAGTCCATGGACCATAAAAAGTTGCCCTCTTTTTCATCCAGTTAAAAGTTTAACAAATTTAAAAAGCACTTTCATTAGTTCTCTTGTTTGCCAAATTTTGATCACAAAACTTACTTTTTCATTAAATTAATGATCTCAACCTATAGCAACCCATTTCTTCTGAAGCAAGTGTTAAGCCATTCTTGTCCCAGACTGCATTTATTATTCTGGTCTGAGTCAAGTCCAAGAATTTTGTTTATCAGAGGGAAATGGGCATTTGTGGGCAGTCTGATCTGTATGAATGGGTTACAAGCAATTCAATATGCTAGATAACAAACTTACAGTTGTAAAAGCTACAGCAACTGTCAGATGTGATTACAACTACATGTTGAACTTTTTATAACATTGTACAATGCCATGGCATAGGATTAGCAAGCCAAATTAACCCTGATCCTTTTATTAAATTACTATTAATTTTTTTAAACATCTAAAGTTCAGTGTAACTTTCAACCTATCCATCAACTTCATAAATTAGGCAATTCTCAATATAATTCTCAAAATTGGCCTGGGTGAGCATAACCAGATCCTGCATTCCCTCCAGGAATTATGAAACTTAAGGTACCCTACTTTAGGTAGACAAGATGGCATTTTGGCAAAGTCAGGGACACTTTCTTTCAGTCATAGACACTTTAATTTATTACTACATACATGCAAAACAATGTTGAGGATTTTTGACAAGTTATTGGCAGCACAACAGCATGCCAGGAGTTTACTGTTATTAGCACAGCAGTACACAAACTTTTTCAAAAGCAGGCATGGCAGGTTGCTACCCTGAAGTTGCCTAACGGAAACACTGAGACTCACAACCAGGCCACAACACATGCTTTTCAGGACTGTAGCTGAGGCAACAAGTAGGGCAGTTGCTCCCAATTTTTTTGCAGATCAAGTTCTTAAAGGTTGGTTTATTTGTGAGGTACAAAATTGTGTATCTTCAAAAATATTGAATAAATTCAAGTAAATTTTGTTACCAGAAGGGTATACAGTACACCAAATTTCTATGCAGTTTTTGGCTTGACAAGATTTCTATGGATTTATGGCTTTCTTTCCTGTCATGTATATTGAAAGATATTACTTGTTTTCCTGCCAGTTGTTTGCTGTAGTTTTCTTTTTGGTGTGTTGCACACATTGTCTTAATAGTAATGCAAATAGAATTGTGGCTGTAGGAAGCTTGTAATTGTACACAATGTCAAAGCAGGTCCTATTTTATTTTGGTAGCATGATTTAAATTTGTTCAAGCCATTGAGCCTCAGAATAGTGCCAGATTTGTTCCTAATAAATCTGGGGGCTCCTTTGAGAACTAGCAGTCTACAGCTGCCTCACTTCACTTTTTGCTTCCTTGCTACAGCCCTGCATTTCCTTTGGCTTCTTGGATGTTTAATCCAGACCTGCTCTGTGGACCATGGAGACAAAATTTTAAGGAGTCAAATGGTTAACCCTTTCATCCCTCCTACTGGCCATCTTTGATTAAGGCATTAACACAAATAGTAACACCCAAACCTTAACAAAAAAATCCTTTCCAACATTAACCACTGAGAAGCAACGGTGCACTTTAGGATAGGCATTAGCCCTAGGTATTTAAGAGTTAATCAATATCTTCTTAACCCATTAAGGGGCATAGGCCTATTTTACGCTGGCTAATGGCAGATGATTTAATTTACTTGTCACAGGGATGAGCCCTGCATGTTAAACAGTTAAATTCACCAGTGATGACATTGCATTATTTTTGTCTTGAGTTTTTAAATTGATTTCAGACAGTATAATAGACAGAAATGATATGGCTGTTCGAGGCACACAATGTACAAACTTGAGCCATGCTCCCTGCTTACAATCAAAACTTTTGATTGTAAGGTTCATTGATTGTAAGGGGCAAAATATTAACTTTAATTGTAAGGGACAAAACAGTTGCCAGGAGTGATGTGAATTTTAGAAGTCCTTGGCAACATGGTCAACATAAGTTTTGCCACCTTCTTGTATCAACATCACTTTACTTTCACTGGTGTGTTGTGCTCAGTCATGATATATGTTAGTTTGGGATACAAAGGCTCAAACCCTATTTTTTCTATCCTAACCCAAAAATGCCCAGGTAATGTCATTTTCTTTTTTATCTAGAAGGCAAAATATTAGCTTGGCTGTAAATAAACCACTTTCAAACATTTATTTTCATGTAGAGGACCAACTTATACACAGGAGTTTCAGTTGGTTTGTGTTTCACCATACTCACTCCAGTGCCAAATATTTTTTTCCTGCATCTTTGTGTTATTGTAAAGATGGCTGATCATATTGACCCATGTACATGTATAGGTACTGGTACTAGAACTTCAAATATGTGTCATGAGCCTGTGTCCAAGCTCCAACCAAATATTCTGGTGTAGTAAACATGCAGGTTACTAATCTGAAATATGTTTGAAACAAGCTGCACATGATGAAATAAATATCAAGTCAACAATGATTTTAGTGATGAGAACAAAACAGGTTTATATCAGTAACTGGTTGCAGGGCTCAAATTTTATCATGGCCATTGTGGCCATGGCCTCTGATAAAGGAAAAATGACCATAGATAAACTGTAATTGTACTCAAAATCCAAGGCCACTTTTAGCCCTGATGGATATCTCATGAAAGAACACAGTCACATATCTCACTAACTGGCTAATATAGCTAGTAAATAAATAAAATTTAGCAAGGAATTCAGGCAGTTAGGAAGATACAGCACGTCTACTTTCCTGAAATACCTACTAGAGACCAAAAGTAGTCTTGGAATTTCAGTACAATTTTTTTATCCATGGCCATTTTCCTTTTATCACAGGCCATTGCCATGATGACCAGGGTAAAATTTGAGCCCTAAATTTATATTACATTACATAGCCATAAAGTAGATGAACGATCTTCAAGCTCGACACTCAGAAAATGATTTCTGAGCCCAAGACGGGGATCGAACCCACAACCTTCTGATAACCGGTGAGACGCTCTAACCATTGAGCTACCGAGACTCAGATGGTCAGCTAAGGTGCAAATTCGATATATATCTGCAACCTAAGTGGAAGCCACTATATATTAATAATAACTGAAGCAGTTTTTTAATGTTTGAAGGTTGCGGGTTCGATCCCCGTCTGGGGCTCAGAAATCATTTTCTGAGTATTGAGCTTGAAGATCGTTCATCTACCTTAATATATCCAAGCTCTCACGTTTCTCAAACATTAAAAAACTATTACATAGCCATATAAACATATCCCATAGTCTAACTTTGAACTGACTGAAAATTTTTTTACAAGGTTACCTTGTTGGACTGAAAATTTAAAAATGTTAATTTCTACAGACTCCATAGTATGACGTACCAGGGGTGTAGTGGAGGGGGGGCTCAGGGGGGCTGAGCCCCCCTTATTAAAATACCATGGTAATTTAGGGGTGCTGAGCCCCCCCTTTATATTTTTTTGCAGAATGTGTCACTTTAATCATGTTTGAATGTTATGTGAAATTTATGTAAAAATATTCAATCATTTCCAACAAGAATGATTTCAGTAATTTCTAGTCAGCCATAACATGTGCTGCCCATGTACTGATTGTGGCAATTGTATTCCTAATATTTTACCTTTTACAAACACAGAAACACTGTTAAATTTTAATTACAGAATTACTGTTAAAAGAAATAAAAAAATAGCATTTTTCAAGTTTATCATTTTTTCAAACCTCCCCTTATGTTCATGACACTGTGTTGGTGAGCCCCCCTTGTTAAAGTTCCAGGACTACACCACTGTGACGTACTATATATATAATTTTGTTACATACACTGTAAACAACTAAATGCATTTACTACAATATTCAACAAAAACTGCTGGTTAGCTGATGTGAAAAATATAATAGGACTTGACTCACATCTGTGGTCAAACAGCTGAGAGTTTAAGGCTTCCAGACTGAAGAAGTTTAACCACAGGTACAGTACAATCTAGAGGATTTAGTCAATGATCTAATTTTTACAAGAACAGCTAGGGATAATTAACTACTAAGTTTAAATTTCACTGCATAAATTCCTTATGAACATACTAATAGCCCTGTATAAGAAAATTCCTGCTTTCCTTATAATACTGTATTATTCAAAACTTGTCAATAGCAGAGTTCATCATTAGTAAAAAATAGTAAAAAGTCTAATATTTTCAAAATACACTGTACAAAGCTTTAATGACATTTGGCCATCTATCTGCAAAGAACTTTTTAAACACCATGATTGAAAAGTGATATGCAGTTTTCCTTTTCTTAATGCAAATGTTGTGCCATTTGCCATATGGCAAGTGAGGTGATGAGAAGGTAATTCGTAATTTCAGTCCATGAATCTGGTACGTGCAAAATTCCCAATAATGCCAGATTAAGCTAATCATCTCTTGAACAACCTCATCCAGTGCAACATGCAGATACTGAGATTTCTGTCAGAAATTTGTCAAAAGCTGGTTATAACAGGCAGAAGCAGACTTAGGTGGAGGCACACTGGACACATGCCCCCCCCCCCCCATTTTTGATTAGTTGCCATGTGACTTTAATATGCTTCATTACAAAACACAAGCATTAAACATGTTGACTACCAAGAAGATTGATGATTATTTTAGAAGACAAACTGCATATAGCCAAGAAAATAAAGAGTCAATAGAAGAAATTCAAGTTCAAAAAACACTGTGAGAGTAGCATAAAAATTCTTCCACTAAAACACCACATTATTGCATGAATTTGAGAAAAAAATTTTTGCAACCCCCCCTTTCTCAAAGTTCTGGATCAGACCCTGTATAGATGTATATTACTTTATGACATTAAGTGATTAAGAACTCATGTTTACTATATGAAATTTACCCTCAATACCACAAAGATAACAAGGTGTTATTGGAGAACATCAAGCTCTCATTCCTACTAAAGGTCAAAAGACACATTTTTCCCAACATGTCATGGTTGGTGTCATTTCCCCAAAACTCAATATTGCAATCTATCATTTTCACTGGGCAAATTTTAGTGTGTCTAGCTTATAATTTAATTAATACATTATTAACTCTAAACCATTTAGAACCATTTTAGCTAACTTAGTGCACTTAAGAGCTTGAAGAAGTGTCATTTTATTTATATAATCCAGTTTGCAAAGATCTCAAGCATATCCTTAATGAAAGATAAATAAAAACCTTCACATGATTCTGTGCCTAATTCAAGAGGTACCTTTAACCAATGTAATGTATCACAAATATTAATATTTTTGGCAGCAAATAACTGAGAGATATTAATATTTTTGATGGCAAGTTTTTAACACCATTGACTTTGATACACAAAGCTTTTATTAGATACCTTCACACCAACGGCTGGAAGTCGTCCAGTTATCTCTGATACCACGCTGGGTGTCATTCATTGACCTCTCTACTAACCATGATGAAAATTGGATTTGATGCAAAACATCTCAAGGTTGACCTCAACATTCATTAGAATGACAAATCGACGCCATTAAACGATACGTATTTGCATATCTTTTTTCAGTTCATTGTAGCCACTAATGTTCTCAATTTTGTAAGTATGAAAACGATGAATGCAATTAACCGTAAGATTCGCCAGTTTTCATTCTCTGGGCAAACATACAGCATGCATGCTGTAATTTAAGCACGCTAACCTCGTTCGGATTAAACTGATTTCCAAGAGGGGCGTGCAGTATATACATATAATTACATTAAAATAAAAGACAAGTAACAATATATACATGCGATGAATGATTAAATTGGAAGATTAACTTCGGTAAAATTTTACCCCAGGCTGATAGAAGAAATACCTTTTGTAAAAGGGCTCAAGGATTGAAGACCTTTGGCTTCGTCGGGTAGGCTATTCGATAATTTAGCCGCGCTATAACTAAAACTGTTTTTTAGGAATTCCGTTTTAGGCATAGGAATAAACAGACCAGTCGATGATCCCCGGAGATTGTAATGCTGGGAAGCGTCAGTTGACCGAAACAGCTCAATAAGCACTCCTGGAGATAAATCATTTACAATTTTCAACATTAATCTTGCAAGAAAAAAAAGCACGAAGCTCCCTCCATCCAAGCTGATATCGAGCTAACTCCAACTGGCCATGTACATTTGGACAGTCAGTGATGACCCTAGTAGCTCTATTCAATGTTCTAAACAACTTCATAATACAACACCAATAGAATCCCACACTTCACAACAATAATCGAAGTGTGGTTGTATTAATGCATTATAGACTGACAATAGAGTGATACTATCAATGCACGATTTTAGTCGTCTAATTGCCCCAGTACCCATGGATATTGACTTCGATAATTTCTCGATGTGGTCCTCCCATGATAAAGATTGATCTATCAAAACGCCCAAAGCTTTTGTAACCTTAACTCTCTTGATCGGTATATCACCAACAAAAATGTTGGGTTCTTTCCCTAAATTTCTTAGGTTGAATCGCGAGCCAATCAACAAATATTCAGTTTTAACTAAGTTTAGACTTAGCTTGTTAGCCAAGAGCCACTCCCTAACGTTTTTAAGGTCATGATTTATAGCTTTTTCGACTTTTTCAGTTGAGTCACCAGATCCGGTCAATGTAGTGTCATCAGCATACATTCTAATCGTCGTGTCTCAGACAGACTGGTAAATCATTTTTGTATATCAAAAAGAGAAGGGGACCCTTTTTATACAAGAGCCGTCGATGGTTTCGATTGCTTGGGCATGGCCCAACAGCTCTCTGTACAGATAAAAAGTGAACTGAATGATCTGCAATATGCCCATCATTTATGATGGGCAGAATGTACTATAACTCCCTCCCGGCTTCCGCGAAATGAACAACGGAATCTTTACACGCTAGTTAAAAAGAGATTTAGTTATGTAAATACTAGTTGCACGAATGTTCTATCATCTATTTTGGCTGACTTTCAAGGAATGCTTGTTATATCAAAATCGCACTAAGGACAAGATATTTTATATTTCAGGCTTGTAGTTTGATTATTTTAGTCCACGCCGATCGTGACTTAAGATATTCAGATGAAGAAATCCTCGAGAAACAGTTAATATACAAGTCCAATTTTGAACTTCATGTAAGAGGACTCAGCAGCGGGTCTTGCCGAGAAGTTCACGGTCAGGTTCGGTATACAATTACATTATTACATCAATCTTTAACTCTTTTTGTTACGAATCCAACTGTGACTAACCCCAAACGATTTTGCTCGTCAAGGGTAGACGTCTTAGGCCGGAAAGGGGAAGGCGCTAAAGGCCAAAGTTGTGGTCGAATATACTAATGTCCAGTCCGACTGGTAATCCAAGTCCGAGTTGCATATTGCTTACGAGTGTAAAGGGTCTTCATGCGATGTAAGATCCAGTTTCTGTAAACGATTCGAAAGTCTTGACATTGTGATACACGCACGATGTTGTATTATAGAAAGGAAAAAATCTTATAGTTCTCTTGATCACATTCTGGCTGTCTCCCCCAAATTAATTATTTGTGGATTTTAAGAATGGTTTTAGTGCATGAGATATGGAATTCTGTATGTGAAAATTGTCTTAAAAATACTTCTAAAATTGCGATAACTTTAAATCATAAATTATTAATTCCACTGCATACTTTTTCATAGATTGTATCTTTGGTTGAAATGACTATCAAAAATACAGCACAATATAACTGTTAACAAAAATTGATATTTATCCATGATGTTAATATGACGTCATCATATTACCGCACGAAACCTAAAGACTTTGACTACATATTCCACTCATACAATATCTTGGTTATTCCTTAAATCTTTAATCCCTTCCTAAAATATATCAGCTACTAAAATGAATCGTCCTTACCAACGGAATACGCCCGAAACCCTTAATAGCTCTTGTACATTTCAAATTATGTGAACAACAATTTTTGCCTGTGGCAAGATCACTTGTCGAAACATCACAAAAAGCCAAGAGTTTCTTCCTTTACGGAAAAGGGATCTGATATTAAATTTCTTACTCGGTAATAGATTCTTTTTACTCGTGTGCACAAAGACCAACCTAGGGGACAAAGCAGAAAGAATTTGGAAAAATCGTTTCTGAACGTCGGAACTTTGCAGTTGTCCTTTACTTCGAACGGGTCGATTTTCATGAGTACAAGGGGGTCTGTATAGCATGTCTAAAGGCGCTATTACACCGTACAGCTTGTCTTGCGACTTATGCCGCAACGACTGAATCCGTCACGTTGCAGTTGTACGATAAAAGCGGTGTTTATTCCAGGAATTGGCCAATGAGGGCCCGGTGGGCCCTCTTCTGAAATTGTAGAGGGCCCTTTTTCTAGAAAGGGGGCCCAAGGTAATTTAACATTTTTATAACGTCTATTCACTCAGCGGAGCGCTGGTCTAATAAGCTTCTCTTTGGCTGAGAAGGCCTGGCAATGATGCCACATCTCGTAAGCGACTCGAGCAAGGTGCAGAGTGAGACAAAAACAAACAACGAAGAGAAAGACAACAAGATAAACCAGCGATCACCTGGTGATGGTTTCAAATTCTTCATTTCAGACGTAAAAACTTTAAAGGAATCCTTGGAGAAATTTTGCGCGCCCCATTTGCCGTACTGACATAAATTTTGTGCGGCATTATTTTTCGAATTGCTGAAATCCCGCAATGCCGTACTCTAGAATAAACCCTGAAAAGAGACCGCTACACTAGGCAATTTTATGTGCAACTTGCTCTGGAACGGCGACCGAAAAGGCAAGAGTGATCTGGTCATTCATTTCCTAGGCTGATCACGATTAACGGTATGAGAAAAGTAGCACGAAAGATTTTACACTGTGCAACGCCTCAAAAATTGTTTGAAGCATTGCGCAATCATTGTGAAAAGTGGAACTTGCCTTAACTTCGTGCAACGCTTGCAGCAACAAAAATGTTTCGAGACTTAATTGGTGATTGCAGACCATGTTACACGATGTAATTTCTCGCTCAACTTGTCTCGCAATAAGTTGTAAGATAAGTTGCATAGTGTAACAACGCTTTAAAGATTTCTCCAACGATTACGTTATTGAAAGGTTCGCAAAGTATGACGGACAAACATTTGCATATGTTTATATCATATCTGTATGTCAAGTAACATTTAAAAGTTGAGCAGAAGTTTTTTAATCGATTTACAACACGAGGCGACAGCCGAGTGTTTTAGACCTGATGAAGCAGGTACTGCCTGTTTTTCAAATGACTTCAAAAACTAATCCCGTAATACACTTACTCGCGAAAAAGTTTTAAGGTGAAAAGTAAGCTTGTTTTTATCACGTTAACACACGACACGGTTATGATTTTCCTGTGTATTTTCCTCATGAAGTATTAATGAGTTTTAAGGCAATAGTAACACTTGAAGAACATGTGGGCATTACCTTGGGGCTTCAGATAATCTTTGGCTGTTTGTCGGCGAACTACTTCGGGCTGCAAAGTGCACTGTATGTTGACCATCAAATGCACTATTCCACCCTCAGACGGTTATGGCGAAGTTCCGTTCTGCTGATTGTATTATTACACGTCACCGCTTTCAACATAATTGACTGTAAATTCCTGTTAAGAGTTGCTCATTAACCATTCTTGCAGCTCGATATTATTGATCATGATATTGCCAGGACGACCGGCTGCCCGTCACAGAAGACTGTACTATAAAAGATCATGGACAAAACTGTTAAATTTTTTCCTCCTGGAACTTCCTTCTCGTTTCTATAGATCAAATTCTCAACGTAAATCTGAAGTGTGAATGTCGATATCGGTTTCCGTTTGACTTTTGTATTTGTATTTCATTTTAAAAGTCAACTTGAGCATGGGTCAATGAGAGCAGCGTTAGGTTATTATACTGTCCTTTGAGAATGCATTATTGGTAATAAATATGAGTAGCCATCACGAAACACGAAGAGTAGCCATAAAAGAAGTAATGAAGTTTTAATTTGACGTTTCTTCGTCATTTTATTAAGACTACAGTTTATTACTTCTTTATGGCAATTTTTTCTGTTTTGAGCTGGGCATTGAGATTTACTACCAGATTACGTTATCTACCTGGTAAATCCCTTGCCAATATTATTCCTACTTGTTTCTTAATGACAATTTTAATGTTCCTATAACATATTGATTACTTATTAACCAAGTGTGAGGTGATTGCGGGAAGTAATTGCCTGAGGTTTTCGTACAAACCGAGCGACGAAGGAGCGAGGTCTTTGACGGGTTAAAGAATTTATTACATGGTTTTTGTTTCCTTTATTAATCTCTTTGAACGAACTATTCAGTTCGTGAGTAAGCAGCTTTGTTTTACTTGCATGTGTTTACCTATTACTTCGTGGATTTTTGTTTTTGCATCAATTCATCTGTTTTTCTGCTAAAAATTGTGGACAAGATTTAACTATACTACTTTCAACTTAACTACATTTTTGATTTTTCATTGTAAATCATTTGTAAAGCGTACCTGAATCTGGTTTGTTTGTCTTCAAACCAGCTCGAAAATTTTCTCGCCAAAACTTGCCGGTCTGTGCGAAAAACGTTTTGCACAGCTGGGCAGCCAATCAGCGTGCGTCATTTTGCGTACAAACCGGATAGCGAGCTCAGCCATATAATAAAGTTAATTATGTAAAGGTAATGTGAGATTTTGTTCCCCTAGTGACCTCCTTAGTGAAGCAATCCGAGAGGTCGAAATTTCTCCTAGTTGACAAGTCTGTCAACAGGTATCGACAATCCCGTTTCTTCAATCGGCAACAAGTTTGCGACTAACTTGCAGAGCCATCGCAAATTGTTGAAACAATTTGCAGTAGTATACGAGAAAACATAAATTGAAAATAAACGTGTCTTATACAACTCCAAGATATGAGCTTATTAACAAGACAACCGTATCGTGATAGTATTTGGACTTTATTCAAAGCCGTCGTAATTATAGGCTCATATCTTGAGTTAATTACAACATGTTTATCGCCTGTTTATGTTTTCTCTCACATTTCGTCAAATTGTCGGCTGACAACGAAGTTTAACCTGCACCAGGCTTGTTACGGCATAAAAGCTCACAAAAATTTGCATCAAGCTTGCAAAAAAACCGTTACAAACTTGCATGCAACAAAGCGGAGAAACTAGACTTAGGGTCTCAGACGGCAAGCATGATGTTAATTAGAGACCTGGTTCGTAATATTGATATGCCTCTTTCGTACTTGAAAGCTGAACGTTCCTGTGATGTGATATTGTGTATAAGTAAATTTCATCTTACTAAGTGTAGATGTTTGTAAGCTTGGATATATGTATGATGAAAAGTTTGTTCTCAAGCTTTTATCTCAGAAAATTTCTGAGCTCCCCAACGGGAATCGAACCCGTGTCTCCCGATTGCCGGTACGGTTGTTTTGCCACTAGACTTAGGGTCTCAGACGGCAAGCATGATGTTAATTAGAGACCTGGTTCGTAATATTGATATGCCTCTTTCGTACTTGAAAGCTGAACGTACCTGTGATGTGATATTGTGTATAAGTAAATTACATCGCGTATTTCCATTAAGATTTGAGCCGCGTCATTCCCCGACTGAATTCAGCTATTACAAGTAATGTATATGGAAACCAGCCCAAGAACCTGTCCAGTAAAGGTTTTTGTAAGAAACAAAGAACGTAATCGGTCAGCGGTTTATTCAAGAAATAAAGAACGTAGTTTGCCGCTGATTGATCTAGAATGACAGTTCCAAGAACCAAGAAATGAAACAAATCCTTGTTCAGGACTCTCTCGTATTCTTAGATATCCACTGTTTTGAAGTGCTGTCTCACAATGCAGTGCCATCAAAATCTGGCAATTCATTGGCTTAATTCTTTTTGGTCTGTACACGACTTTTTAATTTTACTCTTGCTCGTACCAGACAAATTTCCTCGTCAACAGGAGACGTCTCAGACCAGAAAGGGTTAAACATCAGATACCTCGATTAAGGCCTTGTTTACATGAACAGAAGTTGTCCTTAGTGGGAGGGTTACCCTAGCCCCCGAGCGACCCTGGGCGAGATGACTTTAAACACGTTTCTTTGTAAATCACAGAGACCCGTTTACATGAGAAGTCGCAAAGTTATCTCGGGGGCAACGGTGACCCTGGGGGTAGGGTGACCTCAGAAGACGAGACAACTTTTTGCCATGTAAACACTTTGTCCCTCTTTGACTCGCCTGGGAGGGACAACTTGAGACACGATGAGGATGCGCAAACTTTGTTAATTCCAAATCACAGTCAAAGGCGTCTGCAAAATCTCAACATGAAAGATGGGCTTTCACTTCTGCGATGATTGAATCCTTAATCGACTTTTTAAGGCAATACAAATGTCCATGTGAATTCACTCCAGTCGATTTTAATCCCGATAAAGTACAACTGTAGGAAGAAGTTCGGCAAGAGAAAAGTAACTCTTCCCACTTCCTTCAAAGTCAATATCAGAGAGGGGCAACTTTGGTTTTCCCCATGTAAAGACTAGCTATAAAAGTTGACTTGGGGGCGAAAGTAACCCTTCCACCAGGGGCAACTTCCCTTCATGTAAACAGGGCCTAACTCTCTTTGGTCCGTATTCGACTTTTTATGTTCGCTCTGGCTAATGCTACACGATATTCTCGTCAAGGAGTGACGTGTCCGACCGGATACGTTAATCTAATTTTAGCTCTGATAATGACTCGTCTTCCCTTTCTACCAAGTTCTTTGATTGCAACAATTTTAATCTAACCTGTGGCATTAATTGTCCCGTCTGTTTTTGAAGATTTTCTTTCAATGATTCCTCAGCACAAACCAAATAAATGTACGCTCCACCTGGTTGAGACACAAGGATCGCCGGAGATGTTCCACTGCGTCCATCGACCACGGACAGAGATTCCACTTGTCCTGATAACTTCCATTTTTTAACACAAACGAACTTACCTTCGAAAAGAGTTCGGTTTTCCGAAGTGCCCTAAAGATTATAAAAATAAAAAAGACCCAAAATGTAATTTAAACAAAGTAACTTTTCAGTTGTATTGCGTGAATGACGGTTCAGTGGTAAGACAGTTTTTTACCGCTCACTTCGAGTTGAACTCCTCAGTCAGTAAAAACCCATACGCCAAGGTCAGTTCACAATAATAAGTTTGCTGTAATTTTTATCGCCGACCCAACATTGATTTAAAATCGTATAAACCGTCGGACGTTTCACGGTAATTTGGATGACTGCCGTCACTGGCTGAGATATGGGCTGATTTCTTACTGCGAGTTTCACAGCAACGTTATCAAGTAAACTACAAACTTCATGGCCTATTTCCTCTTTAGATCTTCCGGTACTACTTTCGGCATTTTAGTGGACCCACCTTGCCGCTGATATTTTGCCGATGGCTCACCAAACTACGATACGAGATTTCGGCGCGAAATTTAAACAGCATAGTTCAATGTAACGGAATCTAAAATGCCGTTAGTTTATGGAAATAGCTGCAAATTAAAAAAGAGAAAAGAATACTTTGCGAGGATTTTACTACTCGAAAAAGACTTACAGTTTAACCTACTAGCGAAAGTCCTGCCAATATAACTGTTTCTTCATCAACATCTGGCATTATTTCCTGACCAAACCTGAGCTCTAGCACTATCCCTTACCCTAATTAAATGTATGATAATAAGAAAGTAAATAGCTGTATACTCTTTACCATACTCTTTGCCTCTCACTCCAAATAATCGAATGAATGCTGTGGCATGCATAATCTCCCCGCCAAATGCAGTTTCGCTTGCCCAGTCTAACCGATTTTCCTTTTTCGGTTCTCCGCATACTGTCATTCAGAGAACCTACTGTCTCACCTTTCCATTTGTTGATTCCCTTCCTGAAACATTACCAGCAATCGTAGGGTCAGCTTTGCTCTGAGTTTGCTTAAACAGGCCTTTTCCCTCTTTGGAGTTCTGTTTTTGAATTTTTCCCTCCTTTGAGTTTTGTTTAACGAGAGTTTTTTCACTAGGTTTTACATCTTGAGCTTCTAAAGTTTAAAATAACAGGTACTGCGATTAATCATCATGAAAGTGATCACCTCTCAATTTAACTAATTTACCTAATCAGTTAATCCAATATAAGTGCACGAGAGATTCTCGTGAAAACTTAACGCTCGATATTCGTGAAAATGTGCAGTGTTTCGACTGTATTTAAGAATCATCCTCAGGGTTACATGAACAGAAGATTTCATGAATTGACCAACACTGCTAAAGTCAACTGGAAAAGTTGACTATAGCGGGATTCGAACTCGCATCTTCGGATTACCGGACCGCTGCTCTGCCCGGCAAGTTCGAATCCCGCTCTTGTCAATTTTTCTGGTTTACTTTAGCAGTGTAGATGAATTCAAGAAATATTCTAAGCTATTTATATTCACAATTTTTACAGGGCGCGCTCCACGCTCTGCCTCAAGCCTTCTTTGGTCTATGATATTTCTTGACGTTTGCTTGGTACACACGAACGATTAACCGTAAAACAACCAAATAGACCAAATGGTGCGTTTGAGATATTTACGCGAGACTTAAAATGAAAACAAGTTTTAAAATATTATGTCTTTACAACTATTTAAAATATTATATCAATGAAAATTATTGTTCTCTTTGGTTGTATTTCGTTGAGTCATGAAAAATCAGCAGGGCACAATGTTTTTGTTTTTGTGGGTTTTTTTTTTCCTTTTTTTTTTTTGACTTCACATTTCTTTAAAACCTGAATTTATGGCGTTTAAAAATTTCCAGTCAAATGTCCGTGAAAAAGTTGGCGATTTTAGGTTTAATATGGTTATAGAGATTCGTGTTCTGTGGGTAGAGGCAAAATTTTGAAACGGATCAAGAAAGCCACCTTTCTATGCAAGCGGTTAAGCGCGCTGGATGGGCATCAGTGGCAGTACGAAAGACTTTATGAGGGATTTTTACCCCGTTTCTTCCAAAGCTAAGGAGCCTATGGCAATTTTGATTTGTTCTCAACGCTTCAGTTCTATTCTGAACAATTTTGGTCCTCTTGATATCGTTCTGGAGATGACGAATTCCCGGATTTTCACAAATGAACAACCTGTCCTAGAGCTTGCGTGGTGTTACTCGTCTGCAACAGATCTCCTTTCGTCTAAGTGTACCACTTCAACAACCACCAGGCCGCAAAATCAAAAAGTTATCGCTCAATGACCTCTGAGGAACATCATGGCAAAATGACATGCTTACCAAGGGTAAAAGTAAACGTAAAGTGCCTTTATTTCTACTGGATAACCCTATCAGCTACCTGAGCTGTTCTCCCTAGAGGCCCAGTAAGGGCCACCCTTCATTGGACCAGTGTTCGTAAAGGAGGAAACCGGAGTACCTGGAGAGAGCCTGCGATGCTTGGTAGAGACAAACTGGACAACCCTCTTCTCACATGTGACCAAAGTAACTTTAATTAGATTACTGCACGGAGCCGGGATCGAACCCTAGTCATAGTGGTGAGAGACACGTGCACTACCACTGTGCCACCAGCACCCATTATACCACATAGTTGTAACAGATGTTGTCGAGTCCCCTACTGGTCAGACTATTTAAATTCAGACCCAGGATACTTCAGTCAGTTTAGTGCATCACTTGGTACGAGTACCACTGGAGAGATTCCGCTAGACCGGCAAATGCTAGTTTTTACCGGTAAAAAAACAACTTGTACCGGTGAAATCTTCAGTTGCCGGTTTCTTGTATCGATAAATTTGGGTTTTGGCGTTAAGATTTCAGTGTGCTTTAATATAGATCACAGTCGTACAATGGCAATAAAAACATGATGATTTGACTTTGACGGCGAGGTTAACCATTTTTTCTTGAACATACATACAATGGATATACGATTGGAAAAAAATCTACTGGGATTATAATACCCTTATTACTAACAATCGACACAAGTATTTCTGACATAAAATATGTAAATTAAAAAGTTTATGCCAAAAAAAGCTTTGTGCTACCGCACAATTGTAACCTTTTGTTTTACGCTTTTCTCAAGCCTTGCAACACCCCACTTAATTGGATCACAGTATCCAAACACGTGGGATCACAGTATCCAAACACTGGAATCCATTTGGTGTTTCTTAAATATCTGTGACGTTTTTGAACACTCGTACTCGGCTCGTGGGGTCGAATTTTCGCGTGTACTCGAACTCGACCACGTACTACTCGCTTTTTGCAGTTTGATGGTCATAAATTGATTATAATACAGTAGAAAATCTGGACTAGGAGCCCAAGTAGTTTTTCCTTCACAAATCACGCACATATTTTTCTACACCGACGTCTCTCACAAGGTATTTCCATGCACGAGAAAGTGTTAGCCAACCGAGCTAGTGGAAGCCATCATTAACATGAAAATTCAGTGGAAAATAAATTATGCTTTTAGGAATTAACTCCTAGTTAAAATATGTTTTCCAAGGCAAATAAAACAGCTACTATAGGCTGACGAAAATTGGCCTCAGATCTTGTAAAACTCATCGAAGAACTTTCACACATTTGTACATAAAAAGCTGCTTTAATAACAACGTAACGCAGTATTTCTGCTAACCCCATACTCCCTCCCAAAACTCTAAATTTGTACGTTGGGACGTGTTTAACGAAAACGGTTTTTAAATTATTCGTACCCATTACCCCTTTTGCTCCAGACTTAATCATTCTTTCTTTACTCGTGACAATTTCAGCTAAACCACGTGTATCCACATAATACCCTTACAAAAATTTCACATGTGAAAAACACATGGAATTGGATCATTTTCACATATGAAAGTTATATTTCACATATCAAATGGAAACTTACTCGCATACAAAATAACCACTTCACACGGGAAATGAACTGGTTCAAAATTTCACATGTGAAATATTGGTGCTCGAACTATGAATTTCACATGTGAAAATTAAGTTCACACATGAAATTTTCCTTTCACATATGAAACTGAAACATTTGACAAATGAAATACTACTTTAATCTGTAAAATTCCATGCGAAATATTTGTAATGATATTCACAGAATCTTGGAACCAAAGTAAAACGACAAGTCGTAGAGGTGCACGGCTGTAGGAAGCACGGGGGTCGAGGGGACGCCCTTTCATTTGTTAGGACAAGGGGGCTTAGCTACTCTAAAATTCGCTATTAAAGCAGGGGAGTTAAGTGGTTTTAAATAATCTTAACGTATTGCGCAGAGGAATATCCGATCTTATTTTATTCCGGCAGTGCGGCAAGATTCAGCGACTAGTTGGTAAGTTTTGTTGACTAAGATAATGATGCTTCGGTTTACAGTCACGTATGCAAGTGCAAAAGAGCATTGCAGACATAATAAAGATTGCGCGTCGCTAATGTTCGCTTCTTGGCCATCTGTGCAGGATACTCAATACTAAAATTATGTTGCTTTTGATCACAATATTCTGTGTTAAAACGCCTCTCGAAATGCAGGAAATCTCATTTAAGCGCAAATGAAAATCAAAAATTTTCCATGAGAGCATGCCCCGGACCCCGCTTGAGAAATCTAGCGCCTTCGCCGCTCGGCCATCCTCCCTGACTTTGGATATCTTCCTAGGGCAGTACACAGGTGTATGCCAACGGGGTAGAAAAAGACAATCTATAGAGACACTAGCATACTGTTAGTGCTCTTAACTTTATGTTGGGCTATCAGCTACTAAATACATAAGACGTTTTCAAACATGCATCTAGTTATGTGCATACAGGGACGAAATCATCGCCAATTATACAATTTTATTAATTTGAAGACAAGTAAAGACAAGTGAGCTACAGTTACTTCGGTCCTACGTTGCTATACATCACGACAGTACAAGAATACAAGTACAGTAACATGCAGAAGCTATCCAGCGCTACACTTTTGACATCCTTTCGTACCCGGGTAACAATTTGGTGGACAAACCAACCGTTGACGGTTAGAAGCCTTCCCGGCGTCGTCAATTGTAAATGTGAACCCATCCTTTAATTTATTCTTTGCCATTTGAACGTCGGCAATGTCCCTGTTGCTTCCGTGAACCATTCTTTCATTCTCCTCGATCTCGATCCATTTTGGCGCCGCTAAGCATGAGAGCACGGTCGTCAATAGCAGCAAGTTTGCTAAGAGCAAATAACCCTGGTAGCTTGCCATCTTCTTCACTGGATTCTCAAACTCTATCAGACTTCTCCAAGTCTAGAATGACGTTTTTACCTTTTCCCTCAAGCTTTTATAGACTTCTAACTTTCCTAATAGTTTAACAGATGGTTACCATCGAACGACCATATGCCGATTCAGCGACGTAGGAGTCAAGTCAATTACAGTTTCTAACCCGAGCATTTCGCACTAATGACAGCAATTACTGTGCATCACTTAGATCCTACTGACGCCAAATAAAAAAGGTTTTAAGAGAAACCCGTTTAAGTCTGTTGATAAAAATGTTAAAGAGCTCTGCGAGCTTTCCAATCAAGAATGATCCTCGGCAAAAAAAGTTGGTCGCGTCTCCATAAGTTCGTTTTTATCAATTTACTGCCCCGAAAATGACCTGGATGTATACCTCAGACAAAAGTTGTTACTGATCGACAATATCAAGAAATGAAATGAGAAATAAAACGACTACCAACAAAATGACCAACATTTTAAACCCAACATGTCAACTAAAAAACACAAGAAAATTTGTAATTACACCACCACTTTAACAAAAGAACCTCCTTTCCTCCGTCAGTCACCCAAGGTGTCATTGATTAGGATCCCATCCTCGAATCATTCGGTAAACGCTGCGCAAGGACGTTGATATATACTAGAAATATTAGTCCTCCATTTGCGTTAAACACTTTCCGACACGTCTCCGGCTGACGTGTAAAATCGACTGACGTGGGTCAGAATAAAATTGTTCGGCGTCAGCCAGAGTGAAAATAGTAAGTTTAAGCAAGCTAGTACGGCGACGGCATTTCAGAAAGTTGCTTAACTAAACACATTTGAATAGAATAACATACTGACGTTGTAGAGAACTGTGAATGTTGTTTACGCCTCTGAAACGCTTCTCAGCAGCTTAGGTCAGATGGTTAACGTTGAAAGGATCCGAAACGTCTTACGTATTATGTGCTAACGTAGTCGTGGAAGCGTAGAAATGTGCACGTCGACGTACTGTGTAGAAGTAGGACGGAGTTGAAAATACTGTTCCCACTTCAAATTATTCATTGCCATTGTTTTGAATGAAAATTCCTATTGCAAGAACACTTTGCCGTAGTGTTTGCTTTAACTCCCTATTAAAACGTTGAATACGGATCCAAAAGAGTAAAGGTCGTATTTTCGACGCGGAAAAGGTTACTGTTTTGAATTTTCTTTGTTTCTTCACAGAATGCTTCTTGTCCAACTTCAAGTGTTCGTTTCCCAAGTGGGCCTTTAATTGTTCATCAAACGTCCGCTTATCACTCCTAAGCCGTGTTTTATTCATAAAAACAAACCCAACTTCATTCGCTCTAACCCGAGTGGCACTTTCGCAGCATAAGGCAAAATTGTTCAGGTTCGGGCTGCCTTAAACTAACCCAGCAACACATATCTTCATCTGGACGCTTAATTAACTAAAACAAAGAAACGCAGTTTTCAGCAAGGAATCTTGGTATCATATCCGTGTTACTGTGTGTATATAGAGAGAATAATACATGGGCGCGTGGAGATATAAAATTATCTTCTCGTGTTCAGTTTGATCTGCCATAAATTCCATATATACGCTACTCGTGGCAGATCAAACTACCCACGAGAAGATAAATTCCATATCTCCAAACGCCTATGTATAATTTTTTTTATTTCATGAACACAAACGAACAATCTAAAATGAGGGTCAGCCATCTGGAAATTTTTTTTTCTGGTTTTGCTCTCAGAAAAGCTTGCTTTGTTCGCAAAAAATGAACCCGGCACACAAACTGAAATCAACAAACCGCCACCGAGATACGAATTCTAAAACTCTGCATCTGATTGATCTAACAATATATTTTACGCGGACTTTCATTGGATTGTTGAACTAATATCTTTACAAGTAAAAATATCGTATCTTTTACTTGTGATAAAATACGATTTTCCTCATCGCTCCAAAGCTTCGTATTACACTGAAGTTTACGAAATAAAACAATGTATATATTGATTGATGATCATGAGACGTTCGTCAAGGGCAAACCTCAGAAGAAACAATTTCTCATTCCCAGAAATCGTTTCTCTGAAGATTGAGCTTGATCAACGTCCAACGATTATCCATGAACATCTCGAAGTTCCCACATGCGAAACATCCGTGCCGGTTCACATATTAATTTAATGACTTCTGTTTGTGACCGAAGAATACATCCTGGGGTGGACAACACTTTCTAAAGGTTTTTTAAGTAGCTCTTCTCAACGCTTTGTTAACGAATTTTGACACGTCAAGCGTAATTGTTCCCTGAACGTTTTGACAACTTGAGTTATACATGCTGGGGTGGATCCAGACCGGTTCACTGGGTTTCCGGAAACCCATCATATTTTCCTAAAAAATGAGAATGCAGAATGTATTTTTTTTTATTGTGTTTATTATCGCTTCTCTCCGCTGGCACCACCGGGCGCCACATTTGGCGGAATTCAGCGCAAAATCGAACCGAATGAGCGTAGAGGATTCGCGCATGGCGTGAGCCATCCCGTGGAAACTCGGAAACCAGTGCTTCTTGCGTGAAGCCCACGGAAACCCATCGAAGCTTCACATTATTGTCTAAAACCACACAGGCAATTAAAGTGAACCCATCGAAACTGTATTTTATTGGTCAAGCACCTTGAATTAATTAAGGTGAACCCATCGCAAACCCATCATCGATTAGTGCTACAATGTGGCTGCTCGTGCACAATCCGTGTGTCGCAAAGAAGATTGTTCTCTTTTTGATATTGGGCTCGTTTGCGTGACCATTGGCCGCTTCTCTCAGGCAGAAAAATTGCGCTTTATTCAGAATGTCTGGAAACCTGACCAGCTCTTTCTCTTTCCGCCGACTTCTGAGAGTGGTGGAAAAATTCGACGGTTCAGGTATGAATGGCTAGTGCGCTTCCCATGGCTATCAAATGATTTCAAACTATTTGGCCATCCTACCTGCAATTCTTCAGCTCTATCAAGTTAATTTTGAACTACATGTATTTAGCCTTCCTAGCTGCCATTCTGCTGTTGTATGAAGATAATTTTGAACTATTTAGCCTTCCTAGCTGCCATTCTGCTGTTGTATGAAGATAATTATGAACATTTAGCCTTCCTACCTAGCATTCTATTATTGTATGCAGATAATTTTGAACTACTCAGCCTTCCTACCTACCATTCTGCAGTGGTATCAAGATAATTTTGAACTATTTCGCCTTCCTACCTACCATTCTGCAGTGGTATCAAGATAATTTTGAACTATTTCGCCTTCCTACCTACTATTCTGCTGTTGTATGAAGATAATTTTGAACATTTAGCCTTCCTACCTACCATTCTGCAGTGGTATCAAGATAATTTTGAACTATTTCGCCTTCCTACCTACCATTCTGCAGTGGTATCAAGATAATTTTGAACTATTTCGCCTTCCTACCTACTATTCTGCTGTTGTATGAAGATAATTTTGAACATTTAGCCTTCCTACCTACCATTCTGCCGTGGTATCAAAATAATTTTCAACTATTCAGCCATCCTAACTGCCATTCTGCAGTTGTATCAAGCCATTGAGGTCAATTTTGAAGTACTGGTATGCACCTCTGCTTAGCTTGGGTACGAGATCCACCTGAACCTAGCTGTATGGTACAACTATTTGTGATGAAACGTTTGGGGAGGTACTCCATAAATCAGTTTTGCAGCCTTTGTGCTACAAAAATGATTTGTGAAACACTATCCTTGGAAAATTGTGGCCTCCAAGGTTTGTACAGTATATCTATTGGAAGACGTAAGTGATGCTAAATTGGTACAATTTGAGGAATAAAGGTACCTGCATGTTTTCGTGAAACGTCTTCAGAGAATGCTGGAAATTGCATTTCCGAGCATCTAAAATTTCAAAATTTTCTGGGGGAGCATGTCTCCCCACCCCTAGTATTCTCGCGCCTGCGGTGCTCGGAAACCCCTCACTAAATTTGCTGGATCCATGCCTGATGTGTGCTGTTTGTTGTTAAGCTTTGCCACTGCGATGAATCCTGAAGCAACCGTTAGCTTTTGAGTTAGAAAAAATAGACCAAAAAATATGGGAAAACCAAACAAGCAAGAATAAACTGATGATGCAGTGACCTGTTCGTTCAAGTACAGCTGCTTTACTGTAGTTTTTTCCTCCAAGCTACCATACATTTTTCAATTGCCTATCACTCAGAAGATGGTTACACACACTCGACTACAGGAAAAATAACTTCCTGTTGATTGCAATTTCCAACTTGAACAAGTGGCTCTAACGAATCGAATAAGCGTGCCTCACGTAGATCCTATTGTCACCAAACTCTAAATCGATTTGGATCGCATTAAATCGGTTCAAAAGTGACATACACGCTATTCAAATCATAGAGAAATTTCGCCGTTGACATGTAATGAGAGTTAACCTCTCGCCCACTACAGAAACTGGCAACATATTTCTTCTTCTGACTTTACAATATTGTCCTCATTATCTACCCCTGTATTATCCTACAAAGAAAGCCTTCTAATCAGTAAAATGAAACCCGTTCTTGATGGGAATAATGGTTTTGGGCCACTTTCACCGCTAAGACGCTCTACCACTGAGCTACCAAGACTCAGATGGCGAGCTAAGGTTCAAGTTCAAGTTCAACATATGTGATGGCTATGTGGCACACACAATAGTGCTAACGTGATCGAATGAAGCGAATAGGCGCAAAGTGCATGGTGAAGTTTGGTGATATTGTCGAATATTTTGTAAATATTCTATTTAGTTGATTGTAGAGTAATCAAGACTGTTATTGAATTCCTTATTGTTGGACTTTAAACTCTAATAATTTAGCCGTATCCTTAATTGTTGACAATGGTTTATTCTGGGTTAGTAATCTAATAGGACTATAGCATGTTGTTTACGTCAAGAGGACAAAGCACAATGTGAAGTGGAGCTTCCGGGCAACGCCAAAAAAGAAAAAAGTGAAGTCTTGTAACTTTGGAGTCAGTTGATAATCGTGGATGTAGAGATGTAATTGCAATAAAGGATTTAAGAAGAGTTGTGGTTGAACGTTTCCATACTTAATGAAAGATACAGTCCAGGTAAAAAAGTACAATAGATATCACGTACGATATCTGGACGTTAGTGAAGCTCTCTGAAAAACTATTTCGGAGCCCCAGAAATCGTCTGCAGCGTCTTACCGCTGAAAGTTTTGTTTTGATAATTTGTCATACGTACTGTTCGTTGTACAGCTTTGCCGTTTGAGATTATTCCTAATGTAACCATTAGCTTTTAAGTTAGACAAAACATAACAAAAAACCCCGAAAAAATGATAGTAAACTAAACAAGCCAGGAGATAACGATGTATGCAAGAACAGGCTCGTACAAGTCTACATGCAATGACGTATTTAGCTTTTCCCCCCCAACTTTTTCATACACTTTTAACTTTCCTAATTGCTCAACAGACAGTCAGCATCAGTAGACCATATAGTAACGAGACTGTCCTGTTGATTACAATTTCAACCGTGAGCAATCCGCACTGACTGGAATATCGCACTTCACGAAGACTCCGTAGATACTAAATACAGGACTCGTGAGAAGCCTGTGAATATCTGTTGATGATCACGTTCGAGAGTTTAGCGGGCTTCCCAGAGAGGAATGTCCTTTCCTTTTTTCAATTTGTCTTCACCAACTTTACCGCATAAAAAGTGACCTGTACACATCTCAGCCGAAAGTCGTCAACGGTCGACAATTTCAAGAATGAATAATGAAATGATTCCCGACAAAATGACAAGCATTTTAAACAAAAAACGTGAATAAAAACACGAGAAAAACGATAAAAAATATCCCTTTATAAAAATTGCCTCCTTTCTTCCATCGACAATCTAACATGTGATCGGTTTGGATCGCGGCTTCCTAGCTATCGATATACGCCTGCAATGACGTTGAAACAGACCCGAAAAATAACTCCTCTGGATTGCATTTCGAATCTATTCTTTGTCGTACGAGATGTTAGTTTTTGGAGTTTTCGTAGTTCCTTTTTAGACTGCCGTATTTCCTCGATTTAGCCCTCTGGGTGCTTATTTTTTCACCGCTTCTAGACTGGGGGCTTATTAGAAGGGGGACCTAAATAGAGGCTGGAGACTTAATAAATTTTCACGTTCTTTAAAAATTTATTACATTATAGAATCATGCTCAGAGAAACATAAAGAGAAAATCTCGTGAAATTTTTCTCTGAAAAATTCATAAGTGCATTTTTATTTAGCCTTATCAGTGTGTACCACAAGGAAAATATCACAAAGTTCTGTATATGTGCATGTATTAACTAAGGTAAATACTGTAACTTTAGAAACTAAACGGTCATAAGAGAAATGCAACATTATATCATCTACTGATAATATGGTAGACGCTTATTTTTTTTTTTCGCTTCAGGACAAGGGGTTTATTAGAAGGGGAGGCTAAATAGAGGAAATACGGTATGCTTGTAGTGCAACATTAAAAGCTCGGTTTAAGTAGGCCCTTATCCTCATATCAAACTCAAGCTTATCACCTTAAAACAACCGACCCAACTTCATTAAAAGTAAAAGTTAACCTGTGTTGCATTTTGCTGTGTAAGTAAAGATTAATTCAGGTTCGCCCACGGTTAAACTAACCTGCCTTAAACAGCTCAGCCAGACTCTAAATTAACTTAAGTTCTCGTATCATTTCCAAGTTACCGCGTGTAACAATGTATGCGTATATATACACAGTACTGTGCAAAAGTCTTAGGCCACCCTTGACATTTTTGTTTCAGCCAGGTACTAGGGACTATCAATATTTCTGTCAATATTACCATACATTGTATAAAGATAATTTTGCAAACATAGACACACATGAAAATCCAATAAAAGTAAAGAAAATTTGTGTTTGTCCAGGCTGATATCAATATTTGGTATGACCCTCTTTTGCACGTACAACAGCTTGGATTCTCTCACGCAGACTATCCTACAGACTGACAAATCATTTTTGTATTACAAAAAGAGAAGGGGACCCTTTTTATACAAGAGCCGTCGATGGTTTCGATTGCTTGCCCATGGCCCAACAGCTCTCTGTACAGATAAAAAGTGAACTGAATGATCTGCAATATGCCCATCATTTATGATGGGCAGAATGTACTATAACTCCCTCCCGGCTTCCGCGAAATAAACAACAGAATCTTTACACGCTAGTTAAAAAGAGATTTAGTTATGTAAATACTAGTTGCACGAATGTTCTATCATCTATTTTGGCTGACTTTCAAGGAATGCTTGTTATATCAGAATCACACTAAGGACAAGATATTTTATATTTCAGGCTGGTAGTTTGGTTATTTTAGTCCACGCCGATCGTGACTTAAGAGATTCAGATGAAGAAATCCTCGAGAAACAGTTAATATACAAGTCCGATTTTGAACTTCATGTAAGAGGACTCAGCAGCGGGTATTGCCGAGAAGTTCACGGTCAGGTTCGGTATACAATTACATTATTACATCAATCTTTAACTCTTTTTGTTACGAATCCAACTGTGACTAACTCCAAACGATTTTGCTCGTCAAGGGGAGACGTCTTAGGCCGGAAAGGGGAAGGCGCTAAAGGCCAAAGTTGTGGTCCAATATACTAATGTCCAGTCCGACTGCCAATCCAAGTCCGAGTTGCATATTGCTTACGAGCGTAAAGGGTCTTCATGCGAGTAAGGTATTCTATGTAAGATCCAGTTTCTGTAAACGATTCGAAAGTCTTGATATTGTGATACACGCACGATGTTGTATAGTGACGCCATCACTTCATTGAGAAAGGAAAAAATTTTATCTTTTTCTTGATCATATTCTGGCTGTCTCCCCCAAATTAATAATTTATGGATTTTAAGAATGGTTTTAGTGCATGAGATATGGAATTCTGTATGTGAAAATTGTCTTAAAAATACTTCTAAAATTGCGATAACTTTAAATCATAAATTATTAATTCCACTGCATACTTTTTCATATATTGTATCTTTGGTTGAAATGACTATCAAAAATACAGCACAATATAACTGATAACAAAAATTGATATTTATCGATGACGTTAATATGACGTCATCGTATTACATCACGAAACCTAAAGACTTTGACTACATATTCCACTCATACAATATCTTGGTTATTCCTTAAATCTTTAACCCCTTCTTAAAATATATCAGCTACTAAAATGAATCGTCCTTAGCAAGGGAATACGTCCGAAACCCTTAATAGCTCTTGTACATTTCAAATTATATGAACAACAATTTTTGCCTGTGGCAAGATCACTTGTTGAAACATGAAAGAAAGCCAAGACTTCCTTCCTTTACGGATCCTTTCTGCTCGTGTGCACAAAGACCAACCTAGGGGACAAAGCAGAAAGAATTTGGAAAAATCGTTTCTGAACGTCGGAACTTTGCAGTTGTCCTTTACTTCGAACGGGTCGATTTTCATGAGTACAAGGGGGTCTGTATAGCATGTCTAAAGGCGCTGTTACACCGTGGAGCTTGTCTTGCGACTTATGCCGCAACGACTGAATCCGTCACGTTGCAGTTGTATGATAAAAGCGGTGCTTATTCCAGGAATTGGCCAATGAGGGCCCGGTAGGCCGTCGTCTGAAATTGTAGAGGGCCCTTTTTCTAGAAAGGGGGCCCAAGGTAATTTAACATTTTTATAACGTCTATTCACTCAACGGAGCGCTTGTCTAATAAGCTTCACTTTGGCTGAGAAGGCCTGGCAATGATGCCACATCTCGTAAGCGACTCGAGCAAGGTACAAAGCGAGACAAAAACAAAGAAAGAAGAGAAAGACAACAAGATAAAACCGCGATCACCTGGTGATGGTTTCAAATTCTTCATTTCAGACGTAAAAACTTTAAAGGAATCCTTGGAGAAATTTTGCGCGCCCCATTTGCTGCACTGACATAAATTTTGTGCGGCATTATTTTTCGAATTGCAGAAATCCCGCAATGCCGTACTCTAGAATAAACCCTGAAAAGAAAGCGTTACACTAGGCAATTTTATGTGCAACTTGTTCTGGAACGGCGACCGAAAAGGCAAGAGTGATCTGGTCATTCATTTCCTAGGCTGATCACGATTAACGGTGTGAGAAAAGTAGCACGAAAGATTTTACACTGTGCAACGCCTCAAAAATTGTTTGAAGCATTGCGCAATCATTGTGAAAAGTAGAACTTGTCTTAACTTCGTGCAACCCTTGCAGCAACAAAAATTTTGCGAGACTTAATTGGTGATTGCAGACCATGTTACACGATGTAATTTCTCGCTCAACTTGTCTCGCAGCAAGTTGCAAGATAAGTTGCATAGTGTAACAGCGCTTTAAAGATTTCTCCAACGATAACGTCATTGAAATATTCGCAAAGTATGACGGACAAACATTTGCATATGTTTATATCATAAAACACGAGGAGACAGTCGAGTGTTTTAGATCTGATGAAGCAGGTACTGCCTGTTTTTTAAATGACTTCAAAAACAAATCCCGTCATACACTTACTCGCGAAAAAGTTTTAAGGTGGAAAGTAAGCTTGTTTTTTCAACGTTAACACACGACACGGTTATGATTTTCCTGTGTATTTTCCTCATGAAGTATTAATGAGTTTTAAAGCAATAGTAACACTTGAAGAACATGTGGGCATTACCTTGGGGCTTCAGATAATCTTTGGCTGTTTGTCGGCGAACTACTTCGGGCTACAAAGTGCACTGTATCAGTGGCGTAACGGACTATGGTCAGGGTTAGAGCAACTCCTAAGGGCCCCCGACCTCTAAGGGGCCCCCGATGAATCTGTAAAGACAATTGAGAATTAAAGTCTTGAAATTGTCCACACTAAGTCAATACTAACGGGGATGACGAGGGCCCCCGAACGAAAATCTCCTAAGGGCCCCGAGTAGTTCCGTTACGCCGCTGCACTGTATGTTGGCCATCAAATGCACTATTCCACCCTCAAACGGTTATGGAGAAGTTCCGTTCTGCTGATTGTATTATTAAACGTCACCGCTTTCAACGTAATTGACTGTAAATTCCTGTTAAGAGTTGCTCATTAACTTGTCTTGCAGCTGGATGTTATTGATCATGATATTGCCAAGACGACCGGCTGCCCGTCACAGAAGACTGTACAATACAAGATCATGGACAAAACTGTTAAATTTTTTGCTCCCGGAACTTCCTCCTCTGTTCTGTAGGTCAAATTCTCAACGTAAATCTGAAGTGTGAATGTTGATATCGGTTTCCGTTTGACCTTAGTATTTGTATTTCATTTTAAAAGTCAACTTGAGCATGGGTCAGTGAGAGTAGCGTTACGTTATTATACTGTCCTTTGAGAATGCATTATTGGTAATAAATATGAGTAGCCATCACGAAACACGAAGAGTAGCCATAAAAGAAGTAATGAAGTTTTAATTTGACGTTTCTTTGTCAACTTATTACTTCTTTATGGCAATTTTTTCTGTTTTGAGCTGGGCACTGAGATTTACTACCAGATTACGTTATCCACCTGGTAAATCCCTTGCCAATATTATTGCTACTTGTTTCTTAATACCAATTTTAATGTTCCAATAATATATTGATTACTTATTAATCGAGTGTGAGGTGATTGCGGGAAGTATTTGCCTGAGGTTTTCGTACAAACGGAGCGACGAAGAAGCGAGGTCTATGCCGGGTTAAAGAATTTGTTACACGGTTTTTGTTTCCTTTCTTCATCTCTTTTAACGAACTTTTCTGTTCGTGAGTGAGCAGCTTAGATTTACTTGTTTGTGTTTACCTATTACTTCGTGGCTTTTTTTTTTTTTTTTGCATCAATTCATCTGTTTTTCTGCTAAAAATTGTTGACAAGATTTAACTATACTACTTTTAACTTAACTACATTTTTGGTTTGTCATTGTAAATCATTTGTAAAGCGTACCTGAATCTGGTTTGTTTGTCTTCAAACCAGCTCGAAAATTTTCTCGCCAAAACTTGCCGGTCTGTGCGAAAAACTTTTTGCAGAGCTGGGCAGCCAATCAGCGTGCGTCATTTTGCGTACGAACCGGATAGCGAGCTCAGCCATATAATAAAGTTAATTATGTAAAGGTAATGTGAGATTTTGTTCCCCTAGTGACTTCCTTAGTGAAGCAATCCGAGAGGTCGAAATTTCTCCTAGTTGACAAGTCTGTCAACAGGTATCGACAATCCCGTTTCTTCAATCAGCAACAAGTTTGCGACTAACTTGCAGAGCCATCGCAAATTGTTGAAACAATTTCCAGTAGTATAAGAGAAAACATAAATTTAAAATAAACGTGTTGTGAACAACTCAAGATATGAGCTTATTAACAATACAAGGGTATTGTGATAGTATTTGGACTTTATTCAAAGCCGTCGTAATTATAGGCTCATATCTTGAGTTATTTACAACATGTTTATCGTCTGTTTATGTTTTCTCTCACATTTCGTCAAATTGTCGGCTGACAACGAAGTTTAACCTGCACTAGGCTTGTTAAGGCATAAAATCTCACAAAAATTTGCATCAAGCTTGCAAAAAAACCGTTACAAACTTGCATGCAACAAAGCGGAGCAAGTCGTGCAAACGCATTCCTATACATGCTTCTTCAACGACTTTCAAACCAATGTACCTAAAAATTTAAAACTTAGGCAGATTTTTGTCGTGTAGTCAACGTCTGTATGAAGCTATGATGATTTTGTTAAAATTTATTAAATACACACACATAGTTATAAATAAAACAAATACTTAACTGCTGTTTCGAAAATCTAACAAGACATCGTTAAAGCTCTCTGGTTTGATTCAACCTTTTACTGTTTGAAATGTGATTTTGTATGTCCAATAGGCATTTCATAAATAAAATGGGTTCTTGAATTCCAGTACCATAGCAATGGAGAAGGCGCATATTATATGTCAAAGCTTAATAAAAGATTTTCCACATTCCAGTGGCAGATGTATTCCTATCGAAAAACCCTGAAATTCAAAATTTAAATCGCTTAAAAGTTTTCTGCGCGCTTAGAGATTGGTTGTTACAACCTCCACAAGTCATGAATGGGCAGTTACTGCAACAGTAACAGGCACACAAATATTTAACTCTCCAACTATCCATCATGTTTAACTTGTCTTCCTCCGTACAGGCACCAACTTGTAAGTTGTTTGATTCTTTCATTGTCAATACTACCATCTTCTGACACCATAAATTCACTATACTTTGGATCTAGATTGAAATCGTTGAGCTTCGCAACTACAGCGTCGCTGAAGTTTCTGGATTCAAGCCCTCGCATTTTGACATTCCAGTATAATCGAATGCGGTTGTGGAATGTCACATAGACCAGACAAGGAAGCGAGCCTTCTTCATTTACCGCGTACAATCCGGAAGAAAATGCCGAGACAGCCTCTCCGAACTTAAAATTCACCATATTCTCATACTGGTCCATTATATAGGTTTCTCCATCCCAAGCACAGAACACAACTTCGTCTGTGCCGTTCCCGGTAATGTCAACTTTCTGTACAGCAAAGAAGTTATGGTTCAAGTCAACGGACCAGTTTAGCTTGTCATCTTTGATCACAGCAAGAGTCCCGTTCAGTGTACACATGGCAATGAAATTCGACGGTGTTGAACAACTTCTGGCCGGCTTACAAACCCAGCTGACCATGTGCGCCGGAATAGAAGACATGTCACTTTTAGGGGTTAGGGGATGGTGGGATTTGCTGCTGCTCTCTGTGGTGGAATGGCAATCCGCAAAGGAAATGATAGAATCCTTAGTAAAGAACAAAAACAAAGTTATCCGGGTTAAAGATTTATACAATTTAAAATACAATTTAACCATTTGAGCACTAACTTCAGAATTTAGTGCTGGCTAACGCATGACGGTTTTGTTTACCACAAGAAGTTTAGCCGTGAAGCCTTAGCTCTGTTTTGTCTTTATCCAACGTTTTAATTTCACTCTGGTTAACGCCAGACGATTTTACTTGTCAAGGGGAGACATCTCGGACCGAAAAAGTCGAATTTTTTTACGTCCACTTTAAGATGGTGGATACTTACCGTGAGAGCCTGAGAACTATTCGCGCTCGCGTTATAATTCATTATGTCCTTTTAACTAAGATTGGCGTTATCATTAGCTTAATTCGTAAACCAAATCCTAACCCTAATCCTAAGCCTAACATGAATCTTAGGTGAGAGGACATGGTGAATTGTAATATAACGCGAGCGCGAATGGTTCTCAGACTTTCACAATAAGTATCCACCATCTTGAAGTCGGCGTAAAAAAAATCGCTTGGAAAGGGTTTTCGGACTTACTTAATTTCACGGATTTTCACCTGTTGCAAAGGAACATGAGAATCAGCGTAAAACACTCAAAGTTTCAGAGATTTCAGAACCGATCACGCGAATCTGTATTTGGCGATTGTGAGTCAAGTTCTCCTTTCTGATAACGAGCTGTTTTGACGTCATCATGACGTCATCAAAAAAGCAAAAATCCTATATTTTTGCGTATTATATTTCCAACCTACGTTATTTTTGCTAGGCATGATTTCAAGTTACATCATCTTTAACAAAAATGGGTTTTAAGAATGTTAAAGAATGCCTGAGACATTGAGCTTTTGATGCAAAAATACTTCTTTAAAAGATCCTTAAAATTTGATCGATGAGTAATCGCATGTATCCTTTTTCATAGCGAGTGGTTCTAGTTCAGATGTCTTAACTTTTAAAAATATTGCGCAATGCTGATAAGGGTGAAAGTTATAGTTTTCGGGATTTAGATGAGAATGTGTGATGTCAACTTGTTACGTTACCACAGGAAAAAAGCTTTGCTTACATTTGCTTTGAAACGTTACTGATTATTTATAATTCACTAGCACTGCCGTATTTCGATTACTGCAGTGAAGTATGGGGAAACTTTAATAAAGAATTGTCGGACTAGCTTCAAAAGCTGCAAAATAGGGCTGCTAGAGTGGTTACCTTTTCGAACTCTAGTAGGCATTCATTAGAATTGTTGGGTGAGCTTACGTGGGATAATATAAAAACTAGACGATACAAACAATTAGCTGTGATAATGTATAAAACCGTTAACAAAAGCACACCAACTTATGTAACTAGAATTTTTGATAATGTCAATTCGGTACATTCGTATAACCTGAGAGATTCGGATGTTAATACCATGTACCAAGACCATAATTATACTGAAACTGGTATGAACACTTTCATTATCAAGGTGGCGGTCCTCTGGAATGGTCTTTCGAATGATGTAAAAAGTCAAGTTACTCTGAGATCTTTTAAAGAACGTTTATAGTTAAAGTTTTAGCTAATTTATGTTGAAGAATAAGAAAAGAAACTTTATGTAGTATAGTTTTATATATAGTTAATGTAATTATATTTAATTATAATACACGGCTTACTGGAAGATCTTTTAAAAACGAAGTGACCTAGTGTTTAAATAAAGATTATCTCTTGCAGTAACGCGATCATTACTCTGATTGGTCAAGAAAATCACGCAGTCTTTCCCCGTCGCCAGCTGTCGGCGATTGTCGGCGACGGATGTTTCGATTAACAATTGTCGTATGAGCGACTATTGTAATTGTTGTAGAAGTTCAAATAGATTGAAGTTCTACAACAGTCGCCGATCCAATCACAACAATTATAACTCGTGTTTCCATAAAGTCGCGTATTTCCATTAAGATTCTAGTGGCGTCAGTCGCCGACTGAATTCAGCAATTACAACTACTACCAGCCCAAGAATCTGTCAAGTAAAAGTTTTTGTAACCAACGAAGAACGTAATCGCTGAGCGGGTTTATTCAAGAAATAAAGAACGTAGTTGGCCGCTGATTGATCTGCAATGACAGTTGCAAGAACCAGGAAATTGAACAAATCCTTGTTCAGAAGGACTCTCGTATTCTTAGATATCCACTGTTTTGAAGTGCTGTCTCACAATGCAGTGCCATCAAAATCTGGCAATTCATTGGCTTAACTCTTTTTGGTCTGTACACGACTTTTTAATTTTACTCTGGCTCGCACCAGACAAATTTACTCGTCAACAGGAGACGTCTCAGACCAGAAAGGGTTAAATATAAGATACCTCAATTCAGGTCTTGTTTACATGATCACAAGTTTTCCCTGGTGGATGGGTTACCCTAGCCCCCGAGCGACCCTGGGCGAGATGACTTTAAACACATTTCTTTGTAAATCGCAGAGACCCGTTTACATCAGAAGTCGCAAAGTTATCTCGGGGGCAACGGTGACCCTGGGGGTAGGGTGACCTCAGAACACGAGACATCTTTTTGCCATGTAAACACTTTGTCCCTCTTTGACGCGCCTGGGAGGGACAACTTGAGACACGATGAGGATGCGCAAACTTTGTTATTTTCAAATCACAGTCAAAGTCGTCTGCAAAATCTCAACATGAAAGATGGGCTTTCACTTCTGCGATGATTGAATCCTTAATCGACTGTTTAAGGCAATACAAGTGCCCATGTGAATTCACTCCAGTCGATTTTAATCCCGATAAAGTACAGCTGTACGAAGAAGTTTGGCAAGAGAAAAGTAACTCTTCCCACTTCCTTCAAAGTCAAATCAGAGAGAGGCAACTTTGGTTTTCCCCATGTATAGACTAGCCATAAAAGTTGACTTGGGGGCACGGGTAACCCTTCCACCAGGGGCAATTTCCCTTCATGTAAACAGGGCTTAACTCTATTTGGTCCGTATTCGACTTTTTATGTTCACTCTCGCTAATGCTACACGATATTCTCGTCAAGGAGTGACGTGTCCGACCGGATACGTTAATCTAATTTTAGCTCTGATAATGACTCGTCTTCGCTTTCTATCAGGTTCTTCGATTGCAACAATTTTAATCTAACCTGTGGCATTAATTGTCCCGTCTGTTTTTGAAGATTTTCTTTCAATGATTCCTCAGCACAAACCAAATAAATGTACGCTCCACCTGGCTGAGACACAAGGATCGCCGGAGATGTTCCACTGCGTCCATCGACCACGGACAGAGATTCCACTTGTCCTGATAACTTCCATTTTTTAACACAAACGAACTTCCCTTCGAAAAGAGTTCGGTTTTCCGAAGTGCCCTAAAGATTATAAAAATAAAAAAGACCCAAAACGTAATTTAAACAAAGTAACTTTTCAGTTGTATTGCGTGAATGACGATTCAGTGGCAAGACGTTTTTACCGCTCACTTCGAGTTGAACTCCTCAGTCAGCCAAAACCCATACGCCAAGGTCCGTTCACAATAACGAGTTTGTTGTAATTTTTATCGCCGACCCAACATTGATTTAAAATCGTATAAACCGTCGGACGTTTCACGGTAATTTGGATGACTGCCGTCACTGGCTGAGATTTGGGCTGACCTTTTACAGCGAGTTTCACAGCAACGTTATCAAGTAAGCTACAAACTTCATGGCCTATTTCCTCTTTAGATCTTCCGGTACTACCTACGGCATTTTAGTGGACCCACCTTGCCGCTGATATTTTGCCGACGGCTCAGCAAACTACGATACGAAATTTCGGCGCTAAATTTAAACAGCATAGCTCAATGTAACGGAATCTAAAATGCCGTTAGTTTATGGAAATAGCTGCAAATTAAAAAAGAGAAAAGAATACTTTGCGAGGATTTTACTACTCGAAAAAGGCTTACAGTTTGACCTACTAGCTAAAATCCTGCCAATATTACTGTTTCTTCATCAACGTCTGGCATTATTTCCTGACCAAACCTGAGCTCTAGCACTATCCTTAACTCTAATTAAATGTATGATAATAAGAAAGTAAATAGCTGTATACTCTTTACCATACTCTTCACCTCTTTCGCTCCAAATAATCAAATGAATGCGGTGGCATGCATAATCTCCCGCCAAATGCAGTTTCGCTTGCCCAGTCTAACCGATCTTCCTTTTTCGGTTCTCCGCATACTGTCATTCAGAGAACCTACTGCCTCACCTTTCCACTTGTTGATCCACTTCCTGAAACATTACCAGCAATCGTAGGGTCAGCTTTGCTCTGAGTTTGCTTAAACAGACCTTTTCCCTCTTTGGAGTTCTGTTTTTGAATTTTTCCCTCCTTTGAGTTTTGTTTAACGAGAGTTTTTTCACTAGGTTTTACATCTTGAGCTTCTAAAGTTTAAAATAACAGGTACTGCGATTAATCATCATGAAAGTGATCACCTCTCAATTTAACTAATTTACTTAACTTCATCAGTTAATCCAATATAAGGGCACGAGAGATTCTCGTGAAAACTTAACGCTCGATATTCGTGAGAATGTGCAGTGTTTCGACTGTATTTAAGAATCATCCTCAGAATTACATGAACAGAATATTTCATGAATTGACCAACATTGCTAAAGTCAACTGGAAAAGTTGACTACAGCGGGATTCGAACTCGCATCTTCGGATTACCGGACCGCTGCTCTGCCCAGCAAGTTCGAATCCCGCTTTTGTCAATTTTTCTGGTTTACTTTAGCAGTGTAGGTCAATTCAAGAAACATTCTCAGCTATTTATATTCACAATTTTTACAGGGCGTGCTCTACGCTCTGCCTCAAGCCTTCTTTAGTCGATGATATCTCTTGACGTTTGCTTGGTACACACGAACGATTAACCGTAAAACAACCAAATAGACCAAATGGTGCGTTTGAGATATTTACGCGAGACTTAAAGTGAAAACAAGTTTTATAATATTGTCTTTACAACTATTCAAATTATATCAATGAAAATTATTGTTCTATTTGGTTGTATTTCGTTGAGTCATGAAAAATCAGCAGGGCACAATGTTTTTGTTTTTGTGGGGTTTTTTTTCCCTTTTTTTTTTTTTGACTTCACATTTCTTTAAAACCTGAATTTATGGCGTTTAAAAATTTCCAGTCAAATGTCCGTGAAAAAGTTGGCGATTTTAGGGTTAATATTGTTATAGAGATTCGTGTACTGTAGGTAGACGCAAAATTTTGAAACGGTTCAAGAACGCCACCTTTCTATGCAGGCGGTTAAGCGCGCTGGATGGGCATCAGTGGCAGCACGAAAGACTTCATGAGGGAATTTTACCCTGTTTCTTCCAAAGCCAAGGAGCCTATGGCAATTTTGATTTGTTCTCAACGCTTCAGTTCTATTCTGAACAATTTTGGTCTCCTTGAAATCGTTCTGGAGACGACGAATTCCCAGATTTTCACAAATGAACAACCTGTCCTAGAGCTTGCGTGGTGTTACTCGTCTTCAACAGATCTCCTTTCTTCTAAGTCAACTACTTCCACAACCACCAGCGGAAAATTGACAAGTTATCGCTCAATGACCTCTGAGGAACATCATGGCAAAATGACATGTTTACTAAAGGTAAAATTAATCCTAAAGTGCCTTTATTTCTACTGGATAACCCTATCAGCTACCTGAGCTGTTCTCCCTAGAGGTCCAGTAGGGACCACCCCTCATGGGTCCAGTTTTACTACAGGAGCAAACCGGATTACCTGGAGAGAGCCTGCGATGCTTGGTAGAGACTAATTGGACAACGCTCTTGTCACATGTGACCAAGACAACTTTAATCAGATTACCGCACAAAGCCGGAATCAAACCCTAGTCACAGCGGTGAGAAATACATGCACTACCACTGTGCCACTAGCACCCATTATACCACATAGTTGTAACAGATATTGTCAATCCCCTACTGGTCAGACTATTAAAATTCAGACCCAGGATACTTCAGTCAGTTTAGTGCATCACTTGGCATGAGCACCACTGGAGAGATTCCGCTAGACCGGCAAATGCTGGTTTTTACCGGTAAAAAAAACAACTTGTACCGGCAAAATCTTCAATTTCCGGTTTCTTGTATCGATAAATTTGGTTTTTGGCGTTAAGATTTCAGTGTGCTTTAATATAGATCACAGTCGTACACTGGCAATAAAAACATGATTATCTGACTTTGACGGCGAGGTTAACCATTTTCTCTTGAACATACATACAATGAATATACGACTGGAAAAAAATCTACTGGGATTATAATACCCTTATTACTAACAATCGACACAAGTATTTCTGACATAAAATATGTGAATTAAAAAGTTTATGCCAAAAAAAGCGTTGTGCTACGGCACAATTGTAACCTTTTGTTTTACGCTTTTCTCAAGTCTTGCAACACCCCACGTATCCAAACACGGGAATCCATTTCGTGTTCCTTAAATCTCCGTGACGTTTTTGAACACTAGTACTCGGCTCGTGGGGTCGAATTTTCGCGTGTACTCGAACTCGACCACGTACTACTCGCTTTTTGCAGTTTGATGGTCATAAATTGATCGTAATACAGTAGAAAATCTGGACTAGGAGCCCAAGTAGTTTTTCCTTTTACAAATCACGCACATATTTTTCTACACCGACGTCTCTCACAAGGTATTTCCATGCACGAGAAAGTGTTAGCCAACCGAGCAAGTGGAAGCCATCATTAACATGAAAATTCAGTGGAAAATAAATTATGCTATTAGGAATTAACTCCTAGTTAAAATATGTTTTCCAAGGCAAATAAAACAGTTACTAAAGCCTGACGAAAATTGGCCTCAGATCTTGTAAAACTCATCGAAGAACTTTCACACATTTGTACATAAAAAGCTGCCTTAATAACAACGTAACGCAGTATTTCTATCAAGCCCATATTCCCTCCCAAAACTCTAAATTTGTACGTTGGGACGTGTTTAACGAAAACGGTTTTTAAATTATTCGTACCCATTACCCCTTTTGCTCCAGACTTTATCATTATTTCTTTACTCGTGACAATTTCAGCTAAACCACGTGTATCCACATAATACCCTTACAAAAATTTCACATGTGAAAAACATATCGAATTGGATCATTTTCACATATGAAAGTTTTATTTCACATATCAAAAGGAGACTTACTCGCATACAAAATAACCACTTCACACGGGAAATGAACTGGTTCAAAATTTCACATGTGAAATATTGGTGCTCGAACTATGAATTTCACATGTGAAAATTAAGTTCACACGTGAAATTTCCCTTTCACATATGAAACTGAAACAATTGACAAATGAAATACTATTTTAATCTGTAAAATTCCATGCGAAATATTTGTAATGATATTCACAGAATCTTGCAACCAAAGTAAAACGACAAGTCACAGAGGTGCAATGCCTTAAGAAGCACGGGGGTCGAGGGGACGCCCCTTTATTTGTTCGGATAAGAGGGCTTAGCTGCTCTAAATATTCGCTCTAAATATTCGCAAGTTAAGTGGTTTTAAATAATCTTAACGTATTGCGCAGAGGAATATCCGATCTTATTTTATTCCAGCAGCGAGGCAAGATTCAGCCACTGTAGTTGGTAAGTTTTGTTGACTAAGATAATGATGCTTCAGTTTACAGTCACGTTTGCAAGTGCAAAAGAGCATTGCAGATATAATAAAGATTTCGCGTCGCTAATGTTCGCTTCTCGGCCATCTGTGTGGGATACTCAATACTAAAATTATGTTGCTTTTGATCACAATATTCTGTGTTAAAACGGCCCTCGAAATGCAGGAAATAGCATTTAAGCGCAAATGGAAATCAAAAATTTTCCATGAGAGCATGCCCCGGACCCCGCTTGAGAAGTCTACCGCCTTCGGTGCTCGGCCATCCTCCCTGACTTTGGACATGTTCCTACGGTAGTACACAGGTGAATGCCAACTGAGTAGAAAATGACAATCTATACAACCAGAAAGGCTGTGTTTGGGGTTCCATAACTTAAAACAAGCCAGTTTCCATTAGCATACCGTTGGCGGTTTCAACTTCATGTTGGGCTGTCAGGTACTAAATACATATGAAGTTTTCAAACATGCATCTAGTTATGTGCATACAGGCACGAAATCATCGCCAATTATACAATTTTATTAATTTGAAGACAAGTGAAGACAAGTGAAGACAAGTGAGCTACTGTTACTTCGGTCATAGGTTGCTATACGTCACGACAGTACAAGAATACAAGTACAGTAACAAGCAGGAGCTATCGACCTCCACACTTTCGACAGATTGAAATATTCGATGAACAATTTGGTGGACAAACCAACCGTTGACGGTTAGAAGCCTTCCCGGCGTCGTCAACTGTAAATGTCAACCCATCCTTTAATTTATTCTTTGCCATTTAAACGTCGGCAATGCCTCTGTTGCTTCCGTGAACCATTCTTTCATTCTCCTCGAACTCGATCCATTTTGGCGCCGCCAAGCATGACAGCACGGTCGTCAACAGCAGCAAGTTTACAAAGAGCAAACAACCCTTGTAGCTTGCCATCTTCTTCACTGGATTCTCAAACTCTATCAGACTTCTGCAAGTCTAGAATGACGTCTTTAGCTTTTCCCTCTAGCTTTTATAGACTTTTAACTTCCCTAATAGTTTAACACATGGTTACTATCCAACGACCATATGCCAATTCAGCGACGCAGGAGTCAAGTCAATTACAGTTTTTAACCCGAGCATTTCGCACTAATGACAACAATTACTGTGCACCACACACATCCTAATGCCACCAAATAAACAGTTTTAAGGGAAACCCGTTTAAGTCTGTTGATAAAAATGTTAAAGAGTTTGTGCGAGCTTTCCAATCAAGAATGATCCTCGGCAAAAAAAGTTGCTCGCGTCTACATAAGTTCGTTTTCATCAATTTACTGTCCCGAAAATGGCCTGGATGTATACCTCAGACAAAAGTTGTTACTGATCAACAATATCAAGAAATGAGAAAAAAAAAAACGACTACCAACAAAATGACCAACATTTTAAACCCAACATGTCAACTAAAAAACACAAGAAAACTTGTATTTAAACCACCACTTTAACAAAAGAACCTCCTTTCCTCCGTCAGTCACCTAAGGTGTCAGTCACGTTCGGCAGAGTAGTGCACTAGATATGTAAAGTCGCCAGTATCACTCCCAGCAGGAGGCCAAACAGGTGCATTTCTCGCAAATGGTCCCGGTTGGATATTAAAGTCTTGTCCATACGAGCACGTTTTCTGCAAAAATTTTTTCGGTGAGCATTTTCATTTGCTATTATATATGAGAAAATTTGCTGGAATTTCATGGGATAAATGCATTTGCTGAAAAACTGGCGTGCCAGTTTTTATGTGGCAAAGAAAAAATGTCATATGTGAAAGTTTGTTTGTGTACACGACCCGTCACAGAAAATTTGCCACATACTCAGGCGTTGGCAGTGGCTTTTTCGGTTTTGTCTCCACTGTTCATAGTCATTTCTGGTGCAGAGGTAAACGAGTTTTCAACATAGCATTTTCTGTCTGTATACACGAACAAATACCTTTGGCACAGAAAACTTGCCACAGAAAATTTGCTCATGTGGATTAGGCTTAAAATGGTTGATTCGGACACTCGAAAATTTACTTTCATTTCATGACTTCTGAAGAATGTGATTAATCCAGTGAAGTCTCAGAACGTAGTGCTGCATTGGTGGGGAAACCGAAAGCAGGAATTTTGCCCAAGAGAAGTAGCCGTATGCGACGATCGCTTCGTTTAAACGGGCCCTGATGCTGCTGCAGTAAAAGTTTAAGCCCGCCGCACACAATAAATATCACAGCTTCTTGCAAAGAACTGTACAGTGTGCGGGAGCTTGCGATGAAACTCCTTTTACATGCAACAAACATCGCATCGATCAAACATGGTTGATTTTTCGCTTCCATTAGCAACTGTATGGATTTACATCCTGTCGCAAAGGTGTGCGCATTTGTGGCACTGCGATGATTAAAACCACAATAAGGGAATAAGAGAAATTTCATTAAAAAAAATGGCGTCTATAGTATGGACGCCAGAAAAAGAAGAGTTGGAATTATGAATTGTCGTATGCGTGAGTGGCTTTTGAGCAACGAAACAGAAATCGCATGCGATCAGTCGACTCTTGGCTTATCTCGGAAATTCAAAGCCATTGACTCAATTATCTAAAGCTAGAGCTTTGAGAAAAGTGAAAATCGTTGCAAAGCTGCCCGAATACTTGTAAAATGATGTTTCCTGGTCAAAGGTGACGATAAAAAGAAAAATTTTGTTGGTCGAATATTTGGTTTAAGCCGAAACAAATAACTATAAAGTTTCCAGTAACTTGCCGACGACCTTTAATCTTACCATCACGGCAATAGTGATTATAACTTGTATCGTTTCACACCTACATAACAATACTCATCATTATAATAATGCTCTTGTTTGCAGTTCATCTTATCCCACACCGATGGTATTGTATCATATGCATACCTTTCAACAGTTAATCATGAGATATAAATCTTCCCATTTGAACTTAGAAATGATTTTATACGGTGATGTCGAAACTTTGTTCACCAAATATGTTTTTGATATTGCAAATTTTGTTTTCCAGCTTCAGTTACGAAAGTTCTAGTCGTCCGAAAAACGCCAAAGAAAGACGACATTTCGTAGATCCAAAGTTCGAGTTAAGAACAAGATAACACAATGCGTTGTGCGGGGTAATGACCGAACTTTGAATAAAAGGTTCCAGTTACAATAAGTTTCGAATATTGCCTTTGTGGTATGAAGTATTTTAAAATTAATGGGTAATTCCATTCGGTTATAAATGTCAAAAGAGGTGTTCTAGGTACGGAATCGCAATTCCAAATGAACGAGTTGACAATGAACCGTTCAGTCGCTAAGGTAAAACCACAGGGATCATATATCAACTGGAGAAGGTACGATAGCTAAAAAGTAATGAATGAATATGGAAGCATTTTACCACAAATTCAGCCACATACCTTTTCTTTTTATGAGATATTTTGCTGAACGGCTAATTGGATTTGGAATTGCACGTGATTGCTCGCATTACAATGAGAACTTTCCATCATTTGAAACTAGACTCTTGAGAATGGGGCCCTGAGCCTTTCTGGACAATTGCCCCAAGTGCCCCTGCATAAATCTGGCACTGATAATGAAACATACTACAGAGTAGTAGAGTACGTGGTGATGTGTAGAGTGTTGTTAATGAAAGTAATGGCAGAATTTTCTTGGTTAGAACTTTCATGTTTTTGGAGAATAAACGCCTCTACTCAAATGAACACCCCTCTAAAAGTGCAGAAATCTAACATATACCCATGGTGTTTATCTGGAAAAATACATGATACAGTATGTACACGTGCATACCTTTTCTTTCTTCTTTTGTCCATTTGAAAACCCGAACAACTCGATCCGTTGAGCCAATAACTAATTCCATTTCCCCATCTCCATCTACGTCTGCCACAAGAGCTGTTTTGCTGTTTGTGGGTAAAGATTGATGGTAAGTGGCAACATCAAATCCTCCATCTACCACAGTCCATTCTTTGCATTCCTAGCATTAGATATTTGAACAAAAAGGAAAGAAATAAATTATCAACAAATTAAAAGGCAAATGAATGAATTCCTTATAAACTGCCAGGTGAAGTATCTGACATAGTTTGACACTGCTCCTGAGCTTAAATACTTTTGAGATACAGTAACTTAAAAAGGTACAGCTCATGACCATGGATCATAAGCACTTAATCCAACTTTTAAGCTGAAGTAAGGTGACCATACTATCAGTGGTGGTTTCATGGGGGCTGCAGCTGGAGGGCCTTGGCCCTCAAATTCAAACATTGGCTGTGACCATTGGTCCATGGCAACACTTGTCAACATATACAGTGATTATGTATGGGAAACAAAAGTTGAATGGAAGGTTAAGACTCATAATCAAAATTAAGGTGAAATAAGTGAATGAAAATGTATTTTGCTATTCTGATTTGAGCAACATCACACAACTTATGCATTATGTGAACTGTAATCTGAGACCTAAATAATTTATTTCCAGCATGAAAAATATAAATATGAACATCCATTTTGTTTCATTTTCAAGTAATGCTTCACTATTATGCAAAATCACTACTGCCCCCTACATTTTTCAAATTCTAAAACTGCCACTGCATACTATGTCAAATTAATGGTTGTAATGGTTCATAACAAATCTGATTGAATCAAAACAGTGAAAACACTGCACTATATTACAGATATCATGTCAATATAGTCTGAAACAGGTTTTTTATGCATCCAAGAAACAAGTGTCCATTCAAAATGAAGATTTTGTTCTTTTTTAGGAGTCCATGGACCATAAAAAGTTGCCCTCTTTTTTGTCCAGTTAAAAGTTTAACAAATTTAAAAAGCACTTTCATTAGTTCTCTTGTTTACCAAATTTTGATCACAAAACTTACTTTTTCATTAAATTGATGATCTCAACTTATAGCAACCCATTTCTTCTAAAGCAAGTGTTAAGCCATTCTTGTCCCAGACTGCATTTATTACTCTGGTCTGAGTCAAGTCCAAGAATTTTGTTTTTCAGAGGGAAATGGACATTTGTGGGCAGTCTGATCTGTATGAATGGGTTACAAGCAATTCAATATGCTAGATAACAAACTTACAGTTGTAAAAGCTACAGCAACTGTCAGATGTGATTACAACTACATGTTGAACTTTTTATAACATTGTACAATGCCATGGCATAGGATTAGCAAGCCAAATTAACCCTGATCCTTTTATTAAATTACTATTAATTTTTTTAAACATCTAAAGTTCAGTGTAACCTTCACCCTACCCATCAACTTCATAAATTAGGCAATTCTCAATATGAATTCTCAAAATTGGCCTGGGTGAGCATAACCAGACCCTGCATTCCCTCCAGGATTTATGAAACTTAAGGTACCCTACCTTAGGTAGACAAGATGGCATTTTGGCAAAGTCAGGGACACTTTCTTTCAGTCATAGATACTTTAATTTATTACTAGATACATGCAAAACAATGTTGAGAATTTTGGACAAGCTATTGGCAGCAAAACAGCATGCTAGGAGTTTACTGTGATTAGCACAGCAGTACACAAGCTTTTTCAAAAGCAGGCATGGCAGGTTGCTACCCTGAAGTTGCCTAACGGAAACACTGAGACTCCCAACCAGGCCACAACACATGCATTTCAGGACTGTATCTGATGAGGGCAACAAGTGGGGCAGTTGCTCCCAATTTTTTTGCAGATCAAGTCCTTAAAGGTCAGTTTATTTGTGAGGTATGAAATTGGGTATCTTCAAAAATATTGAATAAATTCAAGTAAATTTTGATACCAGATGGGTATACAGTACACCAAATTTCCATGCAGCTTTTGGCTTGACAAGATTTCTATGGATTTATGGCTTTCTTTCCTGTTTTGTATATTGAAAGATATTACTTGTTTTGCTGCCAGTTGTTTGCTGTAGTTTTCTTTGTGGTGTGTTGCACACATTGTCTTAATAGTAATGCAAATTGAATTGTGGCTGTAGGAATCTGGCAATTGTACACAATATCAAAGCAGGTCCTATTTTATTTTGGTAGCGTGATTTAAATTTGTTCAAACCATTGAGCCTCAGAATAGTGCCAGATTTGTTCCTAATAAATCTGGGGGCTCCTTTGAGAACTAGCAGTCTACAGCTGCCTCACTTCACTTTTTGCTTCCTTGCTACAGCCCTGCATTTCCTTTGGCTTCTTGGATGTTTAATCCAGACCTGCTCTGTGGACCATGGAGACAAAATTTTAAGGAGTCAAATGGTTAACCTTTTCATCCCTCCTACTGGCCATCTTTGATTAAGGCATTAACACAAATAGTAACACCCAAACCTTAACAAAAAAATCCTTTCCAACATTAACTATTGAGAGGCAACGGTGCACTTTAGGATAGGCATTAGCCCTGGGTATTTAAGAGTTAATCACTATCTTCTTAACCCATTAAGGGGCATAGGCCTATTTTACGCTGGCTAATGGCAGATGATTTAATTTACTTGTCACAGGGATGAACCCTGGATGTTAAACAGTTAAATTCACCAGTGATGACATTGCATTATTTTTGTCTTGAGTTTTTAAATTCATTTCAGACAGTATAATAGACAGAAATGATATGGCTGTTGGAGGCACATAATGTACAAACTTGAGCCATGCTCCCTGCATCTAGGCCAGAAACAGTTTATTGATTATAAGATGCAAAACTTTTGATTGTAAGGTTCAATGATTGTAAGGGGCAAAATAAAAACTTTAATTGTAAGGGGCAAAACAATTGCCAGGAGTGATGTGAATTTTAGAAGTCCTTGGCAACATGGCCACGATAAGTTTTGCCACCTTCTTGTATCAACATCATTTTACTTTCACTGGTGTGTTGTGCTCAATCATGATATATGTTAGTTTGGGATACAAAGGCTCAAACCTTATTTTTTCTATCCTAACCCAAAAATGCCCAGGTAATATCATTTTCTTTTTTACCTAGAAGGCAAAATATTAGCTTGGCTGTAAATAAACCACTTTCAAACATTTATTTTCATGTAGAGGACCAACTTATACACAGGAGTTTCAGTTGGTTTGTGTTTGATCATACTCACTGCAGTGCCAAATATTTTTTTCCTGCATCTTTGTGTTATTGTAAAGATGGCTGATCATATTGACCCATGTACATGTATAGGTACTGGTACTAGAACTTCAAATATGTGTCATGAGCCTGTGTCCAAGCTCCAACCAAATATTCTGGTGTAGTAATCGTGCAGTTTACTAATCTGAAGTATGTTCGAAACATGCTGCACATGATGAAATCAATATCAAGTCAACAATGATTTTAGTGATGAGAACAAAACAGGTTTATGCAAGTAACTGGTTGCAGGGCTCAAATTTTATCATGGCCATTGTGGCCATGGCCTCTGATAAAGGAAAAATGGCCATAGATAAACTGTAATTGTACTCAAAATCCAAGGCCACTTTTAGCCCTGATGGATATCTCATGAAAGAACACAGTCACATATCTCACTAACTGGCTAATATAGCTAGTAAATAAATAAAATTTAGCAAGGAATTCAGGCAGTTAGGAAGATACAGCACGTCTACTTTCCTGAAATACCTACTAGAGACCAAAAGTAGCCTTGGAATTTCAGTACAATTTTTTTATCCATGGCCATTTTCCTTTTATCACAGGCCATGGCCATGATGACCAGGATAAAATTTGAGCCCTAAATTTATATTACCGGTACATTGCATAGCCGTATAAACATATTCCATAGTCTAACTTTGAACTGACTGAAAATTTTTTACAAGGTTACCTTACTGGACTGAAAACATAAAAATGTTAATTTCTACTGACTCCATAGCATGACATACTATTTATATAATTTTATTTCATACACTGTAAACAGGTACATGCATTTACTACAATATTAAAAAAACCCTGCTGGTTAGCTGATGTGAAAAATATAATAGGACTTGACCCACATCTGTGGTCAAACAGCTGAGAGTTTAAGGCTTCCAGACTGAAGAAGTTTAACTTCAGGTACAATACAATCTAAAGGATTTAGTCAATAATCTAATTGTTACAAGGACATCTAGGGATAATCAAGGATTACCAGTTAATCTTTCATTTTAATCACAAATACCATTACTTATTTGAAAAACTGAGTTTAAATTTCCCTGCATAAATTCCTTATGAACATACTAATAGCCTTGTATAAGAAAATTCCATCTTTCCTTATAATACTGTATTATTCAAAACCTATCAATGGCAGAGTTCATCATTAGTAAAAAATAGTAAAAAGTCTAATATTTTCAAAATACACTGTACAAAGCTTTAATGACATTTGCCATCTATCTGCAAAGAACTTTTTAAACACCATGATTGAAAAGTGATATGCAGTTTTCCTTTTCTTAATGCAAATGTTGTGCCATTTGCCATATGGCAAGTGAGGTGATGAGAAGGTAATTCGTAATTTCAGTCCATGAATCTGGTACGTGCGAAATTCCCAATAATGCCAGATTAAGCTAATCATCTCTTGAACAACCTCATCCAGTGCAACATGCAGATACTAAGATTTCTGTCAGAAATTTGTCAAAACCTGGTTATAACAGGCAGAAGGAGACTTAGGTGGAGGCACACTGGACACATGCCCCCCCCCCACCATTTTTTATCAGTTACCACGTGACTTTAATATGCTTCATTACAAAACACAAGCATTAAACATGTTGACTACCAAGAAGATTGATGATTATTTTAGAAGACAAACTGCATATAGCCAAGAAAATAAAGAGTCAATAGAAGAAATTCAAGTTCAAAAAAACACTGCAAGTGAGAGTAGCATAAAAATTCTTCCACTAAAACACCACATTATGGCATGAATTTGAGAAAAAAATTTTTGCAACCCCCCCTTTCTCAAAGTTCTGGATCAGCCCCTGTATAGATGTATATTACTTTATGACATTAAGTGATTAAGAACTCATGTTTACTATATGAAATTTACCCTCAATACCACAAAGATAACAAGGTGTTATTGGAGAGCATCAAGCTCTCATTCCTACTAAATGTCAAAAGACACATTTAGCCCAACATGTTTTGGTTGGTGTCATTTCCTCACAACTCAACTTTGCAATCTATCAGTTTCACTTGGCAAATTTTATTGTGTCTAGCTTATGATTTAATTAATACATTATTAACTCTAAACCATTTAGAACCATTTTAGCTAACCTAGTGCACTTAAGAGCTTGAAGAAGTGTCATTTTATTTATATAATCTGGTTTGCAAAGATCTCAAGCATATCCTTAATGAAAGATAAATAAAAACCTTCACATGATTCTGTGCCTATTTCAAGAGGTACCTTTAACCAATGTAATGTATCACAAATATTAATATTTTTGGCAGCAAATAACTGAGAGATATTAATATTTTTGATGGCAAGTTTTTAACACCATTGACTTTGATACACAAAGCTTTTATTAGATACCTTCACACCAACGGCTGGAAGGCGTCCAGTTATCTCTGATACCACGCTGGGTATCATTCATTGACCTCTCTACTAACCATGATGAAAATTGGATTTGATGCAAAACATCTCAAGGTTGACCTTAAGATTCATTAGAATGACAAATCGACGCCATTAAACGATACGTATTTGCATATCTTTTTTCAATTCATCGTAGCCACTAATGTTCTCAATTTTGTAAGTATGAAAAAGATTAATGGAATTAACCGTTAGATTCGCCAGTTTTCATTCCCTGGGTAAACTGACAGGATGCATGCTGTAATTCTGTGTCGAGATGTTTGTAAATGTTTTTGGTGTAGACAAGAACCATTGACAGTTTAATATGGCTTTGTTTAAACATCACTCTGAATTTACCACTGAAAAACGTACATGATCTAGAAACTCACTTGATGATCTATACCGCAACCGAACCACAGAAGATGGCACCAGCCTTCCGAGGTGATGCAGAACAAAACGTTCTGGTAAACATTGCAAATATCGCCAAGCACAATACAAGCGACCATCCCCAATCCATGGAACTGTCTCCACGGTGTGCTAGCCATGCCCTTAAAGATGGCCAAGTCTCCTGCAGTATTGGCAACCACAAACTCTGAATTGCCATCGTTATCTACATCTCCTAATGTTAAACCACCGTCCAATACGTTTCCCGAAAATTCGAACTCTAAATGGTCGACGAACGACACAGATCTCATTTATTTGAATTTCGAACCACACAACTGACTTCTTCGTGATGATTAACTCCCTATACACATTGATAGCATAACAATGGCTGTAAGTATAGGCTATGACAAATACACACTGAACCTATTCAACTTATTCAACTGTGGACTGGTGCTTTCCAAGAATGCACTTGGCAGCCGCTACCGCATGACAACCGCATGACTTGTCGTAGCGACGGTGTTATTTAGTCGGGGGTGGCCAAAAAGTAAGGCCAAACAAACCTTCTGGCCTGCGAAAGCATGGATACCCTCTGTTGCTTGCTGTATTATTAAAGGCCAGCCTCCGCTATTAAAAATTAAACATCGACAGAATATGAAAAATCAGTGTACTATATTGTTTCTTTCTTGGCAGTGGTTTAATGTAGCGAAAATAAACCCTGATTCGGTGTAATTTCTCCTAAGCTTCGAGATCAAAATCCGAGATAACGGATCGGAGAAAACTATTTTAGGTTTCTGCTACCCCCCCGTCAGGGTATTTGTCTTCTCGTTGCGTGGCGCGTTTTTGTGTCAACGAGCGAGAAGTTTGTTTCTTCGAAGTTGTTGTAAAACATGTGTGTAACCCAAGATCTCCGAGCGAAAGGGAAGTCACGTATTTGACTAATTTGGGGCATTCCGTGGAGAGGAAGGTGTGGAAAAAAATTAAAAGAAATATGAGCAAATCTGATATCTCTCAGGTATTGAAATCGGCTTATATGTTAAACAGATTGTTCTTTGCCCTGCCATAACGGTCAAAGACTACGCTTACTTTGTTGAGATCTCGTAGATTTTTGGTCTGCTCGTTTGTCTCTGAGGCAAAAAGCCATTAACATGCTGAGGAACGGTGTTTGTCAATGATTAATGGAGTGTGTGTGTTTCAAAGTTTGCGCCAAATGTTTTCATCCGATGGTTGGCTTGGCTGGACTTGGCTTGCTTTATATGTTCGGTGTTTGAGATTCAGAACATGGGAACAGTATTTCTTTCTCGTTCGAGTATTCGGTAATTTCCTAGGGTTTGTTGTTTGATGGCAGCGTTTAAAAGGCTACAGTCGGTTAATATTTGTTAGGGTTCAGTTCAATTTGACTGCAGTGTTCACAGGGCCATGTAACTACGTTCCTCTGAGGTCTATTTGACAATCCAAGTAATTCGTATTACTTATACAACTGTTTCTTTGTCACTAACGAATCGGTTTGAACGACGTTTTAGTACCTTGTTATATGTTGGATTGACTTGGATTTTATACCAGGTGGTTATTTTTAAAAGAGCAATATTTGATCGGAAGGATATTCCAGAATATAAAAGCCGAACAACAATTCCGGACGGATGCGAGGGCGTGTATTTAGTTGTCAATTTCCAGCTCAATTTAAGCAAGCCATTTAGTTCTGTGTCACGTCACGTTAATACTGTCGTGTTCTACATCAGAAAATTCCAGTTGTGGGTAATTGCCAATCCTTTCTTACGCTAGCGTAGGAAGGGAGCAGTACAGGTAGTTGGTTTGGGATGCGTAGCAAGCGTTGTTTAGTCAACTGCGTAGACAGCATGTCTAGGCGAGCGTATTTTACCAAATCTCACGTTTCTTCACAATTCATGAGTCCATTTCTCTTAGAATCTTCTTTTGCTTCGGTAATGTACGTAGTTACTCCCGTTTAATGCCAATTCTAAGTCAACAGAAATTGATCTGCAGATACGAGAGTCAAGTGTTTTATGGCAGTTCAAAATGTAAACAAATATTAGACCGCGATAAAAAGGATCTCTGGTGAGATTGAGGTAGATGAAGTGTTTGTTACTGGGAATGTCAGCTCTAATGCAAATGCATGAATTACAGTAATATTTGTTTTTAACAAGTTCAGTGTTCTCAGGTTCTGGTGATGTGGCTAATAGATGAGAATTCATTTCCTAACCCTAAACTGCTCACATCAGATGCTGTAGACACAGCTTAACCTTAGCAAAACCTTTTTAGGATAGGATGTCTTGTCTGCTCCCCAGGGACTTCCAAGTTATTCTTCATTGTGCTATAACTCTGTGTGCACATTTCGAACAACCTAGACATAATATGTGAATTATTAAGTGGAGTTAAACTCATTTGCATTGTGGCTTGAAAGTCATTAATGTTCAGAAAGGCTTGTTTGCAAAGCTTGTGTTACGAACTTAGTTCGTACTTAGTTCGTACTTACTTTGTGCGTACTATCAACACTCAGAGTGTTTTTTTAATACTTATGATGATAACCATCAAAAATCAATAAACTCTTCATTTTGTTACCTGATTTGAAAACTATTGTACATTCGCATGTTAGTTTTTGATGCCTCAGTTAATTGCTGATTTAAAAAAACACTGGTCTAAGAGGTTTCTTGTTTTGTTTTTAAGTGAACCGTTTGTCATTAAATATTTATGTATGCATGAACAAGCTACTGACAGTTTTCAAAAATGTACAGTATAATATCTGTCAACAAGGGGATAGTCTAAAATGGCTTATGCTGAAGGTGTTTATGTGCACACCAGGGTTTGTTAGTCTTATAATATTTTCTGGTTAATTCGTTATATTGGCCCTACATGTTCATCTGTTATTCTTGAGTATGATCCTCATGTTTTCATGTCTGCATCTGTTTTCTCATAAATCTGGAAGGTTATTTCAGACCTTCCTTTTTTTATATTTTAAAATAGAAATTCTTATCATTTGGAGCACCATGGCATGTTTATTTTACTCGAAAAGTACTAATTCAATATTTTTATTCTAGTTCTAGAACAAATAGGTATATGAATGATTTCACATTCTGCTGCTGTAGATTTATGTCAAGGAACTGATTTTTCAGAATACCTGTAAAAAGTATATACATAAACCGTACAGTACCAGTAGTTCTTATTATTTATTACTCTAACAAGTACAAATGTTTATTGTAACTGTAAATTCTTATTGACCAAAGACAATGTGTTTGAATATGACACTACAGTGTATTGTGTATAAATACAACAGCTTGTAAAATTTTAATGGTTATTATAGCAGCAAATCCTGCTTCATGTACTGTCAGTTTTTCAGTGAAGTTTATTAAGTGTGTTTTTCTCAGTCTGTTTTTTCCTGAGAAAGTGATAATGTTATGCTGGCATATGCTTTTTCATATAGGAAGAAGTTGGACTTCTCCGAGCAGCTCGTGCTGGAAACTTGGAGAAAGTGAAGAATTATCTGAATCAAAATGTTGATATCAATGTTGCAAATGCTGTAAGGAAGATTTTATCTTGCCATGATTTTGCTTATTAATTTGATATATAATATAGGTGATACATGTACTGTATCCCATGCTTTGAGTTCCCTGGCCAGAGTTCAAAGAAAATTTGCTGGTACAGTACATGTATTTCACTTTGACTTCAGGGTTTCCCTTTTATGCCAGCTGTATATCCAATTTAAATGAGTCATACCACATGAGTTATACCTTTCTAGCATTATTCAGTCACAATGACAATTCTTTACAGTACTTAATCCCTAATGAAGTGCTGAGGTAACACGTTTGTCAGTAAGGTTAGCTTAATTCTGGATAAGAAGTAGGTTTTTTTGTATGGTAAAAAAACCCTTGTCTGTTGTACTTCCTGTTTCTAACCGAAAACTGAAAGATTCTGTGGGTTGAAATAACCTGATATGTGTATGGTATCTTAATCATGTGATCAATACTTGTCACAAGCTTCCTTGTTAACCTTTAATTTAGACCTTGGTAGACAGGTTCTTAGAGAAATGTGAAACAAGGCATTTAAGTAAACAGGCATCACCTTCATGCATACAGTACAATACTGATTATGGCCCAGTTCTTGGTAAATATTGTTTTTAATACTCCAGCTCAGTCATTAGAGCACTGGCCCAGATTTGCTGGGTCATGGATTTAATTCCTACTAAAGTCCATTTGAAATTATGCAATTTTTTTGCATGTGTGAGTGTTATGCTCATCATGTAGAAGGCTTATACACCACTGTTACTTTAAATTTTGAAATTTTCTTCTGATTTTGTCTTTTTGACAAATACAATACAGTTGTGCTCAGCCTGGTAGATTTTTGGAGCTGTTATATGTAAAAAGCTGCAATCATTACCTTTTCTTAAGGGAGAAAACCTCCAAGCAATTAAAATTAGCTTTGAAGGTTAAAAAACCTTCAAAGGGTTTGATGGTTTTAACCTTTCTTCTACCACTGTAATTACAATACATTTATGGTAAAAGAAGCATGTGCAATAGTCTGTCCCTATAACAAAAGCTACTGTATTTTCTTTTGTTTTTAGAATGGATTGAATGCTTTGCATTTAGCTTCAAAAGAAGGTTATGCAGATGTTGTGAATGAATTAATCAGTGCTGGAGCTGATGTTAATTCTAAAACTAAGGTGAGAGCTGGGTTTCTCATTGAGGGTGGCACCACCTCTCAGTTGGCATTCAGAGAACATGGGAGGTGATAAAGGCAAGGCAGCAAAAAGGGGTGTGGGATGCAAACAGTGGTTGTTCATCAGTCATTCACCATTCATGACAGTCTTTTTCAAGTTTCTTGTAGATATTCCATGGAAAAAATCCAACACTGACTAACTCAGCAACACCAAACTGAATAACCATACACTGTATATTACAGTAATTACTGTCTATGGATTTGATATTGCTCTTCATGTAGAGTTGGATGCTGCCACACTGAGACTGGATGGGACAGAGATTTAGCTAAATTTATAATGCATGTACCCCCTCATAATGTTTAGTAACATGTACTTACTGTACATACAGTAAGTTTCACAAAAATGGCAGGGTGCTACATACCTAGGATGTACAGTATAGTAATAGGCATTAATGTTGTCAGGGTAATGGGAAATTCACAAATGAAAGAAATTGTAGCAACAGTATGGAATTGACACAGCCCCTGCTAATATATTGACAGTGACAAATTTCACTTAATACTTTAGGGGACATACTGTGTATACTGTACATGATTGTGTACCTGTTGTGACAGAGTATTACAGTACAACAGAGTATGTATTGTAGGTCTGTAACACATTGAAGTAATCATGACTCCAAGACAAGTACTATAAGTCAGACTGCCTAATATAAAACTGTTAAAGTATTTATTTATGGGGAGCACTGTAACTGGAGAAGCTGTATTTTTTCTTACCTTGTTTTCTCTATTGTGGTTTCAATTGCCCAAATTGCAATTAAAACTGTGGTTTGTTGGTTTAACCTATACTTTCTCCCACTTAGAATATTTTAATAGAAAGAACTTTGAATTAAATATTTATGAGATACAGTGTGTAAACAGTATTAGCTCAAACCAAAACTCTCATTAGATTTGCTACTGTAGTACTGTAGATCTTCTGCAAAGACTATTTTAATGAAACCTTATTTTAACAGCACTATATTGCATTTGGTGTAACATGTAGCAATAGATTTTTTGTTTCACCAGTTTAGTTACAATTAATTACACTTGTATGGGAACCATATTGTGCCTTTTGCCATTTGAAACTTTCAAGATTCAGTAAAATATTTTGTATTTTAATCAGGAAATATGGAATCATTTATATGTCTGTCCTGTGCAGTACTGTAGCCTACATGCAATGTTGAGACAGGCAGTACTAAATATTCCTTAGGATGATCCCTGGCATAACGACTAAATGACTTTATAAATCTGTGTGCACTTACATCCTGTATATTACTCTGTGGATGTCCAAAAAGTTGGAATTGATTAAATCATAATAATTCTTTCATTATTCTTTCTCTAAAGAATCCCTTATTTGTTCCCTACTTTGGTCATTATGATTTAACTGACACATCAAATAAGCAATAAAAACTGTTCATAATCTCATAATAAATCATTGAGGTCCTGCCTGAGGTTCTGGCCATGGTGGGTATGCTGTACCATGTAGGCATGCTGACACCTGCAAAGATATCTACTCCTGTGGAGAAATTAGTTAGTTCCACATGGCCCTTTAGAGCATCATAATATAGAAAACAAATTAAAATTGATGATTGGATTATCCTGGTATTTGGAACCCTTTTTTGCTCCATTATGTACCAAACTAAATAATGTACCACAGTTGTACTGTTGCTTTCAATTTATCATACATTCATTGCATAAATCTGGCCTTCACACATTACATGTCCATTTTCTTTAAAAAAATATACTCAGTTGTTATATGCACAATAGTAATCAGAAAAATTTTGGTAATTCCCCAGTCAAACTTACCATTGCATGTCTGCTGTCTAGTGATAAATTGTTGGTTTTATGAGACAGTCTTTTGTTTGTTGAGCTCTTTAAACTGTTGTTTGCAAATCATTAACATGTGCCACACAAAAGAATTATCAGCTATCAATAATTATAGCTGGTCTTGAAAACTGCTCTTTATATTTCACAGAAAGGCAATGGGCCATTACATATAGCATGTCTAGCTGGACAGATGAAGGTTGCTCAAATTCTGTTAAACAATGGAGCACATGTCAACTCCAAAGCTCAGGTACTTTATACCTTTATATTTAGAGAACATGTAGCTTTTAATGTATTTTTGAGCCTCACCCTGAAATTCTAATTTAGGAAGAACATGTACTTCAGGTTATAATGATTAAGGTGCACAGTACATGACTTTTCATGTCACAGAAAAGACCTGTTGTATTATCCCTTAACAAAGCCTTTTAGATAAATAATTGTAATTAATTATGTTTATTCAGCCTAAGCTAAATCGTTCATTTGCATGTTTCTAGAATGGTTTTACTCCATTATACATGGCAGCTCAGGAAAACCACTTGGAAACTGTTAAACTTCTCATAGCCAATGGTGCTAACTTGCAAGCTTTGACTGAGGTAAAATCTTTGTCAAATCATTGTACTGTACATGTGGTGATTAATCCTGCTTTAAAGCCACATTGTTGATGATTGCCTGGCTCCATTGTATATACAGTATTTAATTTTATATGACCATCTGTCAGCCTTTTTCATATTATTTCAAAAATACTGTAACCAGGTCACCTCTCATATTACAGGCAAAAGCCACATGTTTCAATTTCTGGATACAATACAGCAACTGTTTCTTTACACACATTAATGTTCACCCTGGTATAGTGTAGATTACAGATTACAGTGTTCTCTAGACCAGTGGTTCCCAACCTGGGGTCCACAAACAAGCTTTGGTGGTCCACCAAGACTAAGGGGTCTGTACAAAAGGGATGGGGTCTGCAGAAGGTAACTATTTTTTTTGGCAAATTACAACCTGCAATATTGGTTCAACTATTTTTTATTGCAAACTAACAGTCAATATTGCAAATTCCAAAGGGTGAAAGTGTAACATGAGAACTCATAATTTTGAGTTTTTTACAGGTCATGTTACATGCAACCATGCTTTGCCTGTTCACCCCGAGCTTTATTCATACAGGAAAAGTTCTCCGGCGTTTATCTTTCCATAAATTAATCATGAGTTCAAAACGATCTGCTACTGGGAAGATTAAACTACGAGGATACAATGTTGAGTACTTAAAATTTGGTTTTATTCCATGCTGAACTGAGCAAAGCAAACCTGAATGCATCTTTTGAGGAGAGATTTTAATCAATGAAGCAATGAAGCCAGTGAAGCTGCAGTTTCAGTTAGGAAGGGGATCTGCCGAGTTTTTTTAAAATCAGTGAAGGGGTCCCTGGGAAGCAAAAGATTGGGAACCACTGCTCTAGACAATGTTAGCTTGACTGTTCAACTCAGTGAGCTACTGTATTGTACTAGCAGACTCACTCTAGTCTACAGTATATTTATGATGTATTAAATTTTACTGTTCATGAACAGTTTAAATTCATCAAGTAGTGTATTAGTGTTGTTACTGTATGACTTGGGTCAGAGTTGAGTTGCACTTTTGGAAGGATTTGAGATGACTCAAACTTATCAATACTACCTGGAGATGAAGCCTGACTCTGTGACAGCTAAAAGTCTCATGCATCTGAAACCACAAAATTTTCAACATGAGCCTTAATTTTCCCCTGATTCTCCCTTGATTTGACTTTCAAGTAAATAAATGTTTGAAAAACTTGATACTACAAATTTCTGGGTGTTGTAGTCCAAGAGGCAACCCAAGGATGGGGTGTTGGTCAAAGGGTTCAATGATTTACATGTGACTGTTTTGACCATTTGAAGTTAATAAGAATGTGTATAGTGTATTATCTAATGTTTCAGTTTCCTACTCCAAAATGATCTTTAGAGATGTTAAGAAATTTATGTGGCATAAGCACCACATTGCCTTTGGCATCATATTGGCAATGCTCCATACAGTGTATGTGCTCTTCCATTTGAGGCTGCTTCATCTCCATTTTCATATGAGTGAGTTGAATGATTGGCTGGTCATTTTTAGCAATGTTATTATTACTTTCATTGGCAACCTTTTTGGTGTTCAAAGCAAATTATTATGAAGAAAATGGAAACAAAACAGCCAGGAACAGACAACCATGCAAGTAGTCATGAAGCTCTGCTGAAGCTGGTTTCCATCTTGTACTCTTTGTAATTTCAATTAATTTGGATAAACAAGTTATTAATTTGTAAGGATTCCATCACACGTGTGGTATTGTGTGTTAAATCACGTGGTATCTTGTTAAATATTACTGTAATGTGCTGTACTATACCTTACAAATTAAATCATAAAATTAGCTTCATTAAAATTATGCATATTCTCATCTGATAACACATTCTGGATACAATGAATTACTTTGAGATCTAGTTAGCAGTGAGTTTTGCTTACCTCATTTCCTAATATCCATTCCTGCAAAGATAGACTTCAGCCAACCTTGTCTTGTATTGAATAAAGTCACTTGGCATTAGCCAGAATAGTATGAACTAACATGATTTTAATTGGCCATATCAATTTTTAAGTTTAATTCACACGGTGTCTTGTTAAATACTGTACTATCATGTTAATATGTTAAATACACTGTTTGTATACAGGATGGGTTTAATGCTTTGGATGTTGCTGTGCAACAAGGCCATGAAGCAGTTGTTATTGCTCTTCTTCGAAGTGAGAAAAGGGTATGCTTTTTATACTGTAAAGTTTATTGTCAGAGACCTTAGAATTACTGTAGTGTTATAATGCTGCATTTTCAGCTTGCCTGATGGTAAACAGGGCAAAGTGAGTGTCCAGTTTATAGTACATATTTGCTGACTAATCAGATTCAAAGAAAAGAAAATCAATATCATTCTGGTTGTCAGTTTAAATGTAGACTCTGTCTTTAATATTTTACCATTTAAACCTAGAATTTTTTTTTTATTGAATGTACAACCTGTACATGTCTACATTGTATTTATACTACATTGTATGTATTTTGGCTATTGAAATACCAGGTGGAAATCAAAGTCTAGTAATAAAAATTATTACCCAGCAAATAATTTTCAGGAAGTCCATATCACAAATGAACACATCAGGATACTTTGGAAAATACTTTAATAAGGAACTAACGTTTCATCACTTTAGAAGCATCAGACACTCTGATAAGGTTGCTTGTAAAGTGACAAAATGTTAGCTCCTTATTAAAGTATTTTCCAAAGTATCCTGATGTGTTTATTTGCGATATGAGCTTCCTGAAAATTATTTGCTGGGCAATAATCTTTATTATTAGACATTGTATGTACACTGTACCTACAGTACACACACATACATATAGGGTATGATTATATTTAAAGTACCTGCTCATTAATAATTCACAAAGAAACACAAAAGAAATTGGCTCCTAATTAGTATACTGTATACCAGATACAGAATACTAATTAGAATTATGATCTTTTCCCTTCAATTTTCAATGTTAAAATTTAATTTGTCATGGTTTGCTTTGTAAATCCCATACAATTAGACTGCTCATATTATATCTATTACATATATACATATAAACATGAATAAATGGATACATGTGTACATATATACATACAATAATCGTATGCATATTTACAAATTATAATAGATAACACACTTACTATACATATAAAGTACATATGATTACCAATTATTGAAGTGTGAGGTCTCTGCAGGAAAGTATTTGCCCACAGTTTCCATACAGACCTTGCTCCTTTAATGCTCAGTCTATGTGGAAAAACCTGATATTATGTTAGAAATTATCTCCATTATAATTATTATGTTAGAAATCAATGACTTCCATGTCCTCACAATTATATTATAACATGTACACCTCCTCATTACAGAAAGGGTTTCATGCCTTGCATGATGCTGCCAGGAAGGACCTCACAAAGCCTATTAAATTTCTCCTTCAAAAAGGCCATTCAGTTGACATCCAGGCACCGGTAAGTTTTGATGTTTTTGACATAAAATTAATTTAGTATGCTATGAGGGAACTTTAACTCATGTGATGCATGCCTTTTTTTTACTTTATTTTTTTTACTTTACTTTTTTTTTTACTTTACTTTGTTTTTACTTTACTTTTTTTTTACTTTACTTTTTTTTACTTTACTTTACTTTGCTTTACTTTACTTCTTTTTACTTTACTTTTACTTTACTTTTACTTTGGTTTGCTTTACTTTAACTTTACTTTTTTTTGCTTTACTTTACTTTACTTTTTTTTACTTTACTTTACTTTACTTTTTTTTACTTTACTTTACTTTACTTTTTTTTACTTCACTTTACTTTACTTAACTTTTATTTTGGTTTGGTTCACTTTACTTTACTTTTTTTTTACTTTACTTTTACTTTTTTTTTACTTTACTTTTTTTTACTTTACTTTACTTTGCTTTACTTTACTTCTTTTTACTTTACTTTTACTTTACCTTTACTTTGGTTTGCTTTACTTTAACTTTACTTTTTTTTTACTTTACTATACTTTTTTTTACTTTACTTTACTTTTTTTTACTTTACTTTACTTTTTTTTACTTTACTTTACTTTACTTTTTTTTACTTTACTTTACTTTACTTTACTTTTACTTTGGTTTGGTTCACTTTACTTTACTTTTTTTTTACTTTACTTTTACTTTTTTTTTACTTTACTTTTTTTTACTTTACTTTACTTTGCTTTACTTTACTTCTTTTTACTTTACTTTTACTTTACTTTTACTTTACCTTTACTTTGGTTTGCTTTACTTTAACTTTACTTTTTTTTACTTTACTTTACTTTTTTTTACTTTACTTTTTTTTTACTTTACTTTTACTTTTTTTTTACTTTACTTTATTTTACTTCCCTGTACCTACAACCATGAAACACCATTGTTACTTTGTCAATACTGAATGATATTATTCAAATTACAATGAATGAATATCATTCATTCATTGATGGTATACATGTCTGTGACATTGATGTTATTAGGGCATTTTTCACTCAACAGTGCCTTAAATTGTAAGATTTTTTCATGTGTAGTTAACCACTGTAACTTTCCCAGTTGTAGTGTTATACTAGTTAACTGTACATTTATTGTCTTTTTTTTAGAATGGCTTCACGCCTTTACATATTGCTGCCAAATATAACAGTGTGAATGCTGCTGCACTGCTAATCAACAATGATGCTAAACTTGATGCACTTACCAAGGTAAATAAACAAGAGACAGTTTAGAATTAATTCCTGTTTGAGTGATTCAGGCATGTTTTATACAACAATTTTGCTGTGATTTTGCCACAAACAAATTCAGTCCTTATTGTGTATTAATGACCCTGCTTAGTGCTGACAGGAAAACTACACCACGTCATTGCCATTTGCTTGATTATTTTTTTTTATGTTGGGTGAAGATTAGGCTCATTCTACTTCAAGAAATTTTCTAATCCGTGTTTGTAAGATTACAGAACTAAAGTGCATGTAACTTAACTAATAATTGTAATAGTACCAGAAATTTGAGTTCTGCTTTTACTGTATGGTTATGAATTTTCGAATTGTTATGCATAGTAATAAATATTATTACTACAAGAAATTCAGTCAAAGTTTTGTGGTTTTGAGACAGTAAAGCTCTGGCAGTGAATGAATTTAACTACCGTAGTTGTTGGTATGAACTACATGTAATTGCTCTAAGATAGAAAGACAAATTGTGAATGTACAGTATGTTGTACAGTACATGCAGGCTTCTCAATATGGAAAATAGTATGCGTGTGGTCAAATGCACGCATAATTTGATCCGTGCGTGCGATGCGTGGTATGACGTTTAATACTATTGGATATTCACAGTTGCATGTACGATTTGATATGTGTTAAAAACAAATATTATTCATTGACTATTACAGAATAAAGACTAAAGTGAAACACGAGTAAATGTTCATGGTAATATTTCTAATTTAAACAAAAATTGTTTTAAATGCTCGGTTATGATTGTCTTATTCGTCCTCACTCTCGTCTGAATTTGGTTCGTCGGCGTCCACAAAGTCTGACTCGTCATCCGTCTCGAATTCGTCATTGTCGTCCTCATCCTCATTAGTCACCGCATTTGTTCCCTTTAAGGTGATGTTACACGGGACGATTTTTAACGACGATTTTTAACGCAACAATGTTGCACAAAAAATCGATACGTGTAACTTGGTGTTTGCGAGCGATTTTTAATGCAACGATGACTGCGACAACATGTTGCATAACTTTGAACTAACTTCTAATGCTCGCAACATTGTTGCGTGGATTGCTCTAAAGTTGATTCGTGTAACAGCATAGCCGCCGATTTTTATGGCAACAACCTCCCAGAGTCCCTTGCAGTATTAGTTGCATTTGCCCGGAAAAGCAGCCTGGGAGGAAAATCAGCAACATTTTGAACTTTTTCCTGCGAAGCGTTATCGCTATTGTGTTTGTTTTGGTTGTGTAAAGTAAAACTACGCCGAAGCCTGAGAGGTGGATGTTGCCTAATTTCAGTTGAGAAAAATCGTTCAATGTAACACCGCCGTTGTGCAACATGTTGCACAAAAAATTATCTCGTTTGCCATGCCACGATTTTTGTGCAACATTGTTGCGTTAAAAATCGTCCCGTTTAACATCACCTTTATAAACGTCATGGCCGACATCTTAGTGTTTCCTCGCAAGTTTGGGTGTTTTTTATGCCTTCTTCATTTCTGGCGCAAACCTTACACCAAATAAAGTTCACGTAGGTTCGTCCATCCTTCTCTTCCACTTTAAACCCAAGAATTTCATCCACTCCATATGATTTAAATGTTTTGAGTTCAACACTGTTACCTTTCGCCATTGTGATCTCAAAACCGCTTCAAAAGCAACTCCAACAATAAAAATAAAAGAGCGTGTGCTTGGTCAAAAGTCGAGGTCAAAGGTCGCGGATGCGATATCTAACTGAAGTCTAGAGACGCTGACAAACAGATGAAGAGAAGTCTATAGACAGGTGACAGCAACTGCGGATAAATGCTGATGATCATGTTACAAACATTTTTAACACACAGTATGTTTTTAGTTTCATATTTTAGTTATATTAAATTCAATATTAAGACACAATCATGGGTGTGATTACTGATCTAAATACTAGTTTGTGTGTACGATCTAGCGAACGCATTAATTGTTCTGTGCGTGTGTGGATGCGTGCGCGTGCGATCGTACGCACTATATTGAGAATACTGTAAACATGTAGTTGTGAAAAATGTGCTGTATACAGTGTGCCTGGCAGTAATAGTTTCGAATATGATCACTTATGTATAATTCAATTATTCAACGCCCAACGTTTCCAGAAACGGTTAAAAGCCATCGACTGCGGGCTATTTTTGGGAACAAGGCAAAATATTTTTCTTTTCAGGCCGACATTACACATAGTTTTTGTCATTTTATAACACGTTATCATTAAAGATTGTGAGCTACGTAAAATCAAATGAAATTCCGTGCTATTTGTTATGGAATAAAACTTAGTTTTTAAACTTATTTTTAAACGGTAGCTCTTCAGTGCTCTATGGCATCTGATTTTCAAAGGTCTTTTTACAAAGTTTCATAAATATTCAAATGTTTGAGGAAATTACAGGAGAACTTAAACGAAATGAGTATAAAATTCCCATTTATTATAAACAGTATATGTGATATATATTTATTCTATAGTATAAAAATATTGAGTATAAAATTTCTATTTAATTTTGTTAATTATTTAATTAAAAGGTCGTTGAAATGTCCAGAGCTTCTTCAAAAAAGCATATATAATACATAATATATATGTTATATTTTAATTTTATATTATAGAATAAGTATTTAATTATATTATATTATATTGTGTTATGTTATGTTGTATTATATTATATTAGATTATATAATAAATATAATAGATATATTATATATTTGTATAAACAAAAATGAATATATTATATATTTATATATTTATATATTGTATAGTAAAAATTTGATATGGACTGTATGGAACAAATGGGTATATTTTTGAAGAAATTTAATATGAAAGAAATGAGTATAGAATTTTCTATTTATTTTTCTTCATTATTTAATAAAGAGGTCATTGAAAATCCTGAACTTCTTAAAAAAATATTTAATATATATTTTATATTTTAATTTTATATGAAATTTTTCTATTATATAATATATATTTATTAAATATAGTATTTAAAAAATGAGCATAGAATTTCTATTTATTTTTCTTCATAATTTATCAAGAAGGTCTTTGAATTGTCCTAAGCTTCTTGAAAAGCGCATGAAAAAGAAAAACCCGTGATAAAAATCTAGTGCTATATGTCAAAAGAGCTTTAACGGACATTCCGTTCTCAAATATCACAAAAACGGTCCGCTGCAGTAGCCAATCATTTTACTGGAATACCCAGGATTCCCCTGTTTACGTTTATTAAGGAAAAAAAAATGTTATACCATACTTAATCCGCGAACGAGTTCGTGTTTTTTTTTAACAAGGTTGACGACTTCGTCAGACTTGTTACTGTATACACGGCAAAAAATTAAAATCTTGGGTAGATATTTTTTCTAGTTTTAAGATTAATTTCCTGGCTTTAAGAAATAAAATCTTGATGAGAACAGCCATGTGGACTTTTTTCTTCTTTCCAGAAATTTAAGAAAACACATCTTGATTCAAGAATATTTTTCCAGTCTAGTCCAGATATGTTTTCTTTATTCAAGAAAATGTCTTTTTTTTAAGGAATTTTTTTATTATCAAGATAGCTTATTAAGAAAAATTATCCTGTCTACGGGAAAAGATAACATTTCTTAATTTAAGAAATATGGTCTTAAAACAAGATTTTTTCCTTAAAATAAGAATTTTACTTTTTGCAGTGTAATTGTTGAATTAAGTTTGATACTGTTTGCATGGCCTTTCAATACGACAGATTGCTACAACAAACTTGTCGCAGTTCGATGAAATAGGACCGTTGTTACAAGTACTTGTTCCAAACCTACCTGTAGTGAACACATCTTGTGAACCAGGTGTGGGATTTTTACGAATGTAGCCGATGTCGTTGTAAAGCGTCACAACAAACACAAATTAAGTATATTCTTTCTTGGTTGGAGATTCATGTTATTCCAAGTTAAGGTTTTGCTGACGTGAATAATTCTTTCGCAACAAAATAATGTTTTGCAACTTGACAAACATGAAGGAGCATGCACTATCTTAACATATTTCCAGTCTATCTGGTGGGGCGAAAAAACTTCTGGGGTAAGTCCGTTGTGGGTAAAATGTATGCGTTTTTCCTTTTTTCAGACTTATGCAATTACTCCTTTACATGCAGCTTCAAAGTTTGGACATTCAAATGTTGTAGTTCTGCTACTACAATCTGGAGCAAAGCCAGACAAACCAAATAAGGTATGAATCCTGTTAGTCATACGATAACTATAAAACGTGTCGGGCCGGCCATTTTTTATGCTTCTTGTGGAGGTAGAAAGAGGGTCCCTTACAGTCGAGAACATTTGAAGTGAAGCGGATTTGTGTCACGAATCGTGAAATAGCGTCACCTGGTCGCGCTTTAATATAGACTATATGGAATTGCTTCAAAGGCCCTTGCCTGGAGCCTGTTCATGAGGTCTGCATGTGTGGTGGAAGGTCATGCCCACGAATGAATTGAGTGTATCAATTTTTGAACTTTTTACCTTATTTACTGTACACTCGATTATTTGAAAAAATGGTGAGAAGGAAAATTCTACTGTGATGAGAAAAGCATTGATCCACTGTAAAAGTAATCGAGACCCGTAGTGTCAATCGAGTGCAAATGCCAATATTTATTATTCTTATTTGAAACGAAACATCCTGTTTAAGGAGCACGTCAATGCAAATATTCCGCAAGTGTATCCTTAATTAAAACTCTTCATTATTTGGAGGTGATCGCCCCTTTGTTCCTCTCAGCCTCAAAGTCCGTGCCATGACTGAAGGAAACGAAATGATTCCCGAAGAAAGTGTTGATGTTTTGAGGTCATAAAATGCATAGTTATTGTGTCGTAAATCATAAATTTTCACTTGAATAAAATCTCACCCTTGTTGACGATAGAAGACTACAAATAAAATTTACACACCAAAAATTATAAAAGTTGCATCGCTGCCGAGATATGGGTATTAGAATAGGTAATTTTGTGCAGTAAATCATTCTATTTTTTCCCTTTGTACCGACACTAAAGAACCATGCTAAGAAAACCGTGATTTGGTACAGAAAATTATACATTCTACAGTGTTCTAGCTAGGTTAAAAAAATAAGAGGGCGGAGAATTTGCGAACCGTTTTGCCCCTTCGGTGTTTTGAACACAAGGCGCACAATATGGTATTGTTCAAGCCATCATATTTGAGCCAAGATCGACCAGTTATCCAAGCGTCACGAAAGCCAACCTTATGATTTGAAATAGAGTCTGTGCTCCGAGGCGATGCCGATTCTTGTGATGATTTCTTAACTGGAGGAGCTTTCACAGAGCCACACCATTGATCCAGTGTACAGAGCTTTCTTTTTGGAGGCATTATCCCAATTGAAAAACCTTAAAAATTAATAAACTTGAAATCATAGCCTTCGATCGCAGATATTTTCATTTGAATACGGCGTGTAAACATACGACACCTTTTAGCGATCTATGCAAGAAATTTGATTGGCTCTTCGAGATGCATAACCATAGCAGTTGAAAAGCAGCTTGTTTGAAGTGCCGCTGACCGCATGATGATGACAAGAGAAACGAGAGGGCAAGGAGGAAAAACTCACGGGGCGCTCAGCAGAACAAAAGGGCGGGCGAGAAAATGGCAGGGCGGAACGCCCTTTCGTTTAGGCCTAGCTAGAACACTGATTCTTGTGACTATTTCTGGGCTACAATCAATATATACCCATTTTACATAGCTCATCCCTCAGATATAAAAAGGAAATGTTTTTTAAATTTGGAACGCCACACTTTTTCCCTAAAGCTTTAAATCAACGTTACTGTAATGATTTTAAGTATACAGGTGTAGCTTGATGTACGTGTTACATTACACATTTCACTGTGCTGACAAGCGAAGATTGCTTTTAGGATGGCTTGACCTCTCTCCATTGCGCTTCGCGGGAGGGACACACTGCCATTGTGGAAAATCTAATCTCTTACAACGCTAGCATATCAGCAAAAACAAAGGTGTGTATTTATTATAGATAATAACCTACAGATTAGTTCGAGTTTTCCAGTTACAGTAGAGAAAACTTTGTTTTGAAAATTTGATCGGTGACGTTGACGGGTAGTAACACAAACCCTGTTTAGTTGTTTATTACGAATATTTACACAGAATGGCTTTAATTTAGTGTTACGTCAGTAATTATTCCTTTTAGGAAGTGAGTATAGGACGTGACTGAGTTTTCCTTACATGTCAACATTCAGTTTGACACCCTGTCAACGTTTCAATTTCTCAAACATTTTCTGTAAACAAGCTTTGTCTAAAAGCCCAGAAACAACTAGTTTCTCTGTGGCAGCTTTACACTCGAACGAAAACAGTGGCGTTAGGCCCCCGTCTTACAGCATAGTAGGGCCCTTTGCGCTTGAGGCCTCCCATTGGAGGTCCAGAGGGTGAAGCCACCGGTGCCACAGTATTTTAACACTTTAAAAGCTTTAAGAATCGATTTCAGAGACATTGACATCATTGCATCAAAAATTACCAAAAAACGAACCTTCAAGATCAATTTTTGTGAGAGTGCAATACTAATGGATTTTCGACCAAGATATATCTGTGTGGCTTACGACCCAGAGGGGCCCATGCGGGGCCCCTCTGGGTTCGGTGCCCTCCGCTCCACCGAGTAAGAGTACAGAGGCTGTAAGCCACTGAACGAAAGTGGTAATGTATTTCCATGAAATGTGGGTTGCTGGCACAAGGATCATAAACTAAGGCTGTCAGTCTACGTTTAATTTAGTATCCGTTTAAACGGATGTTTCATAAACGTTTAAACGTTTGTTTCCAACTAGCAATTACCTTCCGGGGGGTTAAAGACCGGAAGTGGCAAGGATGTAAAAGCGCAAAATTGGGCATGAAATTTTGAAGCAAAGCAAAGTTAACTTTTTTTGTCAATATACAATGAACATTAAATAACTTCATAATTTAGCATTTTTACTCAAAAAAATTCAACATGTTTACGTTATCTGACAGCAAGCAACTTCGCTTGTGATTTACAAAATTGCCAGCCGTCGAATATATTCTCTCCGACGGAACAGACGTGGCAGGTATTGCGAGGTATTTCTGCGCTACTTCTGAAATTGCTGGGAAACGGGAAGCATTTTCTTTCCACCACTGCAGAGGGTCGGTTCCGTTGTCCGCTTGAGCAGTTTGCAAGTACAGAGTCCTTAGTTGTGTCTGCATTTTCGGTCGCAGTATTTCTCCAAGAACCTGCAAGCAAAAAGTCCATTCCGGGTGCAGGTTTGGACTTTTTTGCAACTGGCCCTTCATCGACAATCATTGGTATGATTTGTTTTATTTCTTCCCTGATGGCTTCGAAGGGAGCTGCTCTGCTTTCTTGGTCGTCAGTGCCCGTCAGTGCATCATCAGTGCAGAACCTGCGCTTCAGATCGGAGGTTGTTTTTTTAAACGACACAATAGATGGTAAGATGCTATATCGCGCAATAGCTTTAACCAATTTTAACCTGCGTCTATTTTTTATGTACCGGCACGTCTGTGACGCAGATTAAACAGTTCTATACCGCAGCAAAAGAGGCTAGCATTTACTGATACTTTCACACTATTCTTGCTGGTAGATTACTGAATTACTGAGCGTTCTAAAGTTAAACGGTTAAACGTTTAGTCATTTACTAAACGGATATTGATCTTTCTAAACGTTTAAACGTTTAACCGTGACAGCCTTATCATAAACCACGTTATTATATTAACCTGGTCAATGGCGCTGCTACTCAATAAAAACTAAAACTATGTTCATGGCAATCAAGAGACAGAAAGAACTGCTAGAATTTACGTTATATTCCTGAGCCTCAAGGTCTGGTTAGAATTTTTGCGTTACGTAAGTCGCTTGCTGAATAAATCGGATTCTGTTTTGCGTAGTTTCTCATGGGTTGGTTCACGATTTAATCATCTGCGTTGCTACGTTCTAGAATGGTTTAACGCCTCTTCATTTGGCTGTTCAAGGCAATCATTCAGAAACCATTACAACTTTGATTGATCATGGAGCTCCACTGAATGCTGTAGCTGTGGTAACGTATTGTAGTGTTTTGAAATATAATCTAAGAACACTGCACACTTAGTTGCAAGTTGTAAAAATTGTAAAAATGATGGTTTAAGTAACAGTTGTGATGGTGATGATGGTGGTGTTGATATAGTAGTGATGATTATAATAATGGTGAATCTGAAGGTGATGAATGTAACGATATATATGATGGTCTTGATACCTTGGTGATTATTACTATGATGATGATGGTGATGATGGCGATGGTTATGATGATCGTGATGATCACGATGGTCGTGATAGTGATGGGTATGATTATTATAGTGTTGATAATAGTAAACATGGTGATCATAATCTTGATGATGGTGGTAATAATGGTAATGATAATGATGTTGATGATGAATATGTTGATGGTGATTATGATGATGATGATAGTGATTGTAATAATGCAAAATATAATGGTGCTGGTAATTATAATGATCATTGCGATGATGATGATTATGAAGGAAATAATGATGTGCTGTTGGTGGTGGTTGTGACGATGATGATAATAATACATAATGATGGTGATAATGATGACGATCGTAATGGTGATAATGGCGTTAAAGATAATGACAATCACGGCAATGATGCTGATTATGAGAAATATGAAGATGATCAGGATGGATGGTAATAAAAGATGATAATTTGTTCATGGTGGTTGTGGTGATGATGATATGGTCGTGATAGGGTGGTCGTAATGATGATAGTGGTGGAACCAAGGTTACCACCTGAGGAGTTACTTGGTTAAAGGGTGGTCTTGGCAAACATAAGGGCCGGTTTACACGATAGGATTGATGCATGCTATTGATCGTCCTGGCGTGTGTAGTGTTGTCCCAAGAGCACAGCTCCTGATAGCGATTCGCTCGCTCGCGTAGCAATACGTCGTGAAGACGCCAGTGACCTAATCGTTCACATTACAACGAACAAGCTTAACCTTCTCTTCAAACTGTTTGTACGTGACAGGTGAGCAAATTGCCTTGCCGAGAACTCGACTATAGGAGACGGGATCTCGCCCAGGCGAGATGAAGACTTTTTCATATGAACACTGCTCCATGACCAACTCACAATACCAATTTGACATTTTAAGGGCTTATGATTAATAAATGTGCATATGCCGAACATTTCAAAATAGAGAAAACTAACTGGACACTTCGCGCAAAAAGCGGTTTGTTGCTTGTCTCAATTTGGTGTAAACTGCCTGAAAATTATCTATCTGTTCCCCTGATTACATGGGGAAATTTTAGTTCTGCAGACCAGGTTAAAAAAAAGCCCCAAATTCGCAAGATACTTTAGCCTGGGTTAAAACTGAACTCATAAGCGAACCCAAGCAAGAATTTTTCGGTAGCCACTAGCCTTTGTTGATTTGGCAATTTCCATTTTCCCATGTGTGCCAATCGTCTTTTCAGCCCGGGCTGAAATTTTTTTCGTGCGATTGCATGGAATTTTTCAGCCGGGATAGCTCAAACCGGGCTGAAGCTTGCCTCATGTAATCGCGAGCTCCGTTTTTCAAGTATTTTATCGGAAGGCCGGGCTGAAAATCTTTATGTGATTGGTCTCTTAATGAGGTTGTGTATTGTTCTTTAGACTCCTCTTTACGTTTTCGTGTTTGTCATATCAAATTTGAATGCCGACATAACCTACAACTGCTGTGTTTGTGACTTTCGTTTCTTCAAGGATGGCTTGTGCCCAATTCATATTGCCGCTCACTACGGTAATGTCGAAGCAACCGAGGTTTTGTTAAGAAGAGGCGTTGATACTGCTACCAGAGCTAGGGTGAGTATAAGCGAAAGAGTATCACTTAAAACTATAACCAGCCGACAGCTTAAGGAAATGCAAAATAAAACATTACAGAAGATGTCATTCTTAACTTGTAAAAAAGAATAGACAAAAAGATATACGGTAATATTTCGACTCTACATACATACATACATACATACATACATACATACATACATACATACATACATACATGAAATCATGAATAATTATTCAACGAGAGAGTGGATCATATCAATAAGAGTGACGTATTTCGGAATCTGCTTTATCTTGAATGTCACTTACATGGAAGTATTTCTGGAGGTGCACTTGCGCGAGAACATCTATTTTTAACTTCTGAGATCGCGCCGTAGATAGAACAAAAGAAACTCGAAAGTTCCTAATATAAAGAATATTTCACGATAAACCTTCACTGTCCACTGCTAAAGTCAACTAGGAAAGTTGTCTTGAGCGGGATCCGAACTCGCATCTTCGGGTTTCCAGATCACTGCTCTACCAACTGAGCTATCGAGTCAGTTCGTGTTACCCTGACGATGATTCTGAAATAGAATCGAAACACTGCACATCCTCACGGACGTAAAGAGTTAAGTTGTCTCGATAATTTCTCCTACACTTTACCCTTTCCTGCCCGAGACATTTCCCTTTGACGAGTAAAATCGTCTGGCGTTAGCCAGAGTAAAATTAGAAAGTTGGGTACGGAATTAAAAGGGCTTACATGGATTAAACGTGCATACTGTTCCCATAAAATAGTTCCATCTTGAACTCAAAATTTGAGAAAAACAAGCGGACACAGTGTTCAATAGTGTCCGCTTGTTTTTCTCAAATTTTGAGTTCAAGATGGAACTATTTTTCGGAGTATGTTTTTTGGAGTATTTTTCGGAGTATGTACTTTATTTTCTGAAATTATCGGCTGGAAACGGATACTGTTCCCAGTTGACTCGATAGTTCAGTTAGAGCAGCGGTCCGCAAACCCGAAATGCGAGTTCGAATCCTGCTCAAGCTAACTTTCCTTCATTAGTGCAGATTTATCTAGAAATATTCTGTTCATGTTAACCTGAGGATGATTTTGAAATAGAAACTAATATTAAGGCTTTCGTTGTTTATTTGACTTTTTTTCGCTTATCAAAGAATATGGTATAAATTTTCGTGTCAACGTCGAGGTTCGTGGTATGATTCTTTCATTGAAAAAAGATCGCATCATTGCTCTGATTGGCTGGCGGTTTTTCCGCCTAAACATTGTCTTCGGCAAACTCGCTTACACCAACATGCAGCATGTTCTAGCGTTGTGCAGTATCTCTATAAGCTCTCTAAGTACTGTTTTACGAAACCAAAATGAACAAGAGCTTTAATGGGGACAATAATCCTAGCACAAACTGACAGGTAGTAGAGACGTTAATTTGCAAATGAATGACCTTCGTTTTCATATCTCTTTACAAAAACACGGAGTTGACAAGAGTAGTAGCGTTAGCTAAAAATTTTTCACCAAAGTGCAAGCGAATAGTGGTGGATATGGAATAATATCTAATAATAATAACATACAAAGAGTAGCTACACTACTCACTTTGCATAATTGTTTTCACACCTATTTTTTTAATATTTTAAAACAATTTTACGGTACGTCGGCTTATCACCTGCTCTCCATTTGTAAATGAAACATTTTAAATACATCCTGAGTGCATTTATTTCTATAAAGTGAAAGAAATGCGTATCTCTGAATACTTTATTGCCAAATTTCGTTGCTTTTTTTGGTATTGTCTGACACGGCGGCTTCGTTTATTCAAAACAATTTCCTTCCTCCATAATTGAAACAAAAAAGGAAGCTATCTTGTTTTGATCGGCAGTTAATAGTGCAGGATATTCCGAGTTAGACGAATCAGTCAGATAGCGCGAAAAACACTATTCATCTGCGAGGATATTGTATTACCGTGGGAATGTACGAATTTTATCATGCACAGTTTGTGATAGCGCTCGTGAGAGAGCAAAATGAACGGGCAAGAAATATGTATGACTAAGAGAATATTTTAATTAGTATCTCTAAGAGCAGGCCTGGTAATTTTCTGGGTTTTTGTATAGACGTCGATGAAATAGTCACGATAAAATCGATGTACCTTGGCATTGTGACTGATAATAATGAGAAAAATTATATCTTTATTGTGAGTGGTGAATTTAACTTTAAAACAGTATATCTTCACCGTTGGCGGTGGAGATACTTTTTTTCTGAATGGGTCATATGTTTATAATAATAAACAGTTATTGGATGAGGCTGCACATAATATCAAGAATTATCCAGAATATCTGGATAATTCTTGATATTATGCGTAAACCAGATCCAATAATTGCTTTATTATACATTCGAAACAGCGTTAGATGCAAGAAAAGAGTTGCAGTAAAAAGACTCGTGCGATTAACTTTCCAAACTGCTGCACACCATTTTTGCTGTTTTGTAATTTTCGCGGCCTTAAGGCGGTTACTTCATCAGCGTCCAATATTTTTTTTTGGACAGCTCTGTTGAACAATTCGCAATATTCGGCGGAAATGATTTCACGGCCTCCGGACATTGAGAATTAACTGGTGAATGTTGACCGATAAGAAACAAGAATGAAGTTTGAATTTATAATAATTATTACTTGTCAGCCGAGAGCGACTTCCGTACGTGAAAGTATTTGCCTGAGGTTTTCGTACAGACCAAGCGAGGAAGAAGTGAAGTCTGTACGAAAAAAAAAAAACCGAAGAAAAAATATTTTGCAGCACAGACCGAGCAAACGAGATTAATAAGGAATTTATTATATGGCTTGTTAGTTGGTTTTCTTTCCCATTTTAACTGGGTTTTTGTCATCGGATGTTCCTTTTTACCTTACCTAGTAACTTGTTCGTTTTACTTTTTGTTTCCCCCGGTAAAACATTCATTTGTCCTTTTTCTATACAATTAGCTGAAAACAAAAACAGTAATAGTATCCCAGCAAATTGTAGCATTCGGAGTTTTTCACTGTAGATAGTTCTTGTTAAATTTCTTTAAAATTAGCTCAAAGATTTTAACACCAAAACTTTTCTTAATTTAGAGCTTGAGAAGAATGTGCATGTGATTTAGCAGAGCTGTATATCGTATCAAGGACTGGTGAAACAGGGGCGCAACTAGAAGGAGGGAGAGAGGGAGGTTAGGGTTGGGGGTCGCGATCCCTGCTCTTTTTGTGAAAAATCTTATGCGTGCCATATCAGCGAAAACGTTTTGCCCTCAGTGCCTAAAGCCACGAAGATCTAATTCATTCAAAATGATCAAAATCACCTCGACGGTGGCTTGATGATATCATCCGACCCCTGCTTATTGAAATTCCTTCTTGCTCTACTGTGAATGTTCATAATCGAGAATTGAAATAAGGAATACAATGACTTATAAGCTGTTAAAAATATGCCTGTCAATAACGTGTACCAAATTATATTATCTAGAATGGATTTACTCCACTGCATATTGCCTGCAAGAAAAACCATGAACCAGTTATCCTTCTCCTTCTAAAATATGGTGCTAATATCAATGCAGTGAACGAGGTAGGCTTTAATAAGGCTGATATTTCACTCACACCTAAAGAGTCTCCTGGCCCAAACCCTAACCGAACCGTAGCCTTAAAATGGTGACAAAAGGAGATGCTTCCTGTAGTTAAACTGAAATTAGTGCCAAATCTTCGGTTAACTGATATATCTTTTTTGCTTTTGTATACTTTGTAAATTTTACCTTTGACTTGGGTGAAATGCGGGATCGTGAACCTTTTCATTCGTGGAAAACGCTATACAAATCAATGAACTATGTTTTCTACGAATCCAATTTTATTCTGTTAGGGTGGCCAAACACCAATGCACGTAGCTGCGTATTATGGAAACGTTTCAGTAGTTCTGATGTTGCTACAGAATGGTGGCTCACCTGAT